>CM050167.1:118710787-118827389 GCA_027410445.1 Discoglossus pictus | reverse complement strand
GCTTTAAACTGCATTTAGGTGGACTTCTATGGGATATATTGGTCTGCAGTATGCTTTAAAAGTATCTTAGATTGCTTTAAACTGCATTCAGGTGGACATTTATGAGATATGATGGCCTGCAGTATGCTTTAAAAGTATCTATAAGACAAAACAAGGAGATATTTCAGAGGGTGGAGATTTTGGGGTTGTAAAATGATCAGTAAACACAGAGCATTTCTGGTTTACAGATAAGCAACAGTATATTATGACAATAGCAGAACAATCTAACAGTAAAACGTCTATCTCAGCAATTATCATAACACAGATATTAATATTTATAAATAGTCCTTTGTAAACGTAGATATGGGTCTGGTTAGCAGCTGTTCTTCTGAAATTACCTTAGATTGCTTTAAACTGCATTTAGGTGGACTTCTATGGGATATATTGGTCTGCAGTATGCTTTAAAAGTATCTTAGATTGCTTTAAACTGCATTCAGGGGGGACTTCTATGGGATATGTTGGTCTGCAGTATGCTTTAAAAGTATCTTAGATTGCTTTAAACTGCATTCAGGTGGACTTCTGTGCGATATGTTGGTCTGCAGTATGCTTTAAAAGTATCTTAGATTGCTTTAAACTGCATTCAGGTGGACTTCTATGGGATATGTTGGTCTGCAGTATGCTTTAAAAGTATCTTAGATTGCTTTAAATTGCATGCAGGTGGACTTCTGTGGGATATGTTGGTCTGCAGTATGCTTTAAAATTATCTATAAGACAAAACAAGGAGATTTTTCAGGGGTGGAGATTTTGGGCTTTAAAATGTATCAGTGAACACAGAGCAATTCTGGTTTACAGATAAGCAACAGTTTATTATTACAATAGCAGAACAATATAACAGTAAAAAGTCTATCTCAGCAATTATCATAACACATATATTAATAATAATAAATAGTCCTTTGTAAACGTAGATATGGGTCTGGTAAGCAGCTGTTCTTCTGAAATTACCTCAGATTGCTTTAAACTGCATTCAGGTGGACTTCTATAGGATATGTTGGTCTGCAGTATGCTTTAAAAGTATCTTAGATTGCTTTAAACTGCATTCAGGGGGACTTCTGTGGGATATGTTGGTCTGCAGTATGCTTTAAAAGTATCTTAGATTGCTTTAAACTGCATTCAGGTGGACTTCTATGAGATATGTTGGTCTGCAGTATGCTTTAAAAGTATCTTAGATTTCTTTAAACTGCATTCAGGTGGACATTTATGAGATATGATGGCCTGCAGTATGCTTTAAAAGTATCTATAAGACAAAACAAGGAGATATTTCAGAGGGTGGAGATTTTGGGGATGTAAAATGGATCAGTAAACACAGAGCATTTCTGGTTTACAGATAAGCAACAGTATATTATGAACAATAGCAGAACAATCTAACAGTAAAACGTCTATCTCAGCAATTATCATAACACAGATATTAATATTTATAAATAGTCCTTTGTAAACGTAGATATGGGTCTGGTTAACAGCTGTTCTTCTGAAATTACCTTAGATTGTTTTAAACTGCATTCAGGTGGACTTCTGTGGGATATGTTGGTCTGCACTATGATTTAAAAGTATCTTAGATTGTTTAAACTGCATTCAGGTGGACTTCTATGGGATATGTTGGTCTGCTGTATGCTTTAAAGGTATCTTAGATTGCTTTAAACTGCATTCGTTGGACTTCTGTGGGATATGTTGGTCTGCAGTATGCTTTAAAAGTATCTTAGATTGCTTTAAACTGCATTCAGGTGGACTTCTGTGCGATATGTTGGTCTGCAGTATGCTTTAAAAGTATCTTAGATTGCTTTAAACTGCATTCAGGTGGACTTCAATGGATATTTTGGTCTGCAGTATGCTTTAAAAGTATCTTAGATTGCTTTAAACTGCATTCAGGGGGACTTCTGTGGGATATGTTGGTCTGCAGTATGCTTTAATTGTATCTTAGATTGCTTTAAACTGCATTCAGGTGGACTTCTGTGCGATATGTTGGTCTGCAGTATGCTTTAATTGTATCTTAGATTGCTTTAAACTGCATTCAGGTGGACTTCTGTGCGATATGTTGGTCTGCAGTATGCTTTAAAAGTATCTTAGATTGTTTAAACTGCATTCAGGTGGACTTCTATGGGATATGTTGGTCTGCAGTATGCTTTAAAAGTATCTTAGATTGCTTTAAACTGCATTCAGGTGGACATTTATGAGATATGTTGGCCTGCAGTATGCTTTAAAAGTATCTATAAGACAAAACAAGGAGATATTTCAGAGGGTGGAGATTTTGGGGCTGTAAAATGGATCAGTAAACACAGAGCATTTCTGGTTTACAGATAAGCAACAGTATATTATGACAATAGCAGAACAATCTAACAGTAAAACGTCTATCTCAGCAATTATCATAACACAGATATTAATATTTATAAATAGTCCTTTGTAAACGTAGATATGGGTCTGGTTAGCAGCTGTTCTTCTGAAATTACCTTAGATTGCTTTAATTTAAACTGCATTCAGGTGGACTTCTGTGGGATATGTTCATCTGCAGTATCATTTAAAAGTATCTTAGATTGCTTTAAACTGCATTCAGGGGGACTTCTATGGGATATGTTGGTCTGCAGTATGCTTTAAAATTATCTATAAGACAAAACAAGGAGATATTTCAGGGGGTGGAGATTTTGGGCTGTAAAATGGAACAGTGAACACAGCATTTCTGGTTTACAGATAAGCAACAGTTTATTATGACAATAGCAGAACAATATAACAAGTAAAAAGTCTATCTCAGCAATTATCATAACACATATATTAATAATAATAAGTAGTCCTTTGTAAACGTAGATATGGGTCTGGTAAGCAGCTGTTCTTCTGAAATTACCTCAGATTGCTTTAAACTGCATTCAGGTGGACCTCTATAGGATATGTTGGTCTGCAGTATGCTTTAAAAGTATCTTAGATTGCTTTAAACTGCATTCAGGTGGGACTTCTGTGGGATATGTTGGTCTGCAGTATGCTTTAAAAGTATCTTAGATTGTTTAAACTGCATTCAGGTGGACTTCTATGGGATATGTTGGTCTGCAGTATGCTTTAAAAGTATCTTAGATTGCTTTAAACTGCATTCAGGTGGACCATTTATGAGATATGATGGTCTGCAGTATGCTTTAAAAGTATCTATAAGACAAAACAAGGAGATATTTAAGAGGGTGGAGATTTTGGGGCTGTAAAAAGTATCAGTGAACACGGAGCATTTCTGGTTTACAGATAAGCAACAGTATATTATGACAATAGCAGAACAATATAACAGTAAAAAGTATATCTCAGCAATTATCATAACACAGATATTAATAATAATAAATAATCCTTTGTAAACGTAGATATGGGTCTGGTTAGCAGCTGTTCTTCTGAAATTACCTTAGATTGCTTTAAACTGCATTTAGGTAGACTTCTATGGGATATATTTGTCTGCAGTATGCTTTAAAAGTATCTTAGATTGCTTTAAACTGCATTCAGGTGGACTTCTATGGGATATGTTGGTCTGCTATATGCTTTTAAAGGTATCTTAGATTGCTTTAAACTGCATTCGTTGGACTTCTGTGGGATATGTTGGTCTGCAGTATGCTTTAAAAGTATCTTAGATTGCTTTTAAACTGCATTCAGGTGGACTTCTGTGCGATATGTTGGTCTGCAGTATGCTTTAAAAGTATCTTAGATTGCTTTAAACTGCATTCAGGTGGACTTCAATGGGATATTTTGGTCTGCAGTATGCTTTAAAAGTATCTATAAGATAAAAAAAGGAGATATTTCAGGGGGTGGTAGATTTTGGGGCTGTAAAATGTATCAGTGAACACGGAGCATTTCTGGTTTACAGATAAGCAACAGTTTATTATGACAATAGCAGAACAATCTAACAGTAAAAAGTCTATCTCAGCAATTATCATAACACAGATAATAATAATAATAAATAGTCCTTTGTAAACGTAGATATGGGTCTGGTGAGCAGCTGTTCTTCTAAAAATTACCTTAGATTGCTATAAACTGCATTCAGGTGAACTTCTATGGGATATGTTCGGTCTGCAGTATGCTTTAAAAGTATCTTAGATTGCTTTAAACTGCATTCAGCTGGACTTCTATGGGATATGTTGGTCTGCAGTATGCTTTAAAAGTATCTTAGATTGCTTTAAACTGCATTCAGGTGGACTTCTATGGGATATGTTGGTCTGCAGTATGCTTTAAAAGTATCTTAGATTGCTTTAAACTGCATTCAGGTGGACTTCTATGGGATATGTTGGTCTGCAGTATGCTTTAAAAGTATCTTAGATTGCTTTAAACTGCATTCAGGTGGACATTTATGAGATATGATGGTCTGCAGTATGCTTTAAAAGTATCTATAAGACAAAACAAGGAGATATTTCAGAGGGTGGAGATTTTGGGGCTGTAAAATGGATCAGTAAACACAGAGCATTTCTGGTTTACAGATAAGCAACAGTATATTATGACAATAGCAGAACAATCTAACAGTAAAAAGTCTATCTCAGCAATTATCATAACACAGATATTAATATTTATAATAGTCCTTTGTAAACGTAGATATGGGTCTGGTGAGCAGCTGTTCTTCTGAAATTACCTTAGATTGCTTTAAACTGCATTTAGGTGGACTTCTATGGGATATGTTGGTCTGCAGTATGCTTTAAAAGTATCTTAGATTGCTTTAAACTGCATTCAGGGGGACTTCTGTGGGATATGTTGGTCTGCAGTATGCTTTAATTGTATCTTAGATTGCTTTAAACTGCATTCGTTAGACTTCTGTGCAATATGTTGGTCTGCAGTATGCTTTAAAAGTATCTTAGATTGCTTTAAACTGCATTCAGGTGGATTTCTGTGGGATATGTTGGTCTGCAGTATGCTTTAAAAGTATCTTAGATTGCTTTAAACTGCATTCAGGTGGACTTCTATGGGATATGTTTGGTCTGCAGTATGCTTTAAAGGTATCTTAGATTGCTTTAAACTGCATTCAGGTGGACTTCTATGGGATATGTTTGTCTGCAGTATGCTTTAAAAGTATTTTAGATTGGTTTAAACTGCATTCAGGTGGACTTCTATGGGATATGTTGGTCTGCAGTATGCCTTAAAAGTATCTTAGATTGCTTTAAACTGCATTCAGGTGGACTTCTATGGGATATGTTTGTCTGCAGTATGCTTTAAAAGTATTTTAGATTGCTTTAAACTGCATTCAGGTGGACTTCTAAGGTATATGTTCGGCTGCAGTATGCTTTAAAAGTATCTTAGATTGCTTTAAACTGCATTCTGGTGGACTTCCTATGGGATATGTTGGTCTGCAGTATGCTTTAAAAGTATCTTAGATTGCTTTAAACTGCATTCAGGTGGACTTTCTATGAGATATGTTGGTCTGCAGTATGCTTTAAAAGTATCTATAAGACAAAACAAGGAGATATTTAAGAGGGTGGAGATTTTGGGCTGTAAAATGGATCAGTAAACACAGAGCATTTCTGGTTTACAGATAAGCAACAGTTTATTATGACAATAGCAGAACAATATAACAGTAAAAAGTATATCTCAGCAATTATCATAACACAGATATTAATAATAATAAATAGTCCTTTGTAAACGTAGATATGGGTCTGGTAGTAAGCTGTTCTTCTGAAATTACCTTAGATTGCTTTAAACTGCATTTAGGAGACTTCTATGGGATATATTGGTCTGCAGTATGCTTTAAAAGTATCTTAGATTGCTTTAAACTGCATTCAGGTGGACATTTATGAGATATGATGGTCTGCAGTATGCTTTAAAAGTATCTATAAGACAAAACAAGGAGAATATTTAAGAGGGTGGAGATTTTGGGGCTGTAAAAAGTATCAGTGAACACGGAGCATTTCTGTTTACAGATAAGCAACAGTTTATTATGACAATAGCAGAACAGATATAACAGGTAAAAAGTATATCCAGCAATTATCATAACACAGATATTAATAATAATAAATAATCCTTTGTAAACGTAGATATGGGTCTGGTTAGCAGCTGTTCTTCTGAAATTACCTTAGATGCTTTAAACTGCATTTAGGTAGACTTCTATGGGATATATTTGTCTGCAGTATGCTTTAAAAGTATCTTAGATTGCTTTAAACTGCATTCAGGTGGACTTCTATGGGATATGTTGGTCTGCTATATGCTTTAAAGGTATCTTAGATTGCTTTAAACTGCATTCAGGTGGACTTCTGTGGGATATGTTGGTCTGCACTATGATTTAAAAGTATCTTAGATTGTTTAAACTGCATTCAGGTGGACTTCTATGGGATATGTTGGTCTGCAGTATGCTTTAAAAGTATCTTAGATTGCTTTAAACTGCATTCAGGTGGACATTTATGAGATATGATGGTCTGCAGTATGCTTTAAAAGTATCTATAAGACAAAACAAGGAGATATTTCAGAGGGTGGAGATTTTGGGGCTGTAAAATGGATCAGTAAACACAGAGCATTTCTGGTTTACAGATAAGCAACAGTATATTATGACAATAGCAGAACAATCTAACAGTAAAACGTCTATCTCAGCAATTATCATAACACAGATATTAATATTTATAAATAGTCCTTTGTAAACGTAGATATGGGTCTGGTGAGCAGCTGTTCTTCTGAAATTACCTTAGATTGCTTTAAACTGCATTTAGGTGGACTTCTATGGGATATATTGGTCTGCAGTATGCTTTAAAAGTATCTTAGATTGCTTTAAACTGCATTCAGCTGGACTTCTATGGGATATGTTGGTCTGCAGTATGCTTTAAAAGTATCTTAGATTGCTTTAAACTGCATTCAGGTGGACTTCTATGGGATATGTTGGTCTGCAGTATGCTTTAAAAGTATCTTAGATTGCTTTAAACTGCATTCAGTTGGACCTTCTATGGGATATGTTTGTCTGCAGTATGCTTTAAAAGTATTTTAGATTGCTTTAAATTGCATTCAGGTGGACTTCTATGGTATATGTTCATCTGCAGTATTCTTTAAAAGTATCTTAGATTGCTTTAAACTGCATTCAGGTGGACTTCTGTGGGATATTTTGGTCTGCAGTATGCTTTAAAAGTATCTATAAGACTAAACAAGGAGATATTTCAGGGGGTGGAGATTTTGGGGCTGTAAAATGGATTAGTGAACACAGAGCATTTCTGGTTTACAGATAAGCAACAGTATATTATGACAATAGCAGAACAATCTAACAGTAAAAAGTCTATCTCAGCAATAATCATAACACATATATTAATAATAATAAATAGTTCTTTGTAAACGTAGATATCGGTCTGGTAAGCAGCTGTTCTTCTGAAATTACCTCAGATTGCTTTAAAACTGCATTCAGGTGGACCTCTATAGGATATGTTGGTCTGCAGTATGCTTTAAAAGTATCTAGATTGCTTTAAACTGCATTCATGGGGGACTTCTGTGGGATATGTTGGTCTGCAGTATGCTTTAATTGTATCTTAGATTGCTTTAAACTGCATTCAGGTGGACTTCTGTGGGATATGTTGGTCTGCAGTATGCTTTAAAAGTATTTTAGATCGTTTAAACTGCATTCAGGTGGACTTCTATGGATATGTTGGTCTGCAGTATGCTTTAAAAGTATCTTAGATTGCTTTAACTGCATTCAGGTGGACATTAAGAGATTATAGATACTTTAAAGCAATACTGCAGGCAGGTGGACTTCTATGGGATATGTTTGTCTGCAGTATGCTTTAAAAGTATTTTAGATTGGTTTAAACTGCATTCAGGTGGACTTCTATGGGATATGTTGGTCTGCAGTATGCCTTAAAAGTATCTTAGATTGCTTTAAACTGCATTCAGGTGGACTTCTATGGGATATGTTTGTCTGCAGTATGCTTTAAAAGTATTTTAGATTGCTTTAAATTGCATTCAGGTGGACTTCTAAGGTATATGTTCGGCTGCAGTATTCTTTAAAAGTATCTTAGATTGCTTTAAACTGCATTCTGGTGGACTTCCATGGGATATGTTGGTCTGCAGTATGCTTTAAAAGTTTCTTAGATTGCTTTAAATTGCATGCAGGTGGACTTCTGTGGGATATGTTGGTCTGCAGTATGCTTTAAAATTATCTATAAGACAAAACAAGGAGATTTTTCAGGGGGTGGAGATTTTGGGCTTTAAAATGTATCAGTGAACACAGAGCAGTTCTGGTTTACAGATAAGCAACAGTATATTATGACAATAGCAGAACAATCTAACAGTAAAACGTCTATCTCAGCAATTATCATAACACAGATATTAATATTTATTAATAGTCCTTTGTAAACGTAGATATGGGTCTGGTTAACAGCTGTTCTTCTGAAATTACCTTAGATTGCTTTAAACTGCATTTAGGTGGACTTCTATGGGATATATTGGTCTGCAGTATGCTTTAAAAGTATCTTAGATTGCTTTAAACTGCATTCAGGTGGACATTTATGAGATATGATGGCCTGCAGTATGCTTTAAAAGTATCTATAAGACAAAACAAGGAGATATTTCAGAGGGTGGAGATTTTGGGGTTGTAAAATGGATCAGTAAACACAGAGCATTTCTGGTTTACAGATAAGCAACAGTATATTTTGACAATAGCAGAACAATCTAACAGTAAAACGTCTATCTCAGCAATTATCATAACACAGATATTAATATTTATAAATAGTCCTTTGTAAACGTAGATATGGGTCTGGTAAACAGCTGTTCTTCTGAAATTACCTTAGATTGCTTTAAACTGCATTTAGGTGGACTTCTATGGGATATATTGGTCTGCAGTATGCTTTAAAAGTATCTTAGATTGCTTTAAACTGCATTCAGGGGGACTTCTATGGGATATGTTGGTCTGCAGTATTTTTTAAAATTATCTATAAGACAAAACAAGGAGATATTTCAGGGGGTGGAGATTTTGGGCTGTAAAATGGAACAGTGAACACAGCATTTCTGGTTTACAGATAAGCAACAGTATTTTATTACAATAGCAGGACAATCTAACAGTAAAAAGTCTATCTCAGCAATAATCATAACACATATAGTAATAATAATAAATAGTTCTTTGTAAACGTAGATATCGGTCTGGTAAGCAGCTGTTCTTCTGAAATTACCTCAGATTGCTTTAAACTGCATTCAGGTGGACCTCTATAGGATATGTTGGTCTGCAGTATGCTTTAAAAGTATCTTAGATTGCTTTAAACTGCATTCAGGGGGACTTCTGTGGGATATGTTGGTCTGCAGTATGCTTTAATTGTATCTTAGATTGCTTTAAACTGCATTCAGGTGGACTTCTATGAGATATGTTGGTCTGCAGTATGCTTTAAAAGTATCTTAGATTTCTTTAAACTGCATTCAGGTGGACATTTATGAGATATGATGGCCTGCAGTATGCTTTAAAAGTATCTATAAGACAAAACAAGGAGATATTTCAGAGGGTGGAGATTTTGGGGATGTAAAATGGATCAGTAAACACAGAGCATTTCTGGTTTACAGATAAGCAACAGTATATTATAACAATAGCAGAACAATCTAACAGTAAAACGTCTATCTCAGCAATTATCATAACACAGATATTAATATTTATTAATAGTCCTTTGTAAACGTAGATATGGGTCTGGTTAACAGCTGTTCTTCTGAAATTACCTTAGATTGCTTTAAACTGCATTTAGGTGGACTTCTATGGGATATATTGGTCTGCAGTATGCTTTAAAAGTATCTTAGATTGCTTTAAACTGCATTCAGGTGGACTTCTATGGAATATGTTGGTCTGCAGTATGCTTTAAAAGTATCTTAGATTGCTTTAAACTGCATTCAGGTGGACATTTATGAGATATGATGGTCTGCAGTATGCTTTAAAAGTATCTATAAGACAAAACAAGGAGATATTTCAGAGGGTGGAGATTTTGGGGCTGTAAAATGGATCAGTAAACACAGAGCATTTCTGGTTTACAGATAAGCAACAGTATATTATGACAATAGCAGAACAATCTAACAGTAAAATGTCTATCTCAGCAATTATCATAACACAGATATTAATATTTATAAATAGTCCTTTGTAAACGTAGATATGGGTCTGGTTAGCAGCTGTTCTACTGAAATTACCTTATATTTTTTAAACTGCATTCAGGTGGACTTCTGTGGGATATGTTCATCTGCAGTATCATTTAAAAGTATCTTAGATTGCTTTAAACTGCATTCAGGGGGACTTCTATGGGATATGTTGGTCTGCAGTATGCTTTAAAATTATCTATAAGACAAAACAAGGAGATATTTCAGGGGGTGGAGATTTTGGGCTGTAAAATGGAACAGTGAACACAGCATTTCTGGTTTACAGATAAGCAACAGTATTTTATTACAATAGCAGGACAATCTAACAGTAAAAAGTCTATCTCAGCAATAATCATAACACATATATTAATAATAATAAATAGTTCTTTGTAAACGTAGATATCGGTCTGGTAAGCAGCTGTTCTTCTGAAATTACCTCAGATTGCTTTAAACTGCATTCAGGTGGACCTCTATAGGATATGTTGGTCTGCAGTATGCTTTAAAAGTATCTTAGATTGCTTTAAACTGCATTCAGGGGGACTTCTGTGGGATATGTTGGTCTGCAGTATGCTTTAATTGTATCTTAGATTGCTTTAAACTGCATTCAGGTGGACTTCTGTGGGATATGTTGGTCTGCAGTATGCTTTAAAAGTATTTTAGATTGTTTAAACTGCATTCAGGTGGACTTCTATGGGATATGTTGGTCTGCAGTATGCTTTAAAAGTATCTTAGATTGCTTTAAACTGCATTCAGGTGGACATTTATGAGATATGATGGCCTGCAGTATGCTTTAAAAGTATCTATAAGACAAAACAAGGAGATATTTCAGAGGGTGGAGATTTTGGGGATGTAAAATGGATCAGTAAACACAGAGCATTTCTGGTTTACAGATAAGCAACAGTATATTATGACAATAGCAGAACAATCTAACAGTAAAACGTCTATCTCAGCAATTATCATAACACAGATATTAATATTTATTAATAGTCCTTTGTAAACGTAGATATGGGTCTGGTTAACAGCTGTTCTTCTGAAATTACCTCAGATTGCTTTAAACTGCATTTAGGTGGACTTCTATGGGATATATTGGTCTGCAGTATGCTTTAAAAGTATCTTAGATTGCTTTAAACTGCATTCAGGTGGACATTTATGAGATATGATGGCCTGCAGTATGCTTTAAAAGTATCTATAAGACAAAACAAGGAGATATTTCAGAGGGTGGAGATTTTGGGGTTGTAAAATGAATCAGTAAACACAGAGCATTTCTGGTTTACAGATAAGCAACAGTATATTATGACAATAGCAGAACAATCTAACAGTAAAACGTCTATCTCAGCAATTATCATAACACAGATATTAATATTTATAAATAGTCCTTTGTAAACGTAGATATGGGTCTGGTTAGCAGCTGTTCTTCTGAAATTACCTTAGATTGCTTTAAACTGCATTTAGGTGGACTTCTATGGGATATATTTGTCTGCAGTATGCTTTAAAAGTATCTTAGATTGCTTTAAACTGCATTCAGGTGGACTTCTATGGGATATGTTGGTCTGCAGTATGCTTTAAAAGTATCTTAGATTGCTTTAAACTGCATTCAGGTGGACTTCTGTGCGATATGTTGGTCTGCAGTATGCTTTAAAAGTATCTTAGATTGCTTTAAACTGCATTCAGGTGGACTTCTATGGGATATGTTGGTCTGCAGTATGCTTTAAAAGTATCTTAGATTGCTTTAAATTGCATGCAGGTGGACTTCTGTGGGATATGTTGGTCTGCAGTATGCTTTAAAATTATCTATAAGACAAAACAAGGAGATTTTTCAGGGGGTGGAGATTTTGGGCTTTAAAATGTATCAGTGAACACAGAGCAATTCTGGTTTACAGATAAGCAACAGTTTATTATTACAATAGCAGAACAATATAACAGTAAAAAGTCTATCTCAGCAATTATCATAACACATATATTAATAATAATAAATAGTCCTTTGTAAACGTAGATATGGGTCTGGTAAGCAGCTGTTCTTCTGAAATTACCTCAGATTGCTTTAAACTGCATTCAGGTGGACCTCTATAGGATATGTTGGTCTGCAGTATGCTTTAAAAGTATCTTTGATTGCTTTAAACTGCATTCAGGTGGACTTCTGTGGGATATGTTGGTCTGCAGTATGCTTTAAAAGTATCTTAGATTGTTTAAACTGCATTCAGGTGGACTTCTATGGGATATGTTGGTCTGCAGTATGCTTTAAAAGTATCTTAGATTGCTTTAAACTGCATTCAGGTGGACATTTATGAGATATGATGGTCTGCAGTATGCTTTAAAAGTATCTATAAGACAAAACAAGGAGATATTTAAGAGGGTGGAGATTTTGGGGCTGTAAAATGGATCAGTAAACACAGAGCATTTCTGGTTTACAGATAAGCAACAGTATATTATGACAATAGCAGAACAATCTAACAGTAAAACGTCTATCTCAGCAATTATCATAACACAGATATTAATATTTATAAATAGTCCTTTGTAAACGTAGATATGGGTCTGGTTAACAGCTGTTCTTCTGAAATTACCTTAGATTGCTTTAAACTGCATTCAGGTGGACTTCTATGGGATATATTTGTCTGCAGTATGCTTTAAAAGTATCTTAGATTGCTTTAAACTGCATGCAGGTGGACTTCTATGGGGTATGTTGGTCTGCTGTATGCTTTAAAGGTATCTTAGATTGCTTTAAACTGCATTCGTTGGACTTCTGTGGGATATGTTGGTCTGCAGTATGCTTTAAAAGTATCTTAGATTGCTTTAAACTGCATTCAGGTGGACTTCTGTGCGATATGTTGGTCTGCAGTATGCTTTAAAAGTATCTTAGATTGCTTTAAACTGCATTCAGGTGGACTTCAATGGGATATTTTGGTCTGCAGTATGCTTTAAAAGTATCTTAGATTGCTTTAAACTGCATTCAGGGGGACTTCTGTGGGATATGTTGGTCTACAGTATGCTTTAATTGTATCTTAGATTGCTTTAAACTGCATTCAGGTGGACTTCTGTGCGATATGTTGGTCTGCAGTATGCTTTAATTGTATCTTAGATTGCTTTAAACTGCATTTGTTAGACTTCTGTGCGATATGTTGGTCTGCAGTATGCTGTAAAAGTATCTTAGATTGTTTAAACTGCATTCAGGTGGACTTCTATGGGATATGTTGGTCTGCAGTATGCTTTAAAAGTATCTTAGATTGCTTTAAACTGCATTCAGGTGGACATCTATGAGATATGTTGGTCTGCAGTATGCTTTAAAAGTATCTATAAGACAAAACAAGGAGATATTTCAGAGGGTGGAGATTTTGGGGCTGTAAAATGGATCAGTAAACACAGAGCATTTCTGGTTTACAGATAGGCAACAGTATATTATGACAATAGCAGAACAATCTAACAGTAAAACGTCTATCTCAGCAATTATCATAACACAGATATTAATATTTATAAATAGTCCTTTGTAAACGTAGATATGGGTCTGGTTAGCAGCTGTTCTTCTGAAATTACCTTAGATTGCTTTAAACTGCATTTAGGTGGACTTCTATGGGATATATTTGTCTGCAGTATGCTTTAAAAGTATCTTAGATTGCTTTAAACTGCATTCAGGTGGACTTCTATGGGATATGTTGGTCTGCAGTATGCTTTAAAAGTATCTTAGATTGCTTTAAACTGCATTCAGGTGGACATTTATGAGATATGATGGTCTGCAGTATGCTTTAAAAGTATCTATAAGACAAAACAAGGAGATATTTAAGAGGGTGGAGATTTTGGGGCTGTAAAATGGATCAGTAAACACAGAGCATTTCTGGTTTACAGATAAGCAACAGTATATTATGACAATAGCAGAACAATCTAACAGTAAAACGTCTATCTCAGCAATTATCATAACACAGATATTAATATTTATAAATAGTCCTTTGTAAACGTAGATATGGGTCTGGTTAACAGCTGTTCTTCTGAAATTACCTTAGATTGCTTTAAACTGCATTCAGGTGGACTTCTATGGGATATATTTGTCTGCAGTATGCTTTAAAAGTATCTTAGATTGCTTTAAACTGCATGCAGGTGGACTTCTATGGGGTATGTTGGTCTGCTGTATGCTTTAAAGGTATCTTAGATTGCTTTAAACTGCATTCGTTGGACTTCTGTGGGATATGTTGGTCTGCAGTATGCTTTAAAAGTATCTTAGATTGCTTTAAACTGCATTCAGGTGGACTTCTGTGCGATATGTTGGTCTGCAGTATGCTTTAAAAGTATCTTAGATTGCTTTAAACTGCATTCAGGTGGACTTCAATTGGATATTTTGGTCTGCAGTATGCTTTAAAAGTATCTTAGATTGCTTTAAACTGCATTCAGGGGGACTTCTGTGGGATATGTTGGTCTGCAGTATGCTTTAATTGTATCTTAGATTGCTTTAAACTGCATTCAGGTGGACTTCTGTGCGATATGTTGGTCTGCAGTATGCTTTAATTGTATCTTAGATTGCTTTAAACTGCATTTGTTAGACTTCTGTGCGATATGTTGGTCTGCAGTATGCTGTAAAAGTATCTTAGATTGTTTAAACTGCATTCAGGTGGACTTCTATGGGATATGTTGGTCTGCAGTATGCTTTAAAAGTATCTTAGATTGCTTTAAACTGCATTCAGGTGGACATCTATGAGATATGTTGGTCTGCAGTATGCTTTAAAAGTATCTATAAGACAAAACAAGGAGATATTTCAGAGGGTGGAGATTTTGGGGCTGTAAAATGGATCAGTAAACACAGAGCATTTCTGGTTTACAGATAGGCAACAGTATATTATGACAATAGCAGAACAATCTAACAGTAAAACGTCTATCTCAGCAATTATCATAACACAGATATTAATATTTATAAATAGTCCTTTGTAAACGTAGATATGGGTCTGGTTAGCAGCTGTTCTTCTGAAATTACCTTAGATTGCTTTAAACTGCATTTAGGTGGACTTCTATGGGATATATTTGTCTGCAGTATGCTTTAAAAGTATCTTAGATTGCTTTAAACTGCATTCAGGTGGACTTCTATAGGATATGTTGGTCTGCAGTATGCTTTAAAAGTATCTTAGATTGCTTTAAACTGCATTCAGGTGGACATTTATGAGATATGATGGTCTGCAGTATGCTTTAAAAGTATCTATAAGACAAAACAAGGAGATATTTAAGAGGGTGGAGATTTTGGGGCTGTAAAATGGATCAGTAAACACAGAGCATTTCTGGTTTACAGATAAGCAACAGTATATTATGACAATAGCAGAACAATCTAACAGTAAAACGTCTATCTCAGCAATTATCATAACACAGATATTAATATTTATAAATAGTCCTTTGTAAACGTAGATATGGGTCTGGTTAACAGCTGTTCTTCTGAAATTACCTTAGATTGCTTTAAACTGCATTCAGGTGGACTTCTATGGGATATATTTGTCTGCAGTATGCTTTAAAAGTATCTTAGATTGCTTTAAACTGCATGCAGGTGGACTTCTATGGGGTATGTTGGTCTGCTGTATGCTTTAAAGGTATCTTAGATTGCTTTAAACTGCATTCGTTGGACTTCTGTGGGATATGTTGGTCTGCAGTATGCTTTAAAAGTATCTTAGATTGCTTTAAACTGCATTCAGGTGGACTTCTGTGCGATATGTTGGTCTGCAGTATGCTTTAAAAGTATCTTAGATTGCTTTAAACTGCATTCAGGTGGACTTCAATGGGATATTTTGGTCTGCAGTATGCTTTAAAAGTATCTTAGATTGCTTTAAACTGCATTCAGGGGGACTTCTGTGGGATATGTTGGTCTGCAGTATGCTTTAATTGTATCTTAGATTGCTTTAAACTGCATTCAGGTGGACTTCTGTGCGATATGTTGGTCTGCAGTATGCTTTAATTGTATCTTAGATTGCTTTAAACTGCATTTGTTAGACTTCTGTGCGATATGTTGGTCTGCAGTATGCTGTAAAAGTATCTTAGATTGTTTAAACTGCATTCAGGTGGACTTCTATGGGATATGTTGGTCTGCAGTATGCTTTAAAAGTATCTTAGATTGCTTTAAACTGCATTCAGGTGGACATCTATGAGATATGTTGGTCTGCAGTATGCTTTAAAAGTATCTATAAGACAAAACAAGGAGATATTTCAGAGGGTGGAGATTTTGGGGCTGTAAAATGGATCAGTAAACACAGAGCATTTCTGGTTTACAGATAGGCAACAGTATATTATGACAATAGCAGAACAATCTAACAGTAAAACGTCTATCTCAGCAATTATCATAACACAGATATTAATATTTATAAATAGTCCTTTGTAAACGTAGATATGGGTCTGGTTAGCAGCTGTTCTTCTGAAATTACCTTAGATTGCTTTAAACTGCATTTAGGTGGACTTCTATGGGATATATTTGTCTGCAGTATGCTTTAAAAGTATCTTAGATTGCTTTAAACTGCATTCAGGTGGACTTCTATGGGATATGTTGGTCTGCTGTATGCTTTAAAGGTATCTTAGATTGCTTTAAACTGCATTCGTTGGACTTCTGTGGGATATGTTTGTCTGCAGTATGCTTTAAAAGTATCTTAGATTGCTTTAAACTGCATTCAGGTGGACTTCTGTGCGATATGTTGGTCTGCAGTATGCTTTAAAAGTATCTTAGATTGCTTTAAACTGCATTCAGGTGGACTTCTATGGGATATGTTGGTCTGCAGTATGCTTTAAAAGTTTCTTAGATTGCTTTAAATTGCATGCAGGTGGACTTCTGTGGGATATGTTGGTCTGCAGTATGCTTTAAAATTATCTATAAGACAAAACAAGGAGATTTTTCAGGGGGTGGAGATTTTGGGCTTTAAAATGTATCAGTGAACACAGAGCAGTTCTGGTTTACAGATAAGCAACAGTTTATTATGACAATAGCAGAACAATATAACAGTAAAAAGTCTATCTCAGCAATTATCATAACACATATATTAATAATAATAAGTAGTCCTTTGTAAACGTAGATATGGGTCTGGTAAGCAGCTGTTCTTCTGAAATTACCTCAGATTGCTTTAAACTGCATTCAGGTGGACCTCTATAGGATATGTTGGTCTGCAGTATGCTTTAAAAGTATCTTAGATTGCTTTAAACTGCATTCAGGTGGACTTCTGTGGGATATGTTGGTCTGCAGTATGCTTTAAAAGTATCTTAGATTGTTTAAACTGCATTCAGGTGGACTTCTATGGGATATGTTGGTCTGCAGTATGCTTTAAAAGTATCTTAGATTGCTTTAAACTGCATTCAGGTGGACATTTATGAGATATGATGGTCTGCAGTATGCTTTAAAAGTATCTATAAGACAAAACAAGGAGATATTTAAGAGGGTGGAGATTTTGGGGCTGTAAAAAGTATCAGTGAACACGGAGCATTTCTGGTTTACAGATAAGCAACAGTTTATTATGACAATAGCAGAACAATATAACAGTAAAAAGTCTATCTCAGCAATTATCATAACACATATATTAATAATAATAAATAATCCTTTGTAAACGTAGATATGGGTCTGGTTAGCAGCTGTTCTTCTGAAATTACCTTAGATTGCTTTAAACTGCATTTAGGTAGACTTCTATGGGATATATTTGTCTGCAGTATGCTTTAAAAGTATCTTAGATTGCTTTAAACTGCATTCAGGTGGACTTCTATGGGATATGTTGGTCTGCTATATGCTTTAAAGGTATCTTAGATTGCTTTAAACTGCATTCGTTGGACTTCTGTGGGATATGTTGGTCTGCAGTATGCTTTAAAAGTATCTTAGATTGCTTTAAACTGCATTCAGGTGGACTTCTGTGCGATATGTTGGTCTGCAGTATGCTTTAAAAGTATCTTAGATTGCTTTAAACTGCATTCAGGTGGACTTCAATGGGATATTTTGGTCTGCAGTATGCTTTAAAAGTATCTATAAGATAAAAAAAGGAGATATTTCAGGGGGTGTAGATTTTGGGGCTGTAAAATGTATCAGTGAACACGGAGCATTTCTGGTTTACAGATAAGCAACAGTTTATTATGACAATAGCAGAACAATCTAACAGTAAAAAGTCTATCTCAGCAATTATCATAACACAGATAATAATAATAATAAATAGTCCTTTGTAAACGTAGATATGGGTCTGGTGAGCAGCTGTTCTTCTAAAAATTACCTTAGATTGCTATAAACTGCATTCAGGTGAACTTCTATGGGATATGTTCGTCTGCAGTATGCTTTAAAAGTATCTTAGATTGCTTTAAACTGCATTCAGGTGGACTTCTATGGGATATGTTGGTCTGCAGTATGCTTTAAAAGTATCTTAGATTGCTTTAAACTGCATTCAGGTGGACTTCTATGGGATATGTTGGTCTGCAGTATGCTTTAAAAGTATCTTAGATTGCTTTAAACTGCATTCAGTTGGACTTCTATGGGATATGTTTGTCTGCAGTATGCTTTAAAAGTATTTTAGATTGCTTTAAATTGCATTCAGGTGGACTTCTATGGTATATGTTCATCTGCAGTATTCTTTAAAAGTATCTTAGATTGCTTTAAACTGCATTCAGGTGGACTTCTGTGGGATATTTTGGTCTGCAGTATGCTTTAAAAGTATCTATAAGACTAAACAAGGAGATATTTCAGGGGGTGGAGATTTTGGGGCTGTAAAATGGATTAGTGAACACAGAGCATTTCTGGTTTACAGATAAGCAACAGTATATTATGACAATAGCAGAACAATCGAATAGTAAAAAGTCTATCTCAGCAATTATCATAACACAGATATTAATAATAATATATAGTCCTTTGTAAACCTAGATATGGGGCTGGTGAGCAGCTGTTCTTCTGAAATTACCTTAGATTGCTTTAAACTGCATTTAGGTGGACTTCTATGGGATATATTGGTCTGCAGTATGCCTTAAAAGTATCTTAGATTGCTTTAAACTGCATTCAGGGGGACTTCTGTGGGATATGTTGGTCTGCAGTATGCTTTAATTGTATCTTAGATTGCTTTAAACTGCATTCGTTAGACTTCTGTGCAATATGTTGGTCTGCAGTATGCTGTAAAAGTATCTTAGATTGCTTTAAACTGCATTCAGGTGGATTTCTGTGGGATATGTTGGTCTGCAGTATGCTTTAAAAGTATCTTAGATTGCTTTAAACTGCATTCAGGTGGACTTCTATGGGATATGTTGGTCTGCAGTATGCTTTAAAGGTATCTTAGATTGCTTTAAACTGCATTCAGGTGGACTTCTATGGGATATGTTTGTCTGCAGTATGCTTTAAAAGTATTTTAGATTGGTTTAAACTGCATTCAGGTGGACTTCTATGGGATATGTTGGTCTGCAGTATGCCTTAAAAGTATCTTAGATTGCTTTAAACTGCATTCAGGTGGACTTCTATGGGATATGTTTGTCTGCAGTATGCTTTAAAAGTATTTTAGATTGCTTTAAATTGCATTCAGGTGGACTTCTAAGGTATATGTTCGGCTGCAGTATTCTTTAAAAGTATCTTAGATTGCTTTAAACTGCATTCTGGTGGACTTCCATGGGATATGTTGGTCTTCAGTATCTTTTAAAAGTATCTTAGATTGCTTTAAACTGCATTCAGGTGGACTTCTATGGGATATGTTGGTCTGCAGTATGCTTTAAAAGTATCTATAAGACAAAACAAGGAGATATTTAAGAGGGTGGAGATTTTGGGGCTGTAAAAAGTATCAGTGAACACGGAGCATTTCTGGTTTACAGATAAGCAACAGTTTATTATGACAATAGCAGAACAATATAACAGTAAAAAGTATATCTCAGCAATTATCATAACACAGATATTAATAATAATAAATAATCCTTTGTAAACGTAGATATGGGTCTGGTTAGTAGCTGTTCTTCTGAAATTACCTTAGATTGCTTTAAACTGCATTTAGGTAGACTTCTATGGGATATATTTGTCTGCAGTATGCTTTAAAAGTATCTTAGATTGCTTTAAACTGCATTCAGGTGGACATTTATGAGATATGATGGTCTGCAGTATGCTTTAAAAGTATCTATAAGACAAAACAAGGAGATATTTAAGAGGGTGGAGATTTTGGGGCTGTAAAAAGTATCAGTGAACACGGAGCATTTCTGGTTTACAGATAAGCAACAGTTTATTATGACAATAGCAGAACAATATAACAGTAAAAAGTATATCTCAGCAATTATCATAACACAGATATTAATAATAATAAATAATCCTTTGTAAACGTAGATATGGGTCTGGTTAGCAGCTGTTCTTCTGAAATTACCTTAGATTGCTTTAAACTGCATTTAGGTAGACTTCTATGGGATATATTTGTCTGCAGTATGCTTTAAAAGTATCTTAGATTGCTTTAAACTGCATTCAGGTGGACTTCTATGGGATATGTTGGTCTGCTATATGCTTTAAAGGTATCTTAGATTGCTTTAAACTGCATTCGTTGGACTTCTGTGGGATATTTTGGTCTGCAGTATGCTTTAAAAGTATCTTAGATTGCTTTAAACTGCATTCAGGTGGACTTCTGTGCGATATGTTGGTCTGCAGTAGGCTTTAAAAGTATCTTAGATTGCTTTAAACTGCATTCAGGTGGACTTCAATGGGATATTTTGGTCTGCAGTATGCTTTAAAAGTATCTATAAGATAAAAAAAGGAGATATTTCAGGGGGTGTAGATTTTGGGGCTGTAAAATGTATCAGTGAACACGGAGCATTTCTGGTTTACAGATAAGCAACAGTTTATTATGACAATAGCAGAACAATCTAACAGTAAAAAGTCTATCTCAGCAATTATCATAACACAGATAATAATAATAATAAATAGTCCTTTGTAAACGTAGATATGGGTCTGGTGAGCAGCTGTTCTTCTAAAAATTACCTTAGATTGCTATAAACTGCATTCAGGTGAACTTCTATGGGATATGTTCGTCTGCAGTATGCTTTAAAAGTATCTTAGATTGCTTTAAACTGCATTCAGCTGGACTTCTATGGGATATGTTGGTCTGCAGTATGCTTTAAAAGTATCTTAGATTGCTTTAAACTGCATTCAGGTGGACTTCTATGGGATATGTTGGTCTGCAGTATGCTTTAAAAGTATCTTAGATTGCTTTAAACTGCATTCAGTTGGACTTCTATGGGATATGTTTGTCTGCAGTATGCTTTAAAAGTATTTTAGATTGCTTTAAATTGCATTCAGGTGGACTTCTATGGTATATGTTCATCTGCAGTATTCTTTAAAAGTATCTTAGATTGCTTTAAACTGCATTCAGGTGGACTTTTGTGGGATATTTTGGTCTGCAGTATGCTTTAAAAGTATCTATAAGACTAAACAAGGAGATATTTCAGGGGGTGGAGATTTTGGGGCTGTAAAATGGATTAGTGAACACAGAGCATTTCTGGTTTACAGATAAGCAACAGTATATTATGACAATAGCAGAACAATCGAATAGTAAAAAGTCTATCTCAGCAATTATCATAACACAGATATTAATAATAATATATAGTCCTTTGTAAACCTAGATATGGGGCTGGTGAGCAGCTGTTCTTCTGAAATTACCTTAGATTGCTTTAAACTGCATTTAGGTGGACTTCTATGTGATATATTGGTCTGCAGTATGCTTTAAAAGTATCTTAGATTGCTTTAAACTGCATTCAGGGGGACTTCTGTGGGATATGTTGGTCTGCAGTATGCTTTAATTGTATCTTAGATTGCTTTAAACTGCATTCGTTAGACTTCTGTGCAATATGTTGGTCTGCAGTATGCTGTAAAAGTATCTTAGATTGCTTTAAACTGCATTCAGGTGGATTTCTGTGGGATATGTTGGTCTGCAGTATGCTTTAAAAGTATCTTAGATTGCTTTAAACTGCATTCAGGTGGACTTCTATGGGATATGTTGGTCTGCAGTATGCTTTAAAGGTATCTTAGATTGCTTTAAACTGCATTCAGGTGGACTTCTATGGGATATGTTTGTCTCTAGTATGCTTTAAAAGTATTTTAGATTGGTTTAAACTGCATTCAGGTGGACTTCTATGGGATATGTTGGTCTGCAGTATGCCTTAAAAGTATCTTAGATTGCTTTAAACTGCATTCAGGTGGACTTCTATGGGATATGTTTGTCTGCAGTATGCTTTAAAAGTATTTTAGATTGCTTTAAATTGCATTCAGGTGGACTTCTAAGGTATATGTTCGGCTGCAGTATTCTTTAAAAGTATCTTAGATTGCTTTAAACTGCATTCTGGTGGACTTCCATGGGATATGTTGGTCTGCAGTATGCTTTAAAAGTTTCTTAGATTGCTTTAAATTGCATGCAGGTGGACTTCTGTGGGATATGTTGGTCTGCAGTATGCTTTAAAATTATCTATAAGACAAAACAAGGAGATTTTTCAGGGGGTGGAGATTTTGGGCTTTAAAATGTATCAGTGAACACAGAGCAGTTCTGGTTTACAGATAAGCAACAGTTTATTATGACAATAGCAGAACAATATAACAGTAAAAAGTCTATCTCAGCAATTATCATAACACATATATTAATAATAATAAGTAGTCCTTTGTAAACGTAGATATGGGTCTGGTAAGCAGCTGTTCTTCTGAAATTACCTCAGATTGCTTTAAACTGCATTCAGGTGGACCTCTATAGGATATGTTGGTCTGCAGTATGCTTTAAAAGTATCTTAGATTGCTTTAAACTGCATTCAGGTGGACTTCTGTGGGATATGTTGGTCTGCAGTATGCTTTAAAAGTATCTTAGATTGTTTAAACTGCATTCAGGTGGACTTCTATGGGATATGTTGGTCTGCAGTATGCTTTAAAAGTATCTTAGATTGCTTTAAACTGCATTCAGGTGGACATTTATGAGATATGATGGTCTGCAGTATGCTTTAAAAGTATCTATAAGACAAAACAAGGAGATATTTAAGAGGGTGGAGATTTTGGGGCTGTAAAAAGTATCAGTGAACACGGAGCATTTCTGGTTTACAGATAAGCAACAGTTTATTATGACAATAGCAGAACAATATAACAGTAAAAAGTATATCTCAGCAATTATCATAACACAGATATTAATAATAATAAATAATCCTTTGTAAACGTAGATATGGGTCTGGTTAGCAGCTGTTCTTCTGAAATTACCTTAGATTGCTTTAAACTGCATTTAGGTAGACTTCTATGGGATATATTTGTCTGCAGTATGCTTTAAAAGTATCTTAGATTGCTTTAAACTGCATTCAGGTGGACTTCTATGGGATATGTTGGTCTGCTATATGCTTTAAAGGTATCTTAGATTGCTTTAAACTGCATTCGTTGGACTTCTGTGGGATATGTTGGTCTGCAGTATGCTTTAAAAGTATCTTAGATTGCTTTAAACTGCATTCAGGTGGACTTCTGTGCGATATGTTGGTCTGCAGTATGCTTTAAAAGTATCTTAGATTGCTTTAAACTGCATTCAGGTGGACTTCAATGGGATATTTTGGTCTGCAGTATGCTTTAAAAGTATCTATAAGATAAAAAAAGGAGATATTTCAGGGGGTGTAGATTTTGGGGCTGTAAAATGTATCAGTGAACACGGAGCATTTCTGGTTTACAGATAAGCAACAGTTTATTATGACAATAGCAGAACAATCTAACAGTAAAAAGTCTATCTCAGCAATTATCATAACACAGATAATAATAATAATAAATAGTCCTTTGTAAACGTAGATATGGGTCTGGTGAGCAGCTGTTCTTCTAAAAATTACCTTAGATTGCTATAAACTGCATTCAGGTGAACTTCTATGGGATATGTTCGTCTGCAGTATGCTTTAAAAGTATCTTAGATTGCTTTAAACTGCATTCAGCTGGACTTCTATGGGATATGTTGGTCTGCAGTATGCTTTAAAAGTATCTTAGATTGCTTTAAACTGCATTCAGGTGGACTTCTATGGGATATGTTGGTCTGCAGTATGCTTTAAAAGTATCTTAGATTGCTTTAAACTGCATTCAGTTGGACTTCTATGGGATATGTTTGTCTGCAGTATGCTTTAAAAGTATTTTAGATTGCTTTAAATTGCATTCAGGTGGACTTCTATGGTATATGTTCATCTGCAGTATTCTTTAAAAGTATCTTAGATTGCTTTAAACTGCATTCAGGTGGACTTCTGTGGGATATTTTGGTCTGCAGTATGCTTTAAAAGTATCTATAAGACTAAACAAGGAGATATTTCAGGGGGTGGAGATTTTGGGGCTGTAAAATGGATTAGTGAACACAGAGCATTTCTGGTTTACAGATAAGCAACAGTATATTATGACAATAGCAGAACAATCGAATAGTAAAAAGTCTATCTCAGCAATTATCATAACACAGATATTAATAATAATATATAGTCCTTTGTAAACCTAGATATGGGGCTGGTGAGCAGCTGTTCTTCTGAAATTACCTTAGATTGCTTTAAACTGCATTTAGGTGGACTTCTATGTGATATATTGGTCTGCAGTATGCTTTAAAAGTATCTTAGATTGCTTTAAACTGCATTCAGGGGGACTTCTGTGGGATATGTTGGTCTGCAGTATGCTTTAATTGTATCTTAGATTGCTTTAAACTGCATTCGTTAGACTTCTGTGCAATATGTTGGTCTGCAGTATGCTGTAAAAGTATCTTAGATTGCTTTAAACTGCATTCAGGTGGATTTCTGTGGGATATGTTGGTCTGCAGTATGCTTTAAAAGTATCTTAGATTGCTTTAAACTGCATTCAGGTGGACTTCTATGGGATATGTTGGTCTGCAGTATGCTTTAAAGGTATCTTAGATTGCTTTAAACTGCATTCAGGTGGACTTCTATGGGATATGTTTGTCTGCAGTATGCTTTAAAAGTATTTTAGATTGGTTTAAACTGCATTCAGGTGGACTTCTATGGGATATGTTGGTCTGCAGTATGCCTTAAAAGTATCTTAGATTGCTTTAAACTGCATTCAGGTGGACTTCTATGGGATATGTTTGTCTGCAGTATGCTTTAAAAGTATTTTAGATTGCTTTAAATTGCATTCAGGTGGACTTCTAAGGTATATGTTCGGCTGCAGTATTCTTTAAAAGTATCTTAGATTGCTTTAAACTGCATTCTGGTGGACTTCCATGGGATATGTTGGTCTTCAGTATCTTTTAAAAGTATCTTAGATTGCTTTAAACTGCATTCAGGTGGACTTCTATGGGATATGTTGGTCTGCAGTATGCTTTAAAAGTATCTATAAGACAAAACAAGGAGATATTTAAGAGGGTGGAGATTTTGGGGCTGTAAAAAGTATCAGTGAACACGGAGCATTTCTGGTTTACAGATAAGCAACAGTTTATTATGACAATAGCAGAACAATATAACAGTAAAAAGTATATCTCAGCAATTATCATAACACAGATATTAATAATAATAAATAATCCTTTGTAAACGTAGATATGGGTCTGGTTAGTAGCTGTTCTTCTGAAATTACCTTAGATTGCTTTAAACTGCATTTAGGTAGACTTCTATGGGATATATTTGTCTGCAGTATGCTTTAAAAGTATCTTAGATTGCTTTAAACTGCATTCAGGTGGACATTTATGAGATATGATGGTCTGCAGTATGCTTTAAAAGTATCTATAAGACAAAACAAGGAGATATTTAAGAGGGTGGAGATTTTGGGGCTGTAAAAAGTATCAGTGAACACGGAGCATTTCTGGTTTACAGATAAGCAACAGTTTATTATGACAATAGCAGAACAATATAACAGTAAAAAGTATATCTCAGCAATTATCATAACACAGATATTAATAATAATAAATAATCCTTTGTAAACATAGATATGGGTCTGGTTAGCAGCTGTTCTTCTGAAATTACCTTAGATTGCTTTAAACTGCATTTAGGTAGACTTCTATGGGATATATTTGTCTGCAGTATGCTTTAAAAGTATCTTAGATTGCTTTAAACTGCATTCAGGTGGACTTCTATGGGATATGTTGGTCTGCTATATGCTTTAAAGGTATCTTAGATTGCTTTAAACTGCATTCGTTGGACTTCTGTGGGATATGTTGGTCTGCAGTATGCTTTAAAAGTATCTTAGATTGCTTTAAACTGCATTCAGGTGGACTTCTGTGCGATATGTTGGTCTGCAGTATGCTTTAAAAGTATCTTAGATTGCTTTAAACTGCATTCAGGTGGACTTCAATGGGATATTTTGGTCTGCAGTATGCTTTAAAAGTATCTATAAGATAAAAAAAGGAGATATTTCAGGGGGTGTAGATTTTGGGGCTGTAAAATGTATCAGTGAACACGGAGCATTTCTGGTTTACAGATAAGCAACAGTTTATTATGACAATAGCAGAACAATCTAACAGTAAAAAGTCTATCTCAGCAATTATCATAACACAGATAATAATAATAATAAATAGTCCTTTGTAAACGTAGATATGGGTCTGGTGAGCAGCTGTTCTTCTAAAAATTACCTTAGATTGCTATAAACTGCATTCAGGTGAACTTCTATGGGATATGTTCGTCTGCAGTATGCTTTAAAAGTATCTTAGATTGCTTTAAACTGCATTCAGCTGGACTTCTATGGGATATGTTGGTCTGCAGTATGCTTTAAAAGTATCTTAGATTGCTTTAAACTGCATTCAGGTGGACTTCTATGGGATATGTTGGTCTGCAGTATGCTTTAAAAGTATCTTAGATTGCTTTAAACTGCATTCAGTTGGACTTCTATGGGATATGTTTGTCTGCAGTATGCTTTAAAAGTATTTTAGATTGCTTTAAATTGCATTCAGGTGGACTTCTATGGTATATGTTCATCTGCAGTATTCTTTAAAAGTATCTTAGATTGCTTTAAACTGCATTCAGGTGGACTTCTGTGGGATATTTTGGTCTGCAGTATGCTTTAAAAGTATCTATAAGACTAAACAAGGAGATATTTCAGGGGGTGGAGATTTTGGGGCTGTAAAATGGATTAGTGAACACAGAGCATTTCTGGTTTACAGATAAGCAACAGTATATTATGACAATAGCAGAACAATCGAATAGTAAAAAGTCTATCTCAGCAATTATCATAACACAGATATTAATAATAATATATAGTCCTTTGTAAACCTAGATATGGGGCTGGTGAGCAGCTGTTCTTCTGAAATTACCTTAGATTGCTTTAAACTGCATTTAGGTGGACTTCTATGTGATATATTGGTCTGCAGTATGCTTTAAAAGTATCTTAGATTGCTTTAAACTGCATTCAGGGGGACTTCTGTGGGATATGTTGGTCTGCAGTATGCTTTAATTGTATCTTAGATTGCTTTAAACTGCATTCGTTAGACTTCTGTGCAATATGTTGGTCTGCAGTATGCTGTAAAAGTATCTTAGATTGCTTTAAACTGCATTCAGGTGGATTTCTGTGGGATATGTTGGTCTGCAGTATGCTTTAAAAGTATCTTAGATTGCTTTAAACTGCATTCAGGTGGACTTCTATGGGATATGTTGGTCTGCAGTATGCTTTAAAGGTATCTTAGATTGCTTTAAACTGCATTCAGGTGGACTTCTATGGGATATGTTTGTCTGCAGTATGCTTTAAAAGTATTTTAGATTGCTTTAAATTGCATTCAGGTGGACTTCTAAGGTATATGTTCGGCTGCAGTATTCTTTAAAAGTATCTTAGATTGCTTTAAACTGCATTCTGGTGGACTTCCATGGGATATGTTGGTCTTCAGTATCTTTTAAAAGTATCTTAGATTGCTTTAAACTGCATTCAGGTGGACTTCTATGGGATATGTTGGTCTGCAGTATGCTTTAAAAGTATCTATAAGACAAAACAAGGAGATATTTAAGAGGGTGGAGATTTTGGGGCTGTAAAAAGTATCAGTGAACACGGAGCATTTCTGGTTTACAGATAAGCAACAGTTTATTATGACAATAGCAGAACAATATAACAGTAAAAAGTATATCTCAGCAATTATCATAACACAGATATTAATAATAATAAATAATCCTTTGTAAACGTAGATATGGGTCTGGTTAGTAGCTGTTCTTCTGAAATTACCTTAGATTGCTTTAAACTGCATTTAGGTAGACTTCTATGGGATATATTTGTCTGCAGTATGCTTTAAAAGTATCTTAGATTGCTTTAAACTGCATTCAGGTGGACATTTATGAGATATGATGGTCTGCAGTATGCTTTAAAAGTATCTATAAGACAAAACAAGGAGATATTTAAGAGGGTGGAGATTTTGGGGCTGTAAAAAGTATCAGTGAACACGGAGCATTTCTGGTTTACAGATAAGCAACAGTTTATTATGACAATAGCAGAACAATATAACAGTAAAAAGTATATCTCAGCAATTATCATAACACAGATATTAATAATAATAAATAATCCTTTGTAAACGTAGATATGGGTCTGGTTAGCAGCTGTTCTTCTGAAATTACCTTAGATTGCTTTAAACTGCATTTAGGTAGACTTCTATGGGATATATTTGTCTGCAGTATGCTTTAAAAGTATCTTAGATTGCTTTAAACTGCATTCAGGTGGACTTCTATGGGATATGTTGGTCTGCTATATGCTTTAAAGGTATCTTAGATTGCTTTAAACTGCATTCGTTGGACTTCTGTGGGATATGTTGGTCTGCAGTATGCTTTAAAAGTATCTTAGATTGCTTTAAACTGCATTCAGGTGGACTTCTGTGCGATATGTTGGTCTGCAGTATGCTTTAAAAGTATCTTAGATTGCTTTAAACTGCATTCAGGTGGACTTCAATGGGATATTTTGGTCTGCAGTATGCTTTAAAAGTATCTATAAGATAAAAAAAGGAGATATTTTAGGGGGTGTAGATTTTGGGGCTGTAAAATGTATCAGTGAACACGGAGCATTTCTGGTTTACAGATAAGCAACAGTTTATTATGACAATAGCAGAACAATCTAACAGTAAAAAGTCTATCTCAGCAATTATCATAACACAGATAATAATAATAATAAATAGTCCTTTGTAAACGTAGATATGGGTCTGGTGAGCAGCTGTTCTTCTAAAAATTACCTTAGATTGCTATAAACTGCATTCAGGTGAACTTCTATGGGATATGTTCGTCTGCAGTATGCTTTAAAAGTATCTTAGATTGCTTTAAACTGCATTCAGCTGGACTTCTATGGGATATGTTGGTCTGCAGTATGCTTTAAAAGTATCTTAGATTGCTTTAAACTGCATTCAGTTGGACTTCTATGGGATATGTTTGTCTGCAGTATGCTTTAAAAGTATTTTAGATTGCTTTAAATTGCATTCAGGTGGACTTCTATGGTATATGTTCATCTGCAGTATTCTTTAAAAGTATCTTAGATTGCTTTAAACTGCATTCAGGTGGACTTCTGTGGGATATTTTGGTCTGCAGTATGCTTTAAAAGTATCTATAAGACTAAACAAAGAGATATTTCAGGGGGTGGAGATTTTGGGGCTGTAAAATGGATTAGTGAACACAGAGCATTTCTGGTTTACAGATAAGCAACAGTATATTATGACAATAGCAGAACAATCGAATAGTAAAAAGTCTATCTCAGCAATTATCATAACACAGATATTAATAATAATATATAGTCCTTTGTAAACCTAGATATGGGGCTGGTGAGCAGCTGTTCTTCTGAAATTACCTTAGATTGCTTTAAACTGCATTTAGGTGGACTTCTATGTGATATATTGGTCTGCAGTATGCTTTAAAAGTATCTTAGATTGCTTTAAACTGCATTCAGGGGGACTTCTGTGGGATATGTTGGTCTGCAGTATGCTTTAATTGTATCTTAGATTGCTTTAAACTGCATTCGTTAGACTTCTGTGCAATATGTTGGTCTGCAGTATGCTGTAAAAGTATCTTAGATTGCTTTAAACTGCATTCAGGTGGATTTCTGTGGGATATGTTGGTCTGCAGTATGCTTTAAAAGTATCTTAGATTGCTTTAAACTGCATTCAGGTGGACTTCTATGGGATATGTTGGTCTGCAGTATGCTTTAAAGGTATCTTAGATTGCTTTAAACTGCATTCAGGTGGACTTCTATGGGATATGTTTGTCTGCAGTATGCTTTAAAAGTATTTTAGATTGGTTTAAACTGCATTCAGGTGGACTTCTATGGGATATGTTGGTCTGCAGTATGCCTTAAAAGTATCTTAGATTGCTTTAAACTGCATTCAGGTGGACTTCTATAAGATATGTTTGTCTGCAGTATGCTTTAAAAGTATTTTAGATTGCTTTAAATTGCATTCAGGTGGACTTCTAAGGTATATGTTCGGCTGCAGTATTCTTTAAAAGTATCTTAGATTGCTTTAAACTGCATTCTGGTGGACTTCCATGGGATATGTTGGTCTTCAGTATCTTTTAAAAGTATCTTAGATTGCTTTAAACTGCATTCAGGTGGACTTCTATGGGATATGTTGGTCTGCAGTATGCTTTAAAAGTATCTATAAGACAAAACAAGGAGATATTTAAGAGGGTGGAGATTTTGGGGCTGTAAAAAGTATCAGTGAACACGGAGCATTTCTGGTTTACAGATAAGCAACAGTTTATTATGACAATAGCAGAACAATATAACAGTAAAAAGTATATCTCAGCAATTATCATAACACAGATATTAATAATAATAAATAATCCTTTGTAAACGTAGATATGGGTCTGGTTAGTAGCTGTTCTTCTGAAATTACCTTAGATTGCTTTAAACTGCATTTAGGTAGACTTCTATGGGATATATTTGTCTGCAGTATGCTTTAAAAGTATCTTAGATTGCTTTAAACTGCATTCAGGTGGACATTTATGAGATATGATGGTCTGCAGTATGCTTTAAAAGTATCTATAAGACAAAACAAGGAGATATTTAAGAGGGTGGAGATTTTGGGGCTGTAAAAAGTATCAGTGAACACGGAGCATTTCTGGTTTACAGATAAGCAACAGTTTATTATGACAATAGCAGAACAATATAACAGTAAAAAAGTATATCTCAGCAATTATCATAACACAGATATTAATAATAATAAATAATCCTTTGTAAACGTAGATATGGGTCTGGTTAGCAGCTGTTCTTCTGAAATTACCTTAGATTGCTTTAAACTGCATTTAGGTAGACTTCTATGGGATATATTTGTCTGCAGTATGCTTTAAAAGTATCTTAGATTGCTTTAAACTGCATTCAGGTGGACTTCTATGGGATATGTTGGTCTGCTATATGCTTTAAAGGTATCTTAGATTGCTTTAAACTGCATTCGTTGGACTTCTGTGGGATATGTTGGTCTGCAGTATGCTTTAAAAGTATCTTAGATTGCTTTAAACTGCATTCAGGTGGACTTCTGTGCGATATGTTGGTCTGCAGTATGCTTTAAAAGTATCTTAGATTGCTTTAAACTGCATTCAGGTGGACTTCAATGGGATATTTTGGTCTGCAGTATGCTTTAAAAGTATCTATAAGATAAAAAAAGGAGATATTTCAGGGGGTGTAGATTTTGGGGCTGTAAAATGTATCAGTGAACACGGAGCATTTCTGGTTTACAGATAAGCAACAGTTTATTATGACAATAGCAGAACAATCTAACAGTAAAAAGTCTATCTCAGCAATTATCATAACACAGATAATAATAATAATAAATAGTCCTTTGTAAACGTAGATATGGGTCTGGTGAGCAGCTGTTCTTCTAAAAATTACCTTAGATTGCTATAAACTGCATTCAGGTGAACTTCTATGGGATATGTTCGTCTGCAGTATGCTTTAAAAGTATCTTAGATTGCTTTAAACTGCATTCAGCTGGACTTCTATGGGATATGTTGGTCTGCAGTATGCTTTAAAAGTATCTTAGATTGCTTTAAACTGCATTCAGGTGGACTTCTATGGGATATGTTGGTCTGCAGTATGCTTTAAAAGTATCTTAGATTGCTTTAAACTGCATTCAGTTGGACTTCTATGGGATATGTTTGTCTGCAGTATGCTTTAAAAGTATTTTAGATTGCTTTAAATTGCATTCAGGTGGACTTCTATGGTATATGTTCATCTGCAGTATTCTTTAAAAGTATCTTAGATTGCTTTAAACTGCATTCAGGTGGACTTCTGTGGGATATTTTGGTCTGCAGTATGCTTTAAAAGTATCTATAAGACTAAACAAGGAGATATTTCAGGGGGTGGAGATTTTGGGGCTGTAAAATGGATTAGTGAACACAGAGCATTTCTGGTTTACAGATAAGCAACAGTATATTATGACAATAGCAGAACAATCGAATAGTAAAAAGTCTATCTCAGCAATTATCATAACACAGATATTAATAATAATATATAGTCCTTTGTAAACCTAGATATGGGGCTGGTGAGCAGCTGTTCTTCTGAAATTACCTTAGATTGCTTTAAACTGCATTTAGGTGGACTTCTATGTGATATATTGGTCTGCAGTATGCTTTAAAAGTATCTTAGATTGCTTTAAACTGCATTCAGGGGGACTTCTGTGGGATATGTTGGTCTGCAGTATGCTTTAATTGTATCTTAGATTGCTTTAAACTGCATTCGTTAGACTTCTGTGCAATATGTTGGTCTGCAGTATGCTGTAAAAGTATCTTAGATTGCTTTAAACTGCATTCAGGTGGATTTCTGTGGGATATGTTGGTCTGCAGTATGCTTTAAAAGTATCTTAGATTGCTTTAAACTGCATTCAGGTGGACTTCTATGGGATATGTTGGTCTGCAGTATGCTTTAAAGGTATCTTAGATTGCTTTAAACTGCATTCAGGTGGACTTCTAAGGTATATGTTCGGCTGCAGTATTCTTTAAAAGTATCTTAGATTGCTTTAAACTGCATTCTGGTGGACTTCCATGGGATATGTTGGTCTTCAGTATCTTTTAAAAGTATCTTAGATTGCTTTAAACTGCATTCAGGTGGACTTCTATGGGATATGTTGGTCTGCAGTATGCTTTAAAAGTATCTATAAGACAAAACAAGGAGATATTTAAGGGAGTGGAGATTTTGGATCTGTAAAATGGATCAGTGAACACAGAGCATTTCTGGTTTACAGATAAGCCACAGTATATTATCACAATAGCAGAACAATATAACAGTAAAAAGTCTATCTCAGCAATTATCATAACACAGATATTAATTATAATAAATAGTCCTTTGTAAACGTAGATATGGGTCTGGTGAGCAGCTGTTCTTCTGAAATTACCTTAGATTGCTTTAAACTGCATTCAGGTGGACTTCTATGGGATATGTTGGTCTGCAGTATGCTTTAAAAGTATCTTAGATTGCTTTAAACTGCATTCAGATGGACTTCTATGGGATATGTTTGTCTGCAGTATGCTTTAAAAGTATTTTAGATTGCTTTAAACTGCATTCAGGTGGACTTCTATGGGATATGTTGGTCTGCAGTATGCCTTAAAAGTATCTTAGATTGCTTTAAACTGCATTCAGGTGGACTTCTATGTGATATGTTTGTCTGCAGTATGCTTTAAAAGTATTTTAGATTGCTTTAAATTGCATTCAGGTGGACTTCTAAGGTATATGTTCGGCTGCAGTATTCTTTAAAAGTATCTTAGATTGCTTTAAACTGCATTCTGGTGGACTTCCATGGGATATGTTGGTCTTCAGTATCTTTTAAAAGTATCTTAGATTGCTTTAAACTGCATTCAGGTGGACTTCTATGGGATATGTTGGTCTGCAGTATGCTTTAAAAGTATCTATAAGACAAAACAAGGAGATATTTAAGGGAGTGGAGATTTTGGATCTGTAAAATGGATCAGTGAACACAGAGCATTTCTGGTTTACAGATAAGCCACAGTATATTATCACAATAGCAGAACAATATAACAGTAAAAAGTCTATCTCAGCAATTATCATAACACAGATATTAATTATAATAAATAGTCCTTTGTAAACGTAGATATGGGTCTGGTGAGCAGCTGTTCTTCTGAAATTACCTTAGATTGCTTTAAACTGCATTCAGGTGGACTTCTATGGGATATGTTGGTCTGCAGTATGCTTTAAAAGTATCTTAGATTGCTTTAAACTGCATTCAGATGGACTTCAATGGGATATGTTGGTCTGCAGTATGCTTTAAACGTATCTTAGATTGCTTTAAACTGCATTCAGGTGGACTTCTATGGTATATGTTCGTCTGCAGTATTCTTTAAAAGTATCTTAGATTGCTTTAAACTGCATTAAGGTGGACTTCAATGGGATATGTTGGTCTGCAGTATGCTTTAAAAGTATCTTAGATTGCTTTAAATTGCATTCGTTGGACTTCTATGGTATATGTTCGTCTGCAGTATTCTTTAAAATTATCTTAGATTGCTTTAAACTGAATTCAGGTGAACTTCCATGGGATATGTTGGTCTGCAGAATCTTTTAAAAGTATCTTAGATTGCTTTAAACGGCATTCAGGTGCACTTTTATAGATACTTTTAAAGCATACTGTAGACAAACATATCCCATTGGACTAAACAAGGAGATATTTCAGGGGGTGGAGATTTTGGGGCTGTAAAATGGATGAGTGAACACAGAGCATTTCTGGTATACAGATTAGCAACGGTTTATTATGACAATAGCAGAACAATCTAACAGTAACAAGTCTATCTCAGCAATTATCATAACATAGAAATTAATAATAATAAATAGTCCTTTGTAAACGTAGATATGGGTCTGGTGAGCAGCTGTTCTTCTGAAATTACCTTAGATTGCTATAAACTGCATTCAGGTGAACTTCTATGGGATATTTTCGTCTGCAGTATGCTTTAAAAGTATCTTAGATTGTTTTAAACTGCATTCAGGTGGACTTCTATGGGATATGTTGGTCTGCAGTATGCTTTAAAAGTATCTTAGATTGCCTTAAACTGCATTCAGGTGGACTTTAATGGGATATGCTGGTCTGCAGTATGCTTTAAAAGTATCTTATATTGCTTTAAACTGCATTCAGGTGGACTTCTATGGGATATGTTTTCTGCAGTATCTTTTAAAAGTATCTTAGATTGCCTTAAACTGCATTCAGGTGGACTTCTATGGGATATGTTGGTCTGCAGTATGCTTTAAAAGTGTAGTCAGCTCTGTGTGGGGTTTGAAAGAAAAGTGTTAGACAGCAATTTTTTGTTTCACATTGATGTCACCTAACGATTTTTTATATCAGATTCATCTCACCTAACGGTTTTTTCGTTTCAGATTAATTTCACCTAACAAATTTCACTAATTTTTTGTTTTAGATTTATTTCACGTAACAAATTTAGTCATTTTTTAGTTTCACATTCATGTCACCTAATGAATTTCACCAGTTTTTCATTTCAGATTAATTTCACCTAACAAATGTAAGCAATTTTTCCTAAATTTTTGCCATATTCTGTAATATATTTTAAATCATCTAAAAGTATGTTGTCCTTGATATCCTAAAGGTCTATATTGTTTCAATAAGCAGATTAAATTACTCTCTGCAGCCATAACATCTCATTCATCTTTATTCTTTACTAGACCACACTGTTTTATCCAAACAGTCTGGTGATTACCTAAGTCCCTGGTCTGTCTCTAGGTCCATGAACTTGTTTATAATTTGGAAATAACATCTTAGAGCTTAATCAATTAAGATATCAACTATATAACCATGAGATGACATTTTATTCTGCCTGCGGTTTGTCAAACAACCTAAGTGACCTAGTTGCTCATTCACCTTTAGAGAATTTAGAGAATTTTAAAGTTACCTCTGTTGCTCTTTTGCTGTTTAGCCATTCAGTCATGTTTGACTCTCTGTGACCCTATTGACCACAGCACTCCAGGCACATCATTTTGTGTCTGGCCATGCCTATACATAAGGTGTTCTTGGCAAAGAAACTGGAGTAGCTGTCTATTTCCTTCTCCAGTGGACTACCATTTGTCTGTAGAGATGTCGCGAATAGTTTGCTGGCGGACTGTTCCCGGCGAACATAGCATGTTCGTGTTCTCGGCGAACTGTGAACATATGCGATATTCGACCCGCCCCCTATACTTTATCATTGAGCAAACTTTGACCCTGTACCTCACAGTCAGCAGACACATTCCAGCCAATCAGCATCATACCCTGCCTTCCACACCCTTCTACCTCATGGACAGCAGCCATTTTGGAATCCTAACTAACTTGCAGTCTTACTGAGAGGAGGAAGAGTGTAGGTGATGCTGATTGAATAGGGAAATCAATAGCTGGGCAAGTTTATTCAGTGTCCAGTGCAGTGCTGAAGGACTCATCAGATCTCTGCTGTAAACACAGCACCCCAAAAAGCCCTTTTTAGGGCTATAACATCATTTTTTTTATATATATTTTTTTCTGTCTAATCTAACTTCATTTGCCTGTCTCCCTGCTAGCAAGTGTGTGTGTGTCAGGCTCACAGCCTATACTGTGTGTGCACAGTGCAACCAATACAATCTTGTTTACTAGTTGTCTACTTTTAAAAAAACTAAACTTTTATTTTGTTAAATCTTAGTTCATTTGCCTGACCGCTAGCCAGTGTGTGTGTCTTGCTTACAAGTACTGTGCAAGAGAGCATGTTGTGTGCATGCTTGAGCTCCAAACAAAAGGCTTTTTAGGGTCTTAGTCCCTCAAATACAAGTTTTATTTTAACACCTTTTTGTTAATAAGCACTTTGTGCACGGTGTTGTTCATTATTGGGAGTTTTTGTGGTTTTTTTCTTAGTTTAATTTAAGTTTTAGTTTTCTGGGAGTCAGGCTCAGCTCTCTATCCCAGGAGAGTGAGCTGTCTCCTGGATACTTTGCCACACCCCTCCCTTAGCACTTCACCTTCACTCCTGGAGTTTTTTTTACTTTGATTTTTTTTTTTAAGTTTTTCAGGTTTTGTTAAAGTTTTGTTTGTTTGGTGTTGGGTTTTATGTTTTGGGGGGAGAGAAGACAAGTAACATCTTTGTAGGCAGTGGGGGGAAAACAATTTGCAGTTTTATTTAAAAGGCTTTTTTAACATCTGACATAGAGACACAAAGGGGTTAAAAAGCCTCTGTGTTCTCTGTGTTGTTGCAATTAGCAACACCTTGCAACAGGCCATTAACCCTTCCACTGCCAAACATCATCTCTCTCTCTCCCTTAGTTTTGTCTCCCTTAGTTTTGTCTTTTTGTTTCTTTTTCACACTTTTATATTTTTAAAAAAAGAAAACAGTAAAGAAATCATAAAACAAAAAATAAAAATAAATAAAACAAATAATCTAAAAAAAAAGGGTCTAAACATGAGGGATAAGACCACTAAGAAGCCTCAGGGGTCAAAAGGGGGAATAATGGCCCCTGAAAATCCTAGCTGCAGCACTGCACAGCATAGGCCCCAGGCAGATAAGGCAGCCCCAGCTCCTGGTGGTTCTGCCAGCAGACCTACCCCTGTGGCTAATACATGGTCACAGGTGGTTTCTGCTGGCCCCAGTAATACCACCGCTGGGGCTGAGGGGCAGATCACCAGGAAGCATGGGGTTAAAAGTCAGATATCTGGGGTCTACAGCATTGATATCTATCTGCGTGCTGCAGCTAATGTCATCAGCCCCCCTGTTATAGTAGAAGCCAGCAAAATGTACGGGAAAGCAGTTTTCTTTACCCGTACGCTGGCTGCTTCTCACATACTTATACAGTGAGGCATCACAGTGGGGGGATTATATGTCCCAATAGAACCCCTGGAAGGGTTGGGCACAAAAGTAACACTCTCTAATGTGCCCCCCTTCCTACCAGACTCCCGCCTGCACCCCCACGTGCTAACCCTAGGGGAAGTAAAAACACCATTTATTAAAATTCCCCTGGGGTGCAGAGAGAGAGCACTTCGTCATGTGCTCTCTTTCAAGAGGCAGGTACAAATGTGCCTGCCTCAGGGCGCAGAAAAAATAGAGGGGTCTTTTGGGGTTCCATTTGAGGGGGTACTCTACAGGATTTTTTACAGCACTACGGAGGTGCAGTGCTATCATTGCAAGGGGTTGGGGCATACACGTAGGAATTGTCCTAATGTAAAGTATCATGCCCCAGCCCCAGCAAATGGCACCTCCGTCAGTACAGCACCCATCCCCGCTGAGCCCATAACAGCGGGGACCTCAAGAGTCATAGCCCCCCCACAGAGCTCAGGCAAGGAGGCCGTTCCTCAAGCCACCACCACGGCCTCCAAACCCCCTTCTTCCCCAAAAAAGCCATCTGTGTCTGTGGTCTCTAGCAAGACTGCAGACATGAGGAAAAAGGGGAAGAATGTCACCGGTCCCCCCAGTGTCACAGCTGCATCTCCCAAGTCCCAATCTGCCCCCACCACAATTACATCAGTTAGTGTGGGGGCACAGTGTAAGCAGAGGGATAATAAGCCCTCTGCGGGGGAGGCAGCTAGTGGCAGCTCCTCTTCCAGGAGTGACGTCCCCAGGAAGAGGAAGCATAAAACCAACAGGGAGGTTGCTGAAGTGCTCTATAGTGGAGCACCTCCCTCTAAAAGCAAGAAGAGGAACAAAACATCTCCTCCTCATCCGGTGACATTGTCTGGCCCGGTTATTAAGCTCAGCCAGCCGGTGCCAGACCACACATCTCTCTCTCCAGACCCTATAGGGGTTAATGTGGAAAAGGGTCTGGAGGAAAAGCAGGGGCAAGAGGGTCTCCCAAGTGAGGCAGGGGTAGACAAGAAAGATCAGGTTCTGCCTCTGGCCTTTGAGGGGGGTCCCAACAAAGCCCCTGCTGAATGGGTAGTCAGTGTCCCTGAGGTGCTGAGCTTCAAGGGCACCAGTCAGTCTCCTCCTCCAGTGTCACTCTCTAGTGACATACCTCGGGCTTTGTTAGAGCCCCATGCCGAGTCACTACTGGAGGGGGGGAATATAGGCATGACCCCCATTCAGGACCCCATGGATTTGTCTGTCAGGGGGGATGTGGCACAAGGGGAAGTGGACGGCTGAGGAGGGTAGACAGGCTCTCCCATGATGTTAACAGGAAAACCTGTCTACCCTCCTCAGCCGTCCACTGACCCTAACATCGGTGCCATCCAAGCTGAGCAAGCACCGGTGGAACTGGCAGAGGAGGCACATAAAGCCTCCAAGGCTTCCATTAAGGAAGCCATGCCAGCCACTGCTGTCCAGCCAGCTACCCCTGAATGCACTCCTGAAGCTACAGGGGTGCAGCAGCAATCCAAGGGTCCATTATTTACCTTGAAGGGTGCTAAAGGGACTCCTTCTGTATCATCTAAGAGGGGGTCCCTGAGAATAAAGCTGAGGAAACTGACTCCAGCCGGGGAGGATGGAGTAAAAGCCCTCAGCCAAGAGGAGCCCAGGGGTGACCCACTAGAAGGAACATCAGATTCTGGGTGGGTTATCCCTGTCAAGGAAATAGATCTATTCCTTGAGAGCACCCTTCATGGACAAAAGAAAAGGAAGGTGCTGCTGGCCTTGGAGAGGTGGAAGAATATGTCGTTTATTCTCCACTCTCTCCAGCAATATCTAGTGGTCAGCACTAGGGCCAAGAATTCTGGGACTGCGGAGCATCTCCGCGTCCGGAAATTCTATAAAATGTGCGTGTCCTATCAGCAGTCTCAAGGGTCTGAGGAACGCACAATTCCTGACACGCAGTAATGGCTTTGCACATCAGCACGCTAAATACCAATGGCTGTCAAGACAGTTTCCGCAGGTTCCAGGTACTCTCCTATTTATATCAGGGAGGGTACTCTGTGAGCTTCCTGCAGGAAACTCACACCACTCCAGAGGCTGAGGCCTCGTGGCAACTGGAGTGGAGAGGCAGGGTCTTCTTCAGCCACTTCACATCGGCGTCATGTGGAGTGGTGACCCTGTTCTCAGAGTCTTTTCAGCCAGAGCTGCTGCTTGTGAAAGCTGTTATCCCAGGCCGTCTAATCCACCTCCGGGTCCGAGAGCAGGGTAGCATCATTAACCTTGGTAATATATATGCCCCTGCTGGAGGGCCCGAGAGAGTGAGGTTCCTCGCCAGACTGTCCCAGTTTTTGGAGACGGTTGACGCAGATGAGTGTTTGGTACTCGGGGGTGATTTCAATTGCACCCTCGACGCTCTGGACCGGAATAGTCCATAGCCGTACCCGCCTTCTGCGTCAGCGCTGCGGTAGAACATCGCCCGCTTCTCCCTGGAGGACATCTGGCGAGAGCAGAACCCAGGGGCATCAGACGGTTTCACCTACGTCAGGGTGAGAGCCGGTCTGGTGTCCCACTCCCGGATCGACAGACTATATATATCTAGTCACTATATGTCACGAGTCGGTTCTTGTGCCATTAGGCTGGCTCCGTTCACAGACCACAACTGTGTGTCTGTGACGGTGGCGCTAACGGCAACAGCGCCACGAGCCGCTTATTGGCACTTCAACAATGCTTTGTTGAAGGACCAGGGGCTCGTGACATTGATCCGGGAGTTTTGGACGGACTGGAGGGGTTGCAAGGGGGACTTTGCCACGTTAAAACTGTGGTGGGATGTGGGCAAGGTTCATTTGCGACTTCTGTGTCAGGAATATACCAAGGGTGCGAGTGGGCAGCGCGAAGCTGAGTTGGAGTCACTCCGGGGGGAGGTACTCCATCTGGAGCAGAGGCTGTTCACTTGTAGGGACCAATCCCTGCAGAGCGAGTATGTAGAGAGGAAGGGTGTCCTCTGTGACCTGGAACGACACCAGGCCAAGGGGGCATACGTGCGCAGCCGCTTAGGTTTTCTCAAAGATCTAGACCGCGGCTCGCGCCTCTTCTACTCACTGGAGAAAAAGGGGGGTAACAGTAGGCACATCACCTGTCTTCTAGATGAAGACGGTGCCCCCCTTACAGATCCGGAGAGTATCCGGGACAGAGCCCGGAACTTTTATAAAGATCTTTACTCTCCGGATCCCATTTCTCCAGACGCCTGCAGGGTGCTATGGGAGGGGCTCCCCACAGTCAGTGAGGGTGTAAGAGAGCGGCTTGATATACCACTATCTTTTCAAGAGCTCTCTGAAGCCCTCCGTGCTATGTCCTGTGAGAAGTCTCCAGGACTGGACGGACTGACTGTAGAGTTTTTCCAATTTTTCTGGGAGACTCTGGGACCTGATTTCCATCTGTCCTTGGGGAAGCCCTGGAGACCGGGGAGATGCCCCTGTCTTGTCGCAGGGCAGTACTTGCCCTGCTGCCCAAAAAGGGGGATCTCCGGCTTATTAAGAACTGGCGACCGGTCTCTCTGCTCAGCACGGACTACAAGATTGTAGCTAAAACCATCTCGCTTAGACTTGGGTCTGTGCTGGCAGAATTGGTTCACCCTGACCAGTCCTATGCGATCCCGGGCCGGACTATCTTTGAAAGTATCTTTCTGGTCGGGATCTATTGCATTATTCTCGCAGGACTGGTCTGTCACTCGCCTTTCTCTCTTTAGATCAAGAGAAGGCGTTTGACAGGGTGGACCATGGTTACCTCATAGCCACTCTGCAAGCGTACGGCTTTGGGCCCACAGTTTGTGGGCTTTATAAGAACGCTGTACGCCTCTGCAGAGTGTTTACTTAAAATCAATTGGTCCCTAACAGCACCTTTGGTATTTGGACGAGGGGTGCATCAAGGATGTCCCTTGTCTGGACAGTTATATGCACTGGCCATCGAGCCTTTCCTCTGCCTACTGAGGAAAAGGCTCACAGGGCTGGTGCTAAAAGATCCATACATGCGGATTGTCCTTTCAGCTTATGCTGACGATGTGCTCCTCGTGGCCCAGGATCCAGTTGATCTTGAGCTGGCAAAACAGTGCCAGGAGGTATATTCAGCTGCCTCCTCCGCTCAGATCAACTGGTCCAAATGCACAGGCCTTTTAGAGGGTAATTTACAGGTAGACTCTTTGCCTCCCACGTTTCGTGACATCACGTGGGAGGCAGATGTCATTAAATATCTGGGGGTCTGCCTGTCCGCTGCGGACGCTTCCATCCCAGACAACTGGAGGGAGTTAGAGGGCAGTGTCCAATATCCAGAGGAATTTGTTAGATTTCCTCTGGATGGGAAGGCATTGGGTCTCTGCAGGGGTGGCAAGTCTGCCTTTGGTGGAGGGTGGACATGGAGTAGTTTGTGTGTGCTCCCAGTTGTCCACCTTCCGCCTTCAGTACCTGCAGAGATACCTATATGCAGATCCCTCTCCGCAGTGGTGCGCACTGGCATCCAGCTTTTATCGCCAGTTGCGCAACCTGGGGTATGACCGGCAATTATTTCTGATCGGGCCCGAGGGGTTTGGGAGAGACCTCTCTGTGTTGCCGGCATACTACCAGGAAACCCTCAAGGCCTGGAGCATGGTCTCCGTGACCAGGCAGGGCGTGCCTTTGGGGGATGAAATATTCACGGAGCCCCTGCTATTTAATCCAGCAGTGGGGGCTCCAATGTTACAGTCCCCCTGTATCATCCGCCGCCTTAGTCATGCACGGATGACCCGAGTCGGGGATCTCCTGGAATACGGGCATTCTGATTGGGTGTCACCCCAGGAGCTTGCGCTCCGTTTGGGATATGTGACGCCCAAAGTCTCAGGGCGCTTGCTCCAGGAGATTAGGGATGCCATCTCCCCCGACTCGAGCACCTTCCTTCGCGGGGCTTTGCAGGCCGGAGTGCCACATGCACCTTTCAACACCCCTGCTCCGGCTGTTTGCATTGGACACAAACCCCGTGTTTCCCCTCAGGCTCCTCCTGTCCCCAACCTCTCAAAGTTGAGGGACATACCCTCGGCATGCTTTCGCGGCATGCCGAGGAAGAGCTTATATTCTCTCGTGCTCCATACAGTGCACTTCCTTGCCCTCGTGACCCGTCCCGATACCATCTGGAGGCGGGTCCTACCAGCTGACGAGGGCAAGTGGCCCCGGTGGAGGGAACTTTATTCTGATTTAGTTCCACGACCCACCGGGGACTTGAGTTGGAGATTGCTCCATGGTGCACTGAGCACGGGAGTGTACTTCACGGACTCTCCCTCCACTTGTCCATTCTGTGGCAAGGGAGAGTCCGTGTATCATATTTATTTTAGTTGCGCCAGACTGCAGCCCCTCTTGTTACTCTTGAGGGGCCTCCTCCTGCAGTTCTGGCTGCATTTCTCCCCTCACATTTTTATTTTTGGGCGCCCAGTGTCCCGGGGCAATAAGGCCAGGGACCTCCTCGTCAACCTGCTCCTGGCATTAGCCAAATTGGCTATATATAAGTCCAGGAAGCAGTGTTTGATAGGGGGGGTTCCCTTGTCACCTGAGGCCATGTTCCGGGTGCTGGTGCGCTCCCGTATCCGGGCAGAGTACCACCTGGCTTTGTCCACTGGGGGAATGGATGAGTTTGTCTCCCAGTGGGCTGTAGATGGTGTGCTCTGCTTGGTATCCCCCCATTCGGGTTCTTTTTCTCTTAACCTCCTAAAATGATTTTTATTTAGTTTACAGATCATGTTTCTCATAATGTCAAAATACACTGTGCCAAGTTCAACCAATCCAATCTAGTTGGGGTACCAGCAGTCTACATTTAAAAAAACAATATATTTTATTTTCTTAAATCTAAGTTCATTTGCCTGACCGTAAATCTAAGTTCATTTGCCTGACCGCTAGCCAGTGTGTGTGTCAGGCTTACAAGTACTGTGCCAAGTTCAACCAATCCAATCTAGTTGGGGTACCAGCAGTCTACATTTAAAAAAAACTATATATTTTTTTTCTTAAATCTAAGTTCATTTGCCTGACTACAAATCCAAGTTCATTTGCCTGACCGCTAGCCAGTGTGTGTGTCAGGCTTACAAGTATTGTGCCAAGTTCAACCAATCCAATTTAATTGGGGTACCAACAGTCTACATTTAAAAAAACAATATTTTTTTTTCTTAAATCTAAGTTCATTTGCCTGACCGCTAGCCAGTGTGTGTGTCAGGCTTACAAGTATTGTGCCAAGTTCAACCAATCCAATCACAGTAGCTTGCACGCATAGTACCACTAATCGGGAAAAAAAATGACAGGCAGAGGCAGGACACCCCGCATGGGCCGTCGTGGTCGTGGTGCTGTGATTCCCTTTGGCCCTACAATAATGCCCAGTGTTCAGAGGCCAGTTACCCTGAAATTGAAAAGTTCAGAGGACGTAGTTGACTGGCTAACACAGGACACCCAATCTTCTACAGCTTCCGCTTGGAATATTGACGCACCATCCTCCTCCAGCTTAGCTCCGGGCCACTCTCAAGTTACCACTCGCCCGCCTGTCGCCACCACCAACACTAGTACCACAGCTGATTCAATTGATCAGTCAGAAGAGTTATTTAAACATCAGTTTGAAGAAATGAGTGATGCGCAACCATTATTGCCAGAGGATGTAGATAACAGGGATATGTCTCAGTCAGGCAGCAGTACACACATGTACGTACGATGTGATGATGATGATGTACCCGCTGCTGCTTCCTTTGTTGAGTTGTCAGATACAAGTGAGGCGGGTGATGATGATGACGATGCGTCCGTGGATGTCACATGGGTGCCCACTAGAAGAGAAGAAGAACAGGGGGAAAGTTCAGATGGGGAGACAGAGAGGAGGAGGAGACGAGTTGGAAGCAGAGGGAGGTCATCGCAACGAGCTAGTGGCACAGTCAGACAGCATGCATCAGCAGCCGGGGTCAGCCAGACAGCACGCCAATCAACGCATGCTGTTGCCACCACCAGAATGCCGTCACCGCAAAGCTCAGCAGTGTGGCATTTTTTTGTTGTGTGTCTGCCTCTGACAACAGCGATGCTATTTGCAACCTGTGCCAAAAGAAACTGAGTTGTGGGAATCCAACACCCACCTAGTAACAACTGCTTTGCGAAGGCACATGATGATCCCATTGGCGTTTGTTATGTGACAACACATGAGTACAAGCAGCACACAAACTCAAAGCCGCCATCCTCCTCCTGGTCCAGCATCTTCATCCACGTCAACCACTGCTGTCCTCCTTGTCCCCTCTCAACCATCCGCCACTCCGTCTCTCGCATCTTTCTGTTCCTGCTCATCTCCCCACTTTCAGGTGTCTGTCAAGGGCATGTTTGAGCGTAAGAAGCCAATGCCACAAAGTCACCCCCTTGCCCGGCGTCTGACAGCTGGCTTTTTTGAACTCTTAGCCTGCCAGCTTTTACCATACAAGCTGGTGGAGTCTGAGGCGTTCAAAAAATTTTTTGCGAATGGGATACCGCAGTGGTAGGTACCCGGCCGAAATTTCTTTGCCCAAAAGGCAATCTCCAACCTGTACTCGATTGTGCAAAAGGAAGTAATAGCATCTCTGGCACACAGTGTTGGGGCAAGGGTCCATCTGACCACTGATACCTGGTCTGCAAAGCATGGTCAGGGCAGGTATATTACCTACATTGTGCATTGGGTAAACCTGCTGATGCCTGCCAAGCATGGAATGCGTGGCTCTGCAGAGGAGTTGGTGACACCGCCACGACTTGCAGGCAAGCCTGCTGCCACCTCCTCTACTCCTCCTACTTCATCCTCTTCCATAACCTCCTCAGCTGAGTCCTCTTCTGCTGCGTCTTGCTCCACATCAACGGCACCCCCCCCAGCTCCCCAGATACAATTCCACATCCCGGATACGGCAGCGTCATGCCGTCTTGGGGTTCACTTGCCTGAAAGCAGAGAGTCACACCGGGCCAGCAGTCCTGTCCGCCCTGAACGCACAGATGGATCAATGGCTGACTCCACAACAACTAGAGATTGGCAAAGTGGTTTGTGACAACGGAAGAAATTTGTTGGCGGCATTGAATTTGGGCAAGTTGACGCATGTGCCGTGTATGGCACATGTGTGTAATCTGATCGTACAACGATTTGTCCATAAGTATCCAGGCTTATAGGACGTCCTGAAGCAGGCCAGAAAAGTGTGTGGCCATTTCAGGCGTTCCTACACGGCCACGGCGCACTTTTCAGATATCTAGCGGCGAAACAACATGCCAGTGAGGAGCTTGATTTGTGACAGCCCCACACGTTGGAATTGAACACTCCTAATGTTCGACCGCCTGCTCCAACAAGAAAAAGCTGTTAACGAGTATTTGTATGACCAGGGTGCTAGGACAGCCTCTGCGGAGGTAGGGATTTTTTTGCCACTTTACTGGACGCTCATGCACAATGTCTGTAGGCTCATGCGTCCTTTTGAGGAGGTGACAAACCTGGTCAGTCGCACCGAAGGCACCATCCGCGACATCATACCATTTGTTTTCTTCCTGGAGCGTGCCCTGCGAAGAGTGCTGGATCAGGCCGTAGATGAGCGTGACGAGGAAGAGGAAGAGTTGTGGTCACCATCACCACCAGAAACAGCCTTATCAGCATCGCTTGCTGGACCTGCGGCAACGCTGGAAGAGGATTGTGAGGAAGAGGAGTCAGAGGAGGAATGTGGCTTTGAGGAGGAGGAGGAAGACCAATCACAACAGGCATCCCAGGGTGCTCGTTGTCACCTATCTGGTACCCGTGGTGTTGTACGTGGCTGGGGGGAAGAACATATCTTTAGCGAGATCACTAAGGACGAGGAACAGGACATGGGTAGCTCGGCATCCAACCTTGTGCAAATGGGGTCTTTCATGCTGTCGTGCCTGTCGCAAGACCCTCGTATAAAAAGGCTGAAGGGGAAAAACCTGTACTGGGTGTGCACGCTACTAGACCCCCGGTAGAAGCAGAAAGTGCCTGAAATGTTACCAAATTACCGCAAGTCAGAAAGGATGCAGCAGGTCCAAAACAAATTAACAAGTATGCTTTACACAGCATATAAGGGTGATGTCACAGCACAAGGGCAATATAACAGGGGAAGAGGTGAAAGTAATCCTCCTCCCACGACCACGCCGGCAAGGACAGGACGTTTAAAAGACGTGTTGTTGATGGAGGACATGCAGACCTTTTTCAGTCCTACGCATCGCAACAGCCCTTCGGGATCCACCCTCAGAGAACGACTTGACCGACAGGTAGCAGACTACCTCGCCTTAACTGCAGATATCGACACTCTGAGGAGCGATGAACCCCTTGACTACTGGGTATGCAGGCTAGACCTGTGGCCTGAGCTATCCCAATTTGCAATTGAACTTCTGGCCTACCGCGCTTCAAGTGTCCTGTCAGAAAGGACCTTCAGTGCAGCAGGAGGTTTTGTCACCAAGAAGAGAAGTCGCCTAGGGCAAAAAAGTCTAGATTGCCTCACCTTTATAAAGATGAATAAGGGATGGAACCCAAAGGGACTGACACTGGGCGATACATTCGACTGAAAAAGGCCTGATGAGATGAGCTGCCTTCGGCTAAAACTGGTCCACACGCTGCTGTATGTTATCTGTGAATGCCGGATGACTTGCGTGACTTATCCACCACCAACTAGGGTTCAAGAAGACGCAATGTTTTATGGCACTTTCTGCCTGGGGAACAAAGGTCAATTTTTCTGGCCGTTGCAACAGCAGCGGCTGCAACAATACCTAATTTTTTAATTGAAATGTTTATGTCAGAAGGCGTACGGCAGTTGTGCAAAAATACATATTTACAATGAAGACATTTTGTTAAAATTAGCTGGCTAGGCCTTCTTATTTTTATTTTTTTGGTTAATACATTTTCTTTTTTTTACTGTGATAGCAATTTTTAAGATAAATCTAAGACATGGTAAAACCGACAATAGTAAAGAGTATATCAGCAGTTAACACCAAAGTCCTATTATCTATCATTACTCCAGCAGTAGCTTATTATTTACAATATCTAACCTACTCAATCGCCCTTGGGTTACCTTAGGGCAGGCTTCAGTAGGCGACCTCTCATTTCCTTGGATGATTTTGCCGCCGGTTGCTTCTGAAGGGTCTCCTCCAGGGCTCCCCCACTCCGGTCCTTCCCCCCGAGTCACTTCAACCATTAACAAATGTTTTATTATATTAGGGGGGCACTAAATGGGGATGTTATCCAGGGATCCCAAATTGTCTGGAACTGGGTGATTCTATCCAAGACTACATGGTTTAATCTCTCATTGAGCAGTAAATAGTTGATTTTTTTTATTAATTCCTGAAAGTTTTAATTTGGGGTTTTCCAACTACTAGCTATGTGTATTTTTTCTTTCAAAAAATATTTTATTAGGTCAGGTAAAATCTCATATTCAAACAACCATTTCCATGTTACATATATATCCATACATGTTAATACATCATCTTATCTCTATTAATACTTAGTTTACCCCTTTCCATTCCATAATCTTGGAGCTTATACCATATCCAGGGCTAGTATGTTATCTGGATTTGGTTGTACCTGTAGCCTAAAAATATATTATTTTTTTTTACTTTTCATTTATTAATATAGCTTTTAATTCAGTTTGTTTTATGTTGATTCCCTTTAAGTCTTGAATCCGACTATAATTGGGAGAAAAAAATAACTAGTTTTAACATTTAACATGTTTGGAAAGGGAAAGGTCCACAAACATCCTCCTTTTTTACATAAATATGATGTAAAATATAACACTTACCTCCGTCCTCCACCCCTCTAAGGATCCACACACACCTCCATCCATCCCGTTCTCTTGAGAATATCCTCTCCCATTTAGGGGAGCCCCTATTCCGGACCTAAATTTCTTTAATTGTCTCCAGATGACATGCTATACCTTAAATGCAGCAATATATCTCAAAATGTATCCATGGAGTTGTCTACTAAATGGGTAAGGCGTTCACTTATAAGGATACATTTTAATTTATTTTTAACCACCTGAAAGTGTAGGGTATCCGATTTCCATTGTCTGGCTATATGGTTCTTTGTGGCCAACATGATGAACTTTAATAGCCTATTTTGAGCTGGCGAGAGACAGACATGCGGAACACCCAGCATGCAGTTTTCTATATTAGCAGAAATCTGAATCTTAAACATTTTAGAAGCTAGTAAGCATGTTTCTTTCCATAGTCTTATGACTGCCGAACACTCCCACCCGACATGAATAAATGTAGCCTCATTACCACTGTTACTAAAACATGAGCTGCTCCTATTTGGATCCCATTTTTTAGCTTAAAAGGAGTAATATATGTCCTGTGTAGGACCTTTATTGAAGTCTCAAGCAGACTATAATTTAAAGATCCCCTACTTAAGCCTCGCCAACTTTTATCCCATGTGCTGTCGGCCAACTCGGTGCCCAAATCCCTCTCCCAGGCTTTGGTATAGTCTCGTTTGTTTGCCCATGAGTTTTCATTAAATAGTTCATACATGAGGCTAATAATACCAGGCTGAAAGGGGGAATCCCTACATTTTTTGAGTAGTCAGGTGTTTCTTTGGGCGGTTCCCCTATCACTTATCGTATATATAAAATGATGTATCCTGCAAAAATTATAGTGTTCAGCCAGGGGTAAATTGTATCTATCTCTCACCCGCTCAAATGTCATTATTTTGTCATCATGCCACCATGGACCAACCCATAGAAGGTTCTGAGACTTCCACCAACTGAGAGAGCTTTCCGGAAGATGTATCTTAAAGTGGGGATTGGGTACGATAGGGGTAAGATCTGATACCCGAGTGTCCAGTTTTTGTGTCCAGTTCATCTCCATCCATATTTTTAATGAATGCTTAATCAACGGGTTTTTCAAGTTTCTCAAAAAAGTATACAGGCCTGGAATCCATATTACTGTATCCCATATATAAGGTGACATGCTTACATTTTCCATAAATACCCAGAGCGGCTGATGTGTGGGAGAATGCGCCAGAGGAATGAAAGCCAGCTGCGCTGCCATGTAATACAGTTTGAGATTCGGGCACGATAGGCCCCCTTTTCCTTTGGTCTATACATATTATTTTTTGAGATCCTCAGGGCTTTATGATTCCAAATAAATCTAAAACATTTTTTTTTCCCCTTTGAATCTTTATGTGTTGCAAGCGATCTCCCGGGAGTTTTAATCTGGCTGACGGGGATTTGTAGTATGTATCTATCAAGTTCATAAATTTGCCTGCAAACCCAAATTTCTGTAATACTGCTTTTAAATAAGGCCATTCCAACGTATCAAAGGCCTTTTCCATATCTAACGCCAAAAGGCATGTGGGTTTTTGATGTTGGGATGACCATGAGATTAAATTTTGTGTCCGTCTGATATTGTCCCCCATTTGTCTATGGGGGATAACCCCTGTTTGGGAGGGGAGAAATCGCGAAATCCTGTTTGCCATTAATTTGGCCAAAATTTTTATATCCCCGTTTAGGAGTGATATGGGGCAGTAATTTTTAAGTTCTAATGGGTCTCGTCGTTCTTTCGGGAAACATATCATATTTGCATGGTTTAGTTCTTGTGGCATGGGAGAGCCTTTTAAAATTTGATTGAAAAGTTTGGCTAAGTTGGGTAATAACAAGTCTATAAAAGTTTGGTAATAGAGATTTGTAAATCCATCTGGGCCCGGGTAGCTATGTGTATTTTGAATGCTAAAGCCATTAATTGGAATAGCTTGTTCTAGGATTGAGAAGTTTTTTTTTATGTGTATTCCCAGTAAGCAGGATTCCATTGAAAGAGAAATATCCTTTTGCAAGGATTGGAGGCCCAAGATTTAGCTGAAGTCTTTTATAGTGGACATGCTGCTATAGAGAGAATGGGCTTGGTCAGGGTGCAAAGCATATCGTCCGCGAAAAGAGAACACTTAAACTGATGGTGTCCTACTTGAACCCCCTAGATGGCATGGTTGGTTCTGATTGCCTGCGCTAGGGGTTCAATGACAAGAGCAAAGAGCAGTGGGGAGAGTGGGCATCCCTGACTGGTCCCTCTTTGTACTTTGGATTTTGGCCTTATGGTCCCCTGGTATCTTTAAGTTAGCTACTGGTGAGTCGTAGTACCTTCTGAGCAGGTTGAGAAAGCGTCCCTCAAATCCAAACTTATCTAGCATTTTGTACATATATGGCCATTCCACCGTATCAAAAGCCTTCTCTATGTCTAGGGCTAGAGGGCAAACTGGGTTGTTATAGTGTTGAGCCAAGAACTGGTCATTCAGAACCCTCCTAAAATTATCTCCTGCCTCTCTGAAAGGAATGAACCCTGTTTGGTCCTTGTGTATTTATTCCAGTAAAAAGTTAGATATTCGTTTTGCCATAATTTTAGCTAGGATCTTGACATCCACATTTATCAGGGGTATGGGGCGATAATTTTTAACCTCTAAAGGGTCCCTACCCTCTTTTGGAAAGACTATGAGGTCGGCCTGATTCAATTAAGGGGGCATAGGTTCTCCATTTAGTATAGCGTTAAACAAAGATGTTAGGTGCGGGGGTAAGCAAGGGCTCAAATTTCTTATAGTACAGATGAGTAAAACCGTCTGGCCCTGGGGACTTGCCAAATTTAAGATCTTGGATTGTAGATTTAACTTCCTCTTGGGATATGTCTAGGTTCAAGCTGTCCAATTGAGGTACAGGTATTTTGTGGACTTCTTGCTGTAGTAGGAAGGACTCTATGTCAGATCCGCTGCAGCCGGATTGGGATGAATATATGGTCTGATAGAAGTTTTGAAATGTTTCTTGGATAGCATTGGGGCTAAAGGAGGTTTGGCCATCAGGTAGTCTAAAGATACCGTATATTATGTCCTCTCTTGGGGGGTAAAGACACTAATAATTCCTCCAATAAAATTCTGTTTTTTATGTGGGCAAGGTCCCTGGTGAGCCCCTTGGGTTATCTGTTAAAAAAAGTGGTGGGGAGACTGTGGGGGCTATTAGCCTCCTTGTCCCCGTGTGGCCGTTTAGAATCCCTGCTGCTGCATGTTTCAGCTTTATTAAAGTGTAATTGTACAGCGTTTGACTCAAGTAGCTGCCTGTGCTGGGTCAGTTTGGCTTAATTGCTGGGCCCTTTTCATGCCAAAATGGCGACCGTCAGTCCATGGGCCTCTATGTCCCCTTCACTTCCTTTGTCCCCGCTTGTGTGCTTATTTGTGATAGCCCCCCTTTATATCTCCGGCCCGTGGCATTCTCAGGTCCCCCCCTCAATCTCTGAGTGTGGGTATGCGGGGCTGGGGCGTTGAATCAGGCCTACCTTCCTCTCTGCACGCTGCAAGATCAACAATACCTAATTTTTTAGGCATGTGTACATGCCTAATTTTTCTGGCCTCTGGTGCTGCACTGTGGCTTCAACAACCAAACCCCCAGAAAAGGCACATAACAGGGATTAAACTGATAGGAGTAGTACTACTTAACACATTACTCATATCTTGTCTAACAGTAGTGTACATTTAAACAAAAAAACATATTCTACTGTAATAGATTGCATAGCAGTTAGTTGTCTGCAAGCGTGTGTGTCAGACCTACAGCGTCTACTCTGCCAACTTCTGCAAGTGCACAGTGCCACTCATATCTGTTGTCACAGTAGCTTGCACGCATAGTACCAATCTGTCAAAACCTGTAATGATGAATGAGGTCTAGAATAGCCTGGTTCCCTTATTCTCTACAGGTTAAGACCTAATGTTTGGGTGAATCCAGACCAACACATGAGTACAAGCAGCACACAAACTCAAAGCTGCCATCCTCCTCCTGGTCCAGCATCATCAGCCACATAAACCACTGCTGTCCTCCTTGCCCCCTCTCAACCATCCACCACTCCGTCTCTCGCCTTGAGCAGTTCCTGCTCATCTGCCCATAGTCAGGTGCCTGTAAACTACATGTTTGAGCGTAAGAAGCTAATGTCACAAAGTGCCCCAAATTTGAAGTGATACGATCAACAAAGCATCTTTTTCCATCTCCCGGTTCTAAAAATCCAGGCCTTATACAAGCCCCCTGATAGGTGCTGTAACCGGTATTAAACTGATAAGAGTAGTACTTACAAACACGCCACTCCTATCTGGTGGCACCTTTGATTGCACGTGGCGTGCCCCAAAATTGAAGTGATACGACCAACAAAGCATCTTTTTCCATCTCCCGGTTCTAAAAATCCAGGCCTTATACATGCCCCCTGATAGGTGCTGTAACAGGTATTAAACTGATAAAAGTAGTACTTACAAACACGCCACTCCTATCTGGTGGAACCTTTGATTACACGTGCCGTGCCCCAAAATTGAAGTGATACGACCAACAAAGCATCTTTTTCCATCTCCCGGTTCTAAAAATCCAGGCCTTATACACGCCCCCTGATAGGTGACGTAACAAGTATTAAACTGATAAGAGTAGTACTTACAAACACGCCACTCCTATCTGGTGGCACCTTTGATTACACGTGCCGTGCCCCAAAATTGAAGTGATACGACCAACAAAGAATCTTTTTCCATCTCCCGGTTCTAAAAATCCAGGCCTTATACACGCCCCCTGATATGTAACGTAACAAGTATTAAACTGATATGAGTGACGTGTTTGTAAGTACTACTCTTATCTGGTGGCACCTTTGACTGCACGTGCCGTGCCCCAAAATTGAAGTGATACGACCAACAAAGCATCTTTTTCCATCTCCCGGTTCTAAAAATCTAGGCCTTATACATGCCCCCTCATATGTGCTGTAACAGGTATTAAACTGATAAGAGTAGTACTACTTAACACACCTTATAATAATGCAGAGAGAGGCAACACAGTGAGAGGAGTCTGAAGAAGAGGAGTCAGAGGAGGAAGGTGGCTTTGAGGAGGTGGAAGACCAAACACAGCAGTCGTCCCAGGGGGCTTGTTGTCAGCTTTGGGGGATCCTTGGTGGCTGGGTGGAGGAAGTGACCTTCAATGACATCAGTGAGGACAAGGAACGGGACATGGCTAGCTTGGTATCTAACCTTGTGCAAATGGACTGTTTGCGGTTGTTTGCGGTGCGTTAAACGGGGAGTTTGGTCTGTCACTGTGAAGCGGGCCTAACCCTTACACTACCTGATCGATACAACATCATACCTGATGTTTTAAAGCACGTTATTCCAAACAATTTAGGAATGTTAGGTAATTTATGCCCTTTATGGCTTAAAACCAGACTCTGCATCAACTATGTGATTTTCCGTGGGAGTTTTGCCATGGATCCCCCTCCGGCATGCCACAGTCCAGGTGTTAGTCCCGTTAAAACAACTTTACCATCACTATTGTGGCCAAAAAGAGTCCCTGTGGATTCCATTGAAGTCTATGGCGGTTCGCCGGGTTTGACGGTTCGCAAACATTTGCAGCGGTTCGCGTTCGCGAACCGAAAATTTTATGTTCGTGACATCACTATTTGTTTGTCCTCTGCAAATAATTTTCAACTTTATTTTATTGGTTATGTAATAAGATGCAGCTCCTAGCATTCCTTCCCCCCGCCCCCCATTGCTGCAGTTTGAGAATGAGTATTGCGGACTGGCTTTAGACTGGCTGTTAGCTGCATGTTTTCCTGCTGTGAGATTGACAACCTGTACACCAGTCAGATTGAAAAATGTGTTGTTTTGAAAGATAGGCAGGATACTCCAAAATACAACATACAAAAACCATAGTGGAGTCACTTGATGTTATAGCTTGTAGATATCAGCAACAAAAAAAACCCAATCAAGAGAGGGTGACTCTCTGTCTTATGGTGATAAGATAGGTAGTGGACTTTCATTCATAGTCCACTATATCTGCCATGTTACGTTTATGGTGCATGCAGCAAGGCTACACCTTAAAGTCCTTATTTTTAAATAAACAGACAAAACAAATCTATTGCTGCAGATGTTTGAATCTCAAATCTCAAACCATTATTCCCCATTAGAGTGCACATGTGGGGTTACTATGTCAGGCAGTGAGTTCTAGTCAGCTGCCCTTTTTATATCATCAGCAGATGAAACATACTGACAAACATAACCAGTGTTTCCTGAGTATCAATTGTCATAGCAAAAGATAGGGAACAATCATTCTGCAAGTTTTGTAAGAACGTATTTTTATAAGCGTACTTACCTAACTATTTGTATATGCCTTGGGTTTTAGGGCACTCAGTTTTGTACTGAACAGCATATAGCCTACTATATGTTTTATACGAATATGTTCGCTGAAACTCACAATTGTACTTTATGAGAAATATTAGACCATTGGCTATTATTCAATATTCCCTACCTCTGTGGTTCCCCATTTCATATATTCACACAATACAAGTGTCGGATGGTAATCCGGGTGTCTCCAGAACTGTTATTCTGCATGCGCTTTTATACAGCAGTATAGTTAATTGCATAACATAAATCTATATGTGTTTGTTGAATCTGTAACTGTTGTTCCTTGGGAAAGTTAGTATTTAATGAGGCAGCAACACAGGCATTTTTATGTGTGGGACAATATAAAGATACTAGCGACTTGCCCGTCAAAAAATGACGGCAATGTTATGTATATGTTTGTCAAGTTGTTTAGTTATTAACATATATTTTTGACACTTGTAAGTATTTTAATATGAACGTGTATTTTTGTAAAATGTTGATGTAATGGTTTTTTAAAATGTAATTAGTATCTGAAGAATTGTTAACTTGAATATACATTGAATGAATAGGAAAGCCAAAAGTAAAAAGCCTTTTTTAAACGTTGCAAATTTTAACATGAAGTTTAAAATATATGTAAACAATAACCATCAAAGTATATATTTTTAAACTTGAACTTTATTTTTTATGTAAGTTTAGAAGTTGACAAAACATTGGTATAATTTTGAACATTATAAACAGGAACATAGTGAATACATTTTGTAAAGTAATTTTTTATTAAAAGTATTAACATTTGAATGTAAAATCAATTGACATTTAAATTAATCAGTATTAAAATTGAATTTCTATCACAATAATTGTTAACTTGAATATACATTGAATGTAGAGGAAGGCATACAGTCAAACTCTTCTTAAAACGTACGTAATTAAACTAATTTATTACTGAGCACATAAATTGTCGATAAACATTAATGTAGGTAGTAATCTTAAGATAACAGACAATATTTACATTGTGACTTAAAAGGTGCTTGACCTCTTAACATCCACTTTGTAATATGTTGAATGAAATAACTTGAAATATATTTTTTAAACTTGTAACATTAGAAACATTAACATAGTGACTTAACATTTTAACATAATTTTTACTAACAATGCAAGGCAAGTATTTTGTGAGGCGAATCATTCATAAACATGACTTCCATTAATTATGACTGAATGAAACAACCAATTGTTATGTATTTTGCAATGCTTTTAAAAAATCTTGGCATCTTTAATTAGTATCCTTCAAAGTTATAGTACTTCATAGTAGACAATGTTTTTAGTAAAAATACGTCCATCTTCTAATAAATCACCTTGACTTTCATTGTTTTCAATGTAAACTTTAATAGCCTGTGGATTTTTGCACCTTGACAACGCAACGTACAATTGGCCATGTGCAAAAACTGGTTCTTCCAAGAAAATTCCCACAGATTTGAAAGTTTGACCTTGTGATTTATTAATGGTCATGGCAAATGCCATAATAATGGGAAATTGTCTTCTTTGAAGTATAAAAGGGAGACTACTTTCACTTGGTGCTAAATCTATTCTTGGTATGAAAACTCTCTCTCCTCTATGGGTCCCAGTTAAAATTTCAGCATCTATAAAATGGTCCTTTAATTGTTGAACAATTAATCTTGTGCCATTGCATAGGCCTTTTTTGGGATTCATATTTCGCAGTAACATGATAATTGCACCTTTCTTTAGCTGCAAAATATGTGGTGGCATTCCAGAAGGAGTTAAAGAGTTTATGAATTCAGTCGAAAAGTTAGCCTGACTTTCATTGTCATCAGCAAGTACAGAATCAGCACTGTGATAATTTCTTTGTGGTGCATAAATTTTTTTTAAGATTTTATTATTGAGGATTAATGCATCTTTATTTTTACACGTCAGTATGACTTGGTTGGCAAGCTCGGAATATTCTTCGTTATTTATGCTCCCTTCAAATATAGCCGATATAATATCTTGTTGACAAATCATATGAGGTGGGATCTCTACAGTGTCGTCAGGTAAATGTAGTATTTTTTCTGTTCTGCCTTCTCCAATTTTAATAAGCCAATCATTGAAATCAGTTTGGCCTTCTGATCTCATATTTTGTTGCAGTTGAAGATGGGTAAAATGTTTCCATACTGTACTTGACTTTATACATGTTTCGATAATGTCAGTTCGATTTCCATGTACAACAACAGGTAATGTTTGTCTAAAATCGCCACCCAACAACATTACCTTTCCACCAAATGGAAAAATATTATCCATGACTTCACGAAGCAAACGGTCAATACATTGGAGGGCATAGCATGACATCATTGTGGCCTCATCTATTATAATTAATTTACATTTCTTCAATTTCTTTGCTTGTAAGGATGTCATGCGAATATCTGACACAGAATTTTCTAAAATAGGCACTGGCAGTTTAAATCCACTATGAACAGTTCTTCCACCTTCTAATAAAAGTGCAGCAATTCCAGTAGTGGCAAACGCCATTGCTATTTTTCCTTGTGCTCGTACTGAACTCATTAATAAATTGTACAAATATGTTTTTCCTGATCCGCCAGGTCCATCAAGATAGAAATAACGCTCTGTCACCATGTCATCATCTATAGCATTTTTAATGGCATGAAATGCTTGCAATTGTAGTGTATTTAAAGTTGCAAGTCTTTCTTCTGTTCTTTCTGCTTGTAGTTGAATGTCATAGTCTTCAAAGTTAATGTCATCTATAAGACCTGGATCAGGCAAATTAAAACTTGCACAACTTAATCCATGAGTTAAAAAGACTTCTTGGATTTCCATTAACGCTTTTAAGTGTGCAATGGGTTCATTGTATCGTCGCATAAAGTCTTCAGCCATATTACTTTTAAAAGTCTCCCACAAAGCTAATGCATTTGGAGCATTTGAGAAGATACAAATAAAAGCAAATTGTTCTCTCATCTGTCGTGGCATTTGACATTGTGCTGCTTCTTCTAAGCATCTTTCCCACTCTGTATCATCAGCGAGTAAGTTTCTATGTCTTGCAGCTAAATGGAAGGATTCATATACAATGTCATTAACAGTTCTTAAGTGTTCAAAACTTTGTGCTCCAGGAACAATTAAAAGTAATATCCGTAAGCAAAAACGTTCAACATCTCTTGGACTGACTGTGTAAATTCTTGGAATAATTTTATTGCCTCTGGTTTTTCTTGGTCTCCATAATCCATTCACAAAAACATAGTGATATGGAATTTCAATATATAAGTATTGTGTTGCTTCAGCATCAGTGGAATTTAATGCAAACCATGCAGTTAGTGTAGTGTGACGATCTTCACTTTGGGCCAATGCATTCATTTCATTTTCAGCATGGAAATAGACTAAATGTCGTTGTGGCAAATGTACTGCTAACCTATATACTGCATGTGATCTATCATGCATTTAAAATTTTAAAAGCCGCCACATAGCTTCTGGCGCACTGACATAGCGAGCATCTACATGAGATGCAAGTTCATCATGTACTAACTCACTACTTTCAGGGTTGTCTGCACTTTTGATGACTACAGTAGCTGCATCGTAACCTTTGTAAATATATTTGTAGACATATTTAATGGATTTGATGGAAGTGCAGGCTTCTACGTTGATGTGGGCGTTGTACTTCATGAGTAAATGTGGATTGTAGGGTACTACATATCTATTGTCCACTTTTTTCCCACGAATAATGGCACTATCTCCTTCTCTTCTTTTATAAAGTGGATATCCATCACAATTGGCATAGGTTTTGTCTCTATAATCTTTTGGAAATTCTTTGGAACATTTATTATTTTCCATACATGGTGATTGTGGATTAAGGTCACCACAGGGTCCATGAATCATGCGATGAGTAACAATCTCATATAGTCTACCATATAGTTCTGGATCTGGTAGTTCAGCAACAATGACTGCATCCACTTTGTCTGAAGTATCTAATTTATCTTTTTCTTGAAGTATTATTAGAAGATGTGCATGTGGAAGGCCTCTTTTTTGAAATTCAATGGTATATACATAAGCAAGACATTTGCCAAATAACTGATTTATAGTGAAGTCACGTATTAATTCATTTAATTTAATCTTAAAAACTCTGGCTACTAAATCTGGTCGATCTGAAGCAGTTTGTCCAAGAAGTAGATTTAGTGTAATTTCTGGCCATTGTGGATTACATGTAAATGTCACAAATAAATCGGGTTTGCCAAATTTTGTCACAATAGCCATAGCATCATTGTATCTTTCTCTCATATTCCGAGGAGATCCTTGAAAGGAAGATGGTAAAATGATGGCTTTGCCAGCTGTCATGTCTCTGCTTGTAGCCACGTCAGCAACATAGTCCATGAGTCCAGAAAATTGTTCTACACGGAGTTTATCTTGTTGATATTTGATAAAGTTTAAATTATTTGCCTCAACTTGCAAATATGAATCAATAATCCATTGTTGTGTTAGTTTCCCACCACATAAAATTGGATTAAATACATTGCGAATGGCAATTTGAGCTACTTTAAATTCAAGCATAGAAACATTATTTCGGATTCTGGCTTTAGCATTTGGGTAACTGGGAAGAGTTAATTTTGGTTGCCAACCTGCTTCTCCGTGTGGGAAAAAGATGGGATATGTCATTGGATCTAAATTTGGACTTAAGATACTCATATTAATAAATGGTTGGTCCTCATTTCTAGGATATATTCGTATGTCTCTTTGAAATGGTGGTTCTCCTTCATCATTCTGAAACACCATTGCAACCTCATTTGTTGTTGGCAAGTTATAACGACGTTTATCAGTATGTCTGTCTCTTTTAAGCACCATATTAACCTTCGGCATTGGTAATTGATGTGTTTGTGAATGAAGTAGTTGTTCATTTTCTACTTCTGCCAATTTTTTATAAGCTTTACTGTAGGGATTGTTGTCCATAATGTTATTTAGCTCTATGAAAACAGTGGGTAAGCATTTTTTTATTTTCTTCCATCTGCATACGTTGGTCAACAGCTTCCATTGTATCTAGGACATATAGTTGAGCGAATTTTCTTTTATTTCCTTCCTCTGGATGTAAATGGGAAGTGCGATGATAAATTTGTCCTTGGACTTTAAAACAGTAAGGACCATGTCCTGGTACATTAGCAGCTAATGTTGCCCCCATGGATGCAAAGGATATGGCACTATTGTAGGATCTTATGTTTGTCTTAAAATTTTTGTAGTTTGGAAAAGTAGGTTCAGTCATAATATTTTGTAAATAAATTGGAAATTCTTTCCTTTCTGGAAGTTTGAACTTGCCTTTTTGACAACAACTAATAAATTGTCCATCTCTGGGTCTCTCCTGTTTAAAATAATAAGCCTCACAAAACTGACATTGAGTAGTCATGTCCCCACAACTATGAACCTCTACTGCTAAAGACTTGAGTAGAGGACAATTTGCAAAGCATATAGGATTTTGACTTTCATATTCATCAGGTGAAATGTCATATAATGTTTCAACAACAGGTTCTAAATGTTTTGTTTTTTTCGTTGCTTTTCTTGGTATATGTTGTATTGTTTGAGGTAAAATGTCATGTAATGTTTCATGAAACGGTTCTAAATGCTTTGTTTTCTTTGTTGCTTTTTTTGGTATCTCTTGTATTTTTTCTGGTAAAATGTCATCTGATGTTTGAGCAACAGGTTGTAAATGCTTTATTTTCTTTGTTGCTTTTTTTGACATATCTTTAATTTCTGCAAGTGACAGTCTTTTGCTTGCAATTCTTTTGCGTTCTTTTTCTTGTCGAATTTCCTTCTTCTCCGGTGTCTGCTGGCTGTCTGCTCTCTGTCGTCGTTCTCTGGCTTGGCGTCTTTTTTTTTCTTGTTTACTCTCGTTATCAGACATGTTAATCTGTAAAAATAAAATAATGTACCATTAGTTTATTTTGAGATGTTAAGTTGTTTTTCATGACAAATAGTTATCAATAGTGTGTTAACATTTTATACTTAATCAATTTCAATGCGGTCAATTGAATCAAAGTCTAAATAAGGCCATCAGATAATTATTTAAAGAAATTTTTATTTATTAAACATGTATCCAAAAGCAAGTGTTTCAGTAACTAAAAAGGTATTTTCAATAAGATGTTATGTCCTTATTTACAGCACTATTCAATTTGTCAAATGGCAATTAAATTAGGGTTTAGCACTGGAATGTTACAATGACAAATTGTATATATTCTGTGTTTTTAGACTTTTTTGGACTATGACAATTTATTTTTTTTAAGTTTACATTGAAGTTTGTATTTACTGTTAAAGATTATTGGCCCTAAAAGACAAATAAGAGATAGATGATAGATATTACTTTTTATACTGTACCTTGGTTGAAGTTTGATTTGAAGCAAAATTCTTTGTTGGTCCTGTGTTGAAAGCCTTCGTCCGATGGTCTGGTCCTGTGTTGAAAGTCCTCGTCCGATGGTGTAGTCCTCTGTTGAAAGTCCTCGTCCTCTGGTGTGGTCCTCAGTTCCAACTCCTGTTCCGATGTTCTTGACGCAGTATCTGTTATAAAATAAAAATGAAAATGTTATGTTATTTGAATGTCTTTGTATTAATGAAAAAATTGCATTATTTCTGTGTTTTTCTACAATCCTTTTTGGTGCGCCACAATTTTGGTATGCTTCTGTAGGCTATTTTCTAAGGCTTATAGGTGGTTAAACATTAAAGAAGAATATTAATTAATTTTTCTCTTTTTTTACTTGTTATACTGTACCTTGGTTGAAGTTTGATTTGAAGCAGAATCTTTGTTCGTCCTGTGTTGAAAGCCTTCGTCTGATGGTCTGGTCCTGTGTTGAAAGTCCTCGTCCAATCGTCTGGTCCTCTGTTGAAAGTCCTCGTCCAATGGTCTGGTCCTCTGTTGAAAGTCCTCGTCCGCTGGTGTGGTCCTCAGTTGAAACTCCTGTTCCGATGTTCTTGACGCAGTATCTGATATAAAATAAAAATGAAAATGTAATATTATTTTAATGTATTTGTATGAACTAAAAAATGACATTATTTCTTTGTTTTTCTACAATCCCGTTTGGTGTCCACCACTTTTGGTATGCTTATTTAGGCCTTTTTCTAAGGCTTATAGATTGTTAAACATAAAATAAGTATGTAAATGTACTTTGGTATGTGTTTGTGTGAGTTTTCATACTATCCTGTTTGGTGCGCAGCAGTGTTGGTATGCTTATTTAGGCTTCTTTGTAAGGCTTATAGGTTGTTAAACATTAAATAAGAATCTAAATGTAGTTTGCTATGTGTTTGTGTGAGTTTTCATACAATCCTGTTTGGTGCGCACCACTGTTGGTATGCTTATTTAGGCTTCTTTCTAAGGCTTATAGGTTGTTAAACATAAAATAAGAATGTAAATGTAGTTTGCTATGTGTTTGTGTGAGTTTTCATACAATCCTGTTTGGTACGCAGCACTGTTGGTATACTTATTTAGGCTTCTTTCTAAGGCTTATAGGTTGTTAAACATTAAATAAGAATCTAAATGTAGTTTGCTATGTGTTTGTGTGAGTTTTCATACAATCCTGTTTGGTGGGCACCAATGTTGGTATGCTTTTTTAGGCTTCTTTCTAAGGCTTATAGGTTGTTAAACATTAAATAAGAATCTAAATGTAGTTTGCTATGTGTTTGTGTGAGTTTTCATACAATCCTGTTTGGTACGCAGCACTGTTGGTATGCTTATTTAGGCTTCTTTCTAAGGCTTATAGGTTGTTAAACATAAAATAAGAATGTAAATGTAGTTTGCTATGTGTTTGTGTGAGTTTTCATACAATCCTGTTTGGTGGGCACCAATGTTGGTATGCTTATTTAGGCTTCTTTCTAAGGCTTATAGGTTGTTAAATATAAAATAAGAATGTAAATGTAGTTTGCTATGTGTTTGTGTGAGTTTCATACAATCCTATTTGGTGCGCACCACTGTTGGTATACTTATTTAGGCTTCTTTCTAAGGCTTATAGGTTGTTAAACATTAAATAAGAATCTAAATGTAGTTTGCTATGTGTTTGTGTGAGTTTTCATACAATCCTGTTTGGTGCGCACCACTGTTGGTATGCTTATTTAGGCTTCTTTCTAAGGCTTATAGGTTGTTAAACATTAAATAAGAATCTAAATGTAGTTTGCTATGTGTTTGTGTGAGTTTTCATACAATCCTGTTTGGTACGCAGCACTGTTGGTATGCTTATTTAGGCTTCTTTCTAAGGCTTATAGGTTGTTAAACATAAAATAAGAATGTAAATGTAGTTTGCTATGTGTTTGTGTGAGTTTTCATACAATCCTGTTTGGTGCGCACCAATGTTGGTATGCTTATTTAGGCTTCTTTCTAAGGCTTATAGGTTGTTAAATATAAAATAAGAATGTAAATGTAGTTTGCTATGTGTTTGTGTGAGTTTTCATACAATCCTGTTTGGTGCGCACCACTGTTGGTATACTTATTTAGGCTTCTTTCTAAGGCTTATAGGTTGTTAAACATTAAATAAGAATCTAAATGTAGTTTGCTATGTGTTTGTGTGAGTTTTCATACAATCCTGTTTGGTGGGCACCAATGTTGGTATGCTTATTTAGGCTTCTTTCTAAGGCTTATAGGTTGTTAAACATTAAATAAGAATCTAAATGTAGTTTGCTATGTGTTTGTGTGAGTTTTCATACAATCCTGTTTGGTGGGCACCAATGTTGGTATGCTTATTTAGGCTTCTTTCTAAGGCTTCTAGGTTGTTAAACATTAAAATAAGAATGTAAATGTAGTTTGTTATGTGTTTGTGTGAGTTTTCGTACAATCCTGTTTGATGGGCACCACTTTTGTTATACTTATGTAGTGTTTTTTCTAATGGTTATACATTGTTAAACAATCACATTTGAATGAGGCCCTCGGCCATTAAACATATTTAGGTCCTGAATCAATTGCGTTTTGACCAATTGAATAGGGCTCTATATAAGCACATAAAATATTTTTTGACAGAAGTTTTTAGTTAGTGAAGACCTATTATGTGCTTATATAAAGCCCTATTCAATTAGCCAACTCACAATTGAATAAGGCTCATGGTTCGGTTCTTTTTTATACTTAAATACTTTACCTTGATTGAAGTGTGGAATGACAGAGGGTCCCCTCCTGCCAATCTTAATCCGCCGGTCTTCTTGTAGTGTCTGTTTGAAAAATAAAGTGAAATAGTGAATTATAGAATTTTTTATTTGTATTTAACAAACCATGGCCTTTTCAGCATTTACAGTATTTTTGTATCTTACCTCTTCTTCTTTGTTGGTGTTCTTTAAAGGGGATTGTGCTTCACAGTGCACAGTGCAAATTGTTGAGAGACGCTGTTGATGCAGAGTCTGTTTGAATATTTAAAAAAGTAGAAAGATTTAGTTTTAGGTGATCTATTGAATTGCAGTAAATTAATTTCATTGAATTATACTTCTGTAATTAATTTGAATTAACATTATTTTTTGGTGTGTGCTACACACATATGTCACATACATGAAGCACATTTCCATAGTTGAAAGTAATTTTTTTGTGTGAGTGTGACATATCAGTATACATGAATCATATTTTAATTGTTAAATTAGCCTTATTTTTATTTTTGGCCAACATACATAAATGTGTGTGTGACATGTGACTATAGATGATACACATATATGTGCGTGTCACATATCAGTATACATGACTCATATTTTAATAGTATTTTAATAGTCCCAACTTATTTTTTTTTAATGTAATTTAAATGTAGTTGTTTAATTAGTTTGTTGCAGGGGCAATACACATAAATGTGCATGTCACATGTCACTATACATTATACGCATAAATGTGCGTGTCACTTGTCAGTATACATTATAAGCATAAATGTGCGTGTCACATGTCAGTATACATTATACGCATAAATGTGCGTGTCACATGTCAGTATACATTATACGCATAAATGTGCGTGTCACTTGTCAGTATACATTATACGCATAAATGTGCGTGTCACATGTCAGTATACATTATACGCATAAATGTGCGTGTCACTTGTCACTATACATTATACGCATAAATGTGCGTGTCACTTGTCAGTATACATTATACGCATATATGTGCGTGTCACATGTCAGTATACATTATACGCATATATGTGCGTGTCACTTGTCAGTATACATAAACCTCTTTGTCTTGTTTAATTTTTTTTTTTGATGTCCTGTCTTGAAAATAAGTAATATATTATAGCTTACCTCTCAGTTGTAATTTGCACAATGTAAAGTAGTAAATTAGGAAAGAATTATCTTCTCAAGTTTTAGCAGCAGTTATCTCAGAAGTCACTCTGTTCATCACCTGAGGAGAAATGTATTTTTCTCTGTCAAATAGGCAGTATTTATAAACTTGTAGAACATTCTGGAAAGTTAGACCGTTAGAACGCAATACGCATGCGCTATTTGCGTTCCAGCTTACAATTTGCGTTCCATCCGCCATTTTGTGCGTAGTAGTGGTTAAAATGGTGTTTAATATGAGTGTGATCCGTTCCGCATAGTATGTGTTTCATTATTGCGAGTAAGTGTAGTGTAGTTACGTCTGGAGCCTCGTTTTCGTTTTGTTCGGCGGCCATTTTTTCTCTCGCTTAGCCGATTTTCGGTCGTTTAAACTCTTTGTTTTGGACTTAAATGGACGTGTAAATGAACTTTTGGAGGTGCCGGATGCCCCCCCGTGCTGTAAGCAAACTTTTTCTGTGTTTGTTGTGTTTATTTCTTGTGTTTGTGATGTTTTGATGCGCGGCGGTTGGAATGGGTCTTTCGCGGCCGTATTTTTTTCCGATGCGGCCGTATTTTGTTGCGATGTTGCCGTATTTTTTTGCGATATACGCAGTTAGCTTTTACGTGTACGACGCAGTGTATTTGTTTCTAAGTCGTGCGTATGTGTGTTAAGAGCGTGTGAAGGGCCTTTTTTACTGTTTTTTTGTTAAGTCTTGCGTCTGTGTGTCTGGGTGTAAGCGGGTGTGAGGCGACTTTGAGTTTTTTGTTGTTATGAAGTTGTGTGTGTGTGTATGTGTGTGTTAACACAGCCGATGTTGGGATGCTCCCACCACCGCAAATGCGGACCCTCGCTTCGCGAGGATCCGCATTTGCGGGGACGTTGTTGGGTTTTTGTTGGCTGGGCGGTTGGGTTTATTCTGTTAAAAAGGCGTGTGTGTGTATGTGTGTGTTAACACAGCCGACGTTGAGCCTCCACCACCGCAAAATGCGGGCCCTCGCTTCGCGAGGACCCGCATTTTGCGGGGAACTGCGTCCCTCGCTTCGCGAGGGACGCAGTTCTTGCGGGCTCGCTACGCGAGCCCGCTAGCGTGAGCAACGACTCGTACGCTCACAACTATATATGTGATTATATCCTATGTTGCTTCTTTTGTATCAAGTTTATCAGAGAAGCTTTACTTTGGGAATTACAACTTGGTTGGCACTTTTGCTACAGTGTATTTCTCTAGGATTTTATATATGATATACCCTGTTACAGAGACATTAAGAACCGTACTACAGTTACTATTTTGTAACAGGTTCTCCCGTAGGTGCTGCCAGGGGGTACTTGTAGTACCCCTACGGCAGGGGTTAATTAATGGGTTTACATCATATATAATGAATGTCAATCACTTGTTAAAATTAGTAATTGACAATAAAATCCACACAAATACTGTTAAGGAAAGCATTTTAATGAAAACACAGTTTTTTTCAGTATATATATTTAATTGTATTTATTTTTTTGTTTAATGAAAAATCTGAATATAGTTTATTTGCTGTCTATAGCATTTAATATTGTTAACCCCTTTTAATTTCCAAGAGGCCAGTAATGAAGGCTCCTTTGCTAGTGAAGGGGTTAAAGGACTCACATAATAAGGATTGTTTAATAAGTGATTAGCAATAAACAAAATATGTTTTGATCTTATAGCTGTACATTAGTGTTTCAGACTTCAGCAGATATATTTTTCTCCACTTCTTATCAGGTATCAATGGGGTGATTATGGATCTCCTGATATTGGCCCACATTCAGTTCAGGTTTCGGGAGTCCATAAGTGAGGTTGCAATCTATTTTGCTATTCAATTCTTTTTGTGGGCTTGGAACGGTTTCTGAGTTACGGGCTTGAAAAAATGCAGCTGGTTAAACTCTTAACTTACAGCCTCCAGAAGCCTTTGATCTCTCAAGGTGGCAAGACTTTCGATCGCTAAAATCGCACATAGCTATTCAATTGCAAAAATCGCTCTTCACCACAGTCGCAATCAAACACGCAAACGCCAAATGGCGGCCCAAAGCTTACGGGTTCAAAATAGGACTTGCAAAGCATTTACAGATGAGTTGGTAACACTGTAAATGACAATATAATAAAACCAATACACTTTAAAACATGGGTATGCAAAGAAAGGCATTACAATTACATGCAAAATAACTCCCAAATATCAAATAGTGCAATGTTCATGCATTTGCCAATATGAAAAGTCATGCTGCAACAAGCTGAAAGCTATTAAAGACACACTACCTCATTAAATTGCAAGACAAATACATGCAAATGACATATTAACCCTTTTCACTCACAGAGGCTATAATGTGGCCCCTAAACACAAATATTATCTCATGTACATCTCACTCATCACTTATACATTTAGGAACACAAATATTGACCATATTTCACGGCCACATGGCATATCTCAATTACCAGGTGAACATTTTATTATTTGTTTTTTAGTCCTTCAGTTGTCTAGCACATGCATAGCCTGAATGTCAACAGATGACAGTAGTGGGCCTGTTGAGCGTGATCCCTGCAGGTGGTTGGTGGCTCATTGAATGTAAAGGAATCTGAAAGGGCTGGCAACGTGCCCGTGATGCATATTATTGCCCAGGGGTGATTCCCACAATGGCCCTGCTACTGATGGTCCAGCCGCCTGGTATGGGCCCAGGACCTCAGCTTCCTCCACCAGCACCTGCGGCACTGATAGTGGTGGCTTTGGTGGAGCCACAGTCTCCGTGGATGGGGTAAGCCTCCTGGGTACTGAAATGAGAAGACAATATTATTTGAGCATTGATTCTCTAAACAATTGTTTGCTGTGTGTTTACATATCGCTGACATCATATTCACTTATGGTGGTGGTGATTGTTTTCGCTGTGGTTATTATTTTATACAGATGAACATTGACCTGTATCAAGAGCATTGTGGATCCTGGCTCTGATCTTTCCTCTTATGTGACCGTGACTGCTGACAGCCGCTATTATGTACAATATTTTCACCTTACACACTAACGCAAAGGCCCGAACCCTCACCCTAATCCTAAACCCTTACCTTAACCCCCACCCTAACCCACTAAATCTGCGGGAGAATCTAATCATCAGTAAAATGCAGCAGCATCTAGAGGCTGCTCACTGCGACTGCTGCTACCAGCAGTCACCGTCAGATAACAGGAAAGGTCCCATGACTCATATAAATCTATGTAATGCTGGTGCGGTGTGCCATCTGCAGTTCATTAGGACATGTGCTCATTTCATTCTGTTGTGCAGTCTGTGAGACTGACCAATCTGTAACCAATACTCAGCAATGGGTGTTGACATGCTTATGAGGCTTGGTCCAGCTTACATGACACGCACATGCAGTCCCTCAGAGTCTGTATCCGCATATGCTGCAGTGTGCACACCAATGCATATACTCACTTTTAGATGTGAAATCATTGTGAATCTACAGCTGTACCTCGTTTAACTCTGTGGATAGGAGTGGAGAGTTGGAGTGTTAAGCGGCACAGCTTTAAATGGTGCAGTGTAACAAGGGGAAGATAGGGATAGGGGAACTCATTGCAAAATATATACAATTGCAATTTATATTTATTCTCTTCTTTTTATATTAACTTTGACAAAACAGAAAACATAACACTAACACAAACTGCATTGGCAACTGCTATTCCGAATAGGTTTTGAATATAGGTATTGGACAGACATTTCATTGATAGCTATTCTAATAATAATATGATAATAAAATAATATATAATAATATTTACATGGTTATTGCTGCCCCACATATCTGTAGTCAGAACCCGAGATCTTACAGTGCTATTGTATGTCAGTTATTTATGTGTGTGGGGTTCATGTGTGTGCATATGAGTATGTGATGGTGCATATGATACTCACTTTTCAGGGTTTCCTGATCGCCAATGTGCAACTGACCTGGAAGGTCCACTACTGCTGCTGGCTCCATAGACCCCTTGATGGTCTGCTTCCATCCACAATATGTGATGTTGAGTGGTGGGCCAGTCCCACAAGCTACTCTAGCCTCTGATGACATCTTCTTCTTCACCTTTATCCAGCAGTTATCATATCAGTGTTTAAGCGATTAAGCATCCCGGTTTGAAACCCCTAATGAAGCCACAGCAGCAGCCACCTCATTTCAGACTTGTGACTTCTCGCCAGCCGTCACATCCCTACTACCATGGATGATGCTACGATGGGCTTGGACTTCGCTGAGGAGGGTTTCTGTCTCCTCTTCGCTATAATTGTGGGCCATGTTGCCCTGCCAACTGTGCCTGGGGTTCCTGGTCTCCCTTTTCTCTCCCTGGGGCTGACCCCTCATCCCCACTACCTCCCTCCCCCTGGGATCAGGCCCCTGACCCTCTGCTCCTACACCTTGTGTGCCTACATCCGGAGGCACATCCCTCCCCCTCCGGCTCTCCTCCAACTATTCTTCCCCTCCATGACCTGCTGCCTCCTCTCCCTCTTTTTATACCTCTATCTCTCCTCCTCACTCTCCTCCTCTCCTCACACTCTCTCTCTCTCTTTTTCTCTCTCTAGCACTCTCTATTTCTCTCTTACACTTTCTATTTCTCTCTCTGACACTCTCACTCACTCTCTCTAACACTCTCTATCTCTCTCTAACAATCTCTATCTCTTTTTCAGTCTCTCTATCTCTCTCTTTCTTTTTCCCTTTCAAAAATCCACCAATGCCAAGACCTGTGTGTTCAATTGCTCAGCTACAGCACAGTCACAGAATTACAAATTTTGCAGTATTTTAAACCATTTTGTGCAGCGTTTATTGGTGTCCTCCACTTCCTATTGGTTTATTAACCTGTGTCGGGATCGCAAGTTACGGCCTTGACTGATTTTGGCGTGATTTATCGGATCGGATACCCGGAAGCGTTACTGGTGAACACAGGCTTTACATGCTTGAGGCTCAGGCCCGTAACTTGCGCTCTTCAGCCATTGAATAGCATCGCAATCGGAGACCAACAGGAGCCCGCAACTCACTTGAAGACATTCAGCTGTCTGCAATTGAGTCTCCGACTTCGAATTGAATGTGGCTCATAGTCTGTACTTGCCACCTCCCCTTCAGTAGCCACTACAGCCAAAACCCGAGGAGTTAGAAAAAATAGGATCAGAGACAGAACTACGAGTTGTACAGGTGGTGCAATGCATTGGGGCCCTGGTATGGGAGGGCCCCAGTGCTATATACTGTAACTTTTTGAGGCAGTGTGGAGCAGTTCAGCACTCTAGGGATATGTATCAGGGAAGATGTTAGAATGCAAAGTACAGGGGGATGAGTTCTGTAAGGCAGAACAAAGAGGTTGAGTGATTTGTAGGGGTAAATGTTGAGAGGGACTGGATGCTATGCAGAAATAGTATATGTATTTATGTATGTATATATATTTGCAGTGTAGTGTAGAGGTCCCCACCTATGGCCTCCCTTGGCCACACCAGGCTTGAACAAAGTTAGTCCTTAGGGTCACATATTCAAGATATCCCATCACAAGTAAATACAAATTATTTACTAATTAAGTATCTGGCAGTGCTGCAAAACTTAATTTCCAGTAATTTGTAAACCTTTGAGTCACCCTTCAGTTGTTAAAAAAAAAAGCTTTTATCAATATTTAAAGCATATTTGTTTGCAAATAAATATGAGTTCCATATCATATTACAATCTGTGTAATAGATGCATGATATTTCTTCTTCTTATATTATAAATTGCTAGCAGATTCTATAATGCAATCTGCATAACCCCCCCAGGTGTTCTTTTAATTATAATTATGTTTTATTTCTAAACATTATAAATAAATGTGATTTTTGGACCTCCATGATTTTCCTATGTGTTGGAATCGACTTTTTAACACAAATATATGAAATACATATATAAATGCATATAGACAATCTTTAGTACATTACTATTTGAAGGGTTAAATTTTGTTCTATTCAGCTCATCACCATCAGATCCATGAGCTCCTTCGGTACTCATTGCCTAAGCAATTACTGTTATCAGGACTGAAAAACTGATTCTTATGTATCCTTGAAACTGTTATCTTCAATATGTTCTTATATCCTGTGTTTTGTTTCATATATCTGGTAAACATTTTATGACTCTTGTATACAAAAATGTGTATACATGATCTTTTGGTATGTTTTCACTATATAAGCTCGTCAAAAGCAGAAATAAAGATAATCTGTTTGGAAAGGCTTTGTGTGTATGTGTGTAAATATTTTCCTGATAGATTCCCCAAGGCGCCTTGTAGGAGTTGCGGGACACCCCAGTAGTCAACTAGTGTAATTGTTGAATTTCCCCAACAAGCTGGTGTCAGAATCGTGGGATGGACAGGATATCTGAGAGGTAAGTGAACAGTGTCTGTTGTTATGACCCCTTCTCTTGCCCTTATTTATCCCAAAGTTTAGTCTGTGGTAGACTTCAAGTGCTTATAGCATAAACAGACCTTTGGTAGGCTGTATAAGTAATGGGATTTCTTTGCTAGAAATCAGGAACATTATAAAATAGTTTCTTGACACTGGGGTACCCAAACTCGCTTGCTTTTGGCTTGCTTATGAATTGTAAAACAGACAAGAGGTTACATAGTTACATAGTAATTAAGGTTAAATCAGTCCATCAAGTTCAACTGTCACAACCTACAATGATGATGGAGTATAGAGGATCCTAGTCCTCTTATCTCCTGTAGGTTTTAGACCTAAGATTTGGGTGACTCAGACCAATGGACCTTCTTTGCGGATGCAAGAGCATAAGTCCCAGCTTAAGGTAGTGTGCGCTGGGAACCCTGGAAGGAAGTCAGAAACGATCTCCTCTGCCAGCCAATGCCCTTGGGTCAATAATACACCTGCACACAAAGTCTTGATGAAAATTATGAACCATGTTTTATTTTAGAACAGCATATTTAACCACATCACACAAGAATGGGGGAAGTGGCTACCGTTATCCAGCCCCAAATGAACCAATAGTCCCCTCCCAGGTCCGCCCACTAGGCAAGGCCAACTGATTAATTTGGACTTTGAATGTCCAGGGGAAAGCATGTCTTTTACTCTCCTGTGCCCATGCTATGAAGGCTGAGAAGCCTCAGGGCATCCCATTGTTGCTGGGTGCCTGCCTGTCTGCTCTCCAGCTGTGAGCTTCCCATTGTTAGTTCTATCCTGGATACTTAGCTAATGGGATTAACAGGCCTTTGGGAACAAAGGAGGCGTGGCTGTATTCAATGGCTTCCCCTCTACAATATAATAACATACTAATATAATAACATACATTCATTTTTACAAATACAACACACAATGTTTCACACACATACAACCAACACATCCCACCAGCTCCCTCACATGACACCCATTACAATGAGTCTAAACATGGAAGGGATGGGAATATGCTAAGGGATAAACTTATAATACTTTATCCCCTAGACCACAACATAACCATATATCCATAACAAGTGGGCCCCAAACCTTTTGTTCTTCCACATGGCAACAGCATGTGGAAGATAACCCAGCCCAAAATGGCCACTGCTGCCAGTCACAAAATGGCCCCAGCATAGTTCACACCAAATCCAATATGGCCACTGGCTGATTCATGACATCAACCTTTTAAGATCTCCTCTGATCTGCATTATTAGTTATTAATTAATTAGTTGTTAATTATTAATCAATTATTTATTTTAAATTAAATAAAATTTTATAATTATTAATTATTCCAGAAGAAGGCAAACAGAAAAAAAAAAACAAGTGAAATTTAGCCAATTGTCTCAAAGGGAAAAGAAAATTCCTTCCTGACCCCAGATACTGCGATCAGATTTCTCCCTGGATCAAAAATATCTCTCTAATTATCCAGGATAACCCGGAATTCCCTTTTTAATTAGAAATAAATCTAGTTCCCTTCTAAAGTTATCTATCAAATCCGCTGTCACCACCTCCTCTGGTAGAGAATTCCACAGATTAAACACCCTAACTGTGAAGAACCCTTTTCTTTCTTTAAGGTGGAATATTTTTACTTCTAACCTCAAGGGATGTCCTCTTGTCAGTTGAAAACCTCTTGGCACAAAAAGCTCCCTTGACAAATCTTTATACTGACCCTGGATGTATTTATATAAGGTAATCATATCTCCTCTTAGACACCTTTTTTCTAGAGAAAATAGGTTTAATTTGGTTAGTCTTTCTTCATAACTCTATCCCTCTATTCCCCTTATTAGTTTTGTTGCCCTCCTACGTACCTTTTCCTGCTCTAAAATGTCCTTTTTATCAAGTGGTGCCCAAAACTGTACTTCATATTCCAAATGAGGGCGTACTAGGAATTTGTATAGTGGCAGAATTATATTTGCTTCCCTTGCTTCTATACCCTTCTTAATACATGCTAATATTTTATTTGCCTTTGCAGCTGCTGCTTGGCTTTGAGCACTGTTACCTAGGTGGTTGTCCACTAGCGCTCCCAAATCCCTTTCAATATCCGATACCCCTAGATTTGCTCCATTAAGATTATAAATTGTATGGCTATTTTTCCTTCACCGATGCATAACTTTTTTATGCAAATCCCTTTGGAGGGAAAGTACTTCATTTTCTGATTGAATTACCTTGCACAACTTTGTATCATCAGCAAAAATGGAGACACCACACTCCAATCCCACTTTCAAGTCATTAATAAATATGTTAAAAAGGAGGGGACCTAATACTGAACCCTGTGCAACCCCACTTACCACATTAGTCCAATCCGAGTACGTTCCATTTACCACTACCCTTTGCTTCCTGTCTTTTAGCCAGCTCTCAATCCATAAGCAAATATTTATGGCAATTCCTGTATCCCTTAGTTTGCTCAATATTCTCCCATGTGGCACTGTATTAAAAGCCTTTGCAAAATCCCAAAAGACTACATCCACTGAGTTGCCTCTATCCAGGTTCTTACTAACCTTCTCATAGAAACTAATTAGATTTGTTTGACATGACCTATCCCTTAGGTTAGGTTTCTGGAAGCTGTAAGACGCCCCGTCCCTGTGGCTAAGGGAAACCCTTTGTTTAAGCATTCAGCTCGAGAATACCTGTTGGAGTTGTCAGGGCACTTCAGCTCAGTAAAGCTGCTCTTATTCCCTAATTAGCAATGAGACAACCACCTACCTTTTTGAGAATAGAAGGATAGTTGCAAATGGTGACTTCCCAATCTAAACAATATCCCCCTCCCAATCCAGGAGAATCCTGTAAAGAATATGTATATAGGACATCACCAAAGGGAGGATTTTTCGTTGATCCCTTTGTGGATAATTTAGCAAGATGGACTGAGGCATTGAGGAGCTCTGACCCCTTCCCAAGTGAGGGAGCAAATGATGGACTTCACATGAATATGATTAAGGGATTGTGTTTGCGAGATGAGAAAATGAGTGAGGGTGGAAAAAATTGGCTAGAGGTTGCACCATATTGGCATCTGATCCCTATGGAGGGACCTAGAAAGAGTAAAATTAAACTGTTCTCTAAGAAGAAAGGTCCTAATCACATACCTCAGCCCCACCCAACAGCACCTCCTACATACACACAACCTACACCTTTGTACTCTTACCTAGACACGGATATGGAAGTTATAATGCATAGGCACCAACCACAACAATCACCCTCCCACCCCATGGAAGGACAAGCAGCAACTGCAGTTACCCCTCCACCAACCTCAGGTCCTGTGAATGCAAATACGCGAGCACACACACAAGTAGCAGCTTCAGCTATTCCCCTCCTCCTTCCTTGCAGCCCTCACAATCTCTACACTTAAAGAACCAAGTCAGTAAAAAAATAAACAGAGAGAAAGAGCCAAGGCTAAAAAGATAAATGATCAACAGACTCCTGTAGAGGTACAGAACCAGGATGATTCTGCTAGTAGTAATGGACACTATGGACAGTGATGGCCAAATGCCAAAATTAGAATCCAAAGGAAATTATCCCTTTTTAACTGTTGGGCATCAGTTAGTTATGAAAGCTTTAACCCCGGGTGAGTTAAAGGACATTATTAATGGAGCTCCAAAAACCCCTACTAACCCATCTGCCTGCATGAGGTACTTGAAAGGAATGTGTCAGGTGAAGGGGTTAACATATTTTGCTTACATATTCACATGAGATATAGGCTAACCGCAATAACATGTTCTTGTCCTTGGGACATCTTGCGACCTTACTCATGTACTAAAACAGACATTTCTTCTTCTTATTATTATTCTAAGAAACAGGAGCTGCTGTGTAAGCGTGATGAATGTGTATAAATTAAGCCTTTGGTAGGCAAGGATATATATATTACGAGCGAATTGCCTGTCAAAAAATGACGGCAATCAAATTGTAAGTGAGCTAATGCTGTTTGGTGTATAATAATAAAATAATTTTTACCTATTTTGAAGTAATATATGCAGGAAGCATTCTGTTGAAGAGATGGCAATCTGTTTTGATGTTGCTGCAGCATTAGTGCTGTGGAGCTGCTGTGTAAGCGTGATGAATGTGTGGAGTGTAATAGTGTGCGTGCACAAGACAAATCCGTTAGTGTAGCTGTGTACTTCCGCATTGTATAAGTTATTGTTCTAAAATGGCGGCTAATGTGTGGTATGCGGCTGTGGCTGATTTAGCGCCCTTCGTTTTAAAAGTCGTCCGACTTTTTCGCAATATCCGTAGTTGTTTGGTGGTGTTTTGCGTGTTTATGGTGGTGTTTTGCGTGTTTAGAGTCTTGTAGCCTCGTTTTCATTTTGTTCAGCGGCCATTTTTTCTCTCGCTTAGAGAATTTCTCAGTGTTTAAACTCTTTTATTTTGAGTTAAGTTGAGGTGTAACTTTAGTTTTTGAGGTCCTCGATGCCCCCTTTTCCTGTAGGTAAGCTTTTTATGTATGTGTTGTGTGTATTTATTGTGTTTTTCATTTTTTCATGTGCGTGGGTTGCGGCCGATTTTTGCTAGGTCGTAATGTGTCTCGGATTTTTTTTTGCGAGGTCCGCAGTTGCTGGCAATGAGCAACTAACATGCTCACAACTATATATGCGATTTCTAAGGTGGGAATAAAAAGGATAAAATTGATATAAATATATACTTGACGGCTTGGTTGACAGTGCCCCAAATCCGCTTTTGCTTGCTCAGGATTTTTGCTGTATTGCTGTGCTGTTTAAGATAAGTATTTTTTGTTATACTGTGTAAAAATCAGGAAGTGAGGTCTCTGGAGACTGTAAGACGCACCGTCTCTGTGTCTAGGGGCAACTCGTTGACACACAGAGTACGAACGCAAAGTGACAGTCAAAAGGAGGCAGGAATAGGAATTTGGTACCACGTCCTGTTTTAAGTAATTAACTCGAGAATAACTGTCTGAATTGTCGGAGCTCCCCAGCTCAGTACAGCCGCTCTTGTTCTCTGATTAACAATCGTGCTAACAAATAAGGTTACTATTGAGACAACTGCCTAAAGTTTTTAAGTATAGAAGGATAGTTGGAAATGGGTACTTCCCAGTCTAAACAATACCCACCTCCTAACCCGGGAGAATCAAGCAGGAGCTGTGCGCAGGAGACACAGCCCCCCTTCCTCCTTTCACCGCAGACAGCACTACACAGAGGGAGAGCAAATAAGATAAGGGATAATAAAATAAATAGGAACACAAAAATATAAAGGAACTTTTTCTTTACATATATGTATATAATATTCTGATTGCCTTTTTTTATAAAGTAGATTGTTTGTCTTGTTTTTTGCTGCAAATAAATTTGTGAATGTGATTGCTGTACTTTCTTTCTTTGCAATACCACTGAGAAATGCAGGTTAGAAAATTTCCCTCTGTGTCTTTAAGGGTGTAGAAATCGTGTCCACCACTGAGATATATTTCTAAAGCCGGCATAAATATAAAAAAAGGGAAATCTTTTTCCAGAAATATGTATCAGTGGAGGATTTATGGTCTGTCTTGTAATGTTTGTAAGTGTAAGACTTGTGTTTTTACTCTGTAGATCAGCTATTTGTACTTTCAAAAAATATCGTTATGAAAGCCCTTAACTCCCGAATTAATCTTTCTACATATATGATGTATCTGAAGTGAATGTGTCAAGGACACCATGACTCAGACTGACATCAGACTTATCATACAGACTTTTAGACTCTAATAGAGTGTCAGGATGGAATTGGGCTAACGTAACAATGACTTTAGATTTGTCCAGGATTTAATTAATTACTTAGTTATCCCAATTGCCCCGATTGTCCCTGATATCACCGCTCTCATTATGCAAACGCATTCTTTTCATTCCCATTGGACCTTGAGACACAACTACTTATGGCTTTCACTTTTGATGGGCACCAATTAACATGGACTTGTCTTCACCAAGGCTACGCGGACTCACCAGCTGCTTATTCACTGGTGCTCCAACATACCTTGCGGTCATGGACCCTGTGTCATCGTTCTGTCCTCCTTCAGTACATCAATGACCTACTGTTGTGTAGTCCTAACGGGGAAGCCAATAGACAGGAATCACTCAGTTTGCTACAGCACCTTGCAGCTGAAGGTCACAAGGTAACTAAACACAAAATACAAATGGGGGCAACACATGTTGATGATTAATTATTGCAGGCAATGGATCCCTGAATGCTCACCCTAGGACTCCATTTTACGTGCGGCTGCTAAGGGGGACAGCCCAGAACATATTCAGTGGACTCCAGACATGATTAAAGCTTATGTGACCTTAAAAGTTAGCATTATGCAGGCCCCCGCATTGGGACTACCTGATTATTGTAAACCATTCCACCTGTATGCGAGGGAAAATTGAAAAAACCATGGCCACGGTCTGTGCCCAAGATCACGGAGGCAGTATGCGTCCCGTAGCATTCTTTTCCAAAGTAGTCCCTACTCCTGTCCAGGGGATGCCGGCGTGTCTCCGAGCATTAGCTGCTTGTGCTATGGCCGTACAGACAGCCAATACTAGGACATTCTACCATCCTCCACACCAGTCACCAAGTGTTACAGTTAGTTAAAAACATAACTACGCAACACATGACTGCACAGCACCTCAGTGGCTATGAATGCATACTACTTAACCACACTAATTTAGACATTAAATACAGCACCCCCTACATATACCCCCCTACGGCTTTGTACCCTAGCTTAGACAAAGATATGGAAGTTATCAGAGGCAATTACATGCGCCGACATTCACCCACAGTCCAGCCTAAAGTACATCTCAGTGCTGATGTCACCCCCCCTCTTTCCCCCGCTCAAGAGCAGGGACAGAGAGAACCAGCTGCATGCCACAGCAGCCCCTGCAATCAGCAGCACGCACACCAGCACACTGAAAACCAAACTAATAAAACATGACAAGTACAAGAAATCGCAATGATTTTATATCTAGAGGTAATGCTTTAGCTGACTGGGTAGCAAACAGCTGCAACTATCATTTTGCATCAGAAATTTAAAATCACACTGTCAGACATACATACAAAGATGTATACAGCGTCTACAGAATAACTCTACAGTACCTAACAAAGCATTACATGATCATTTGCCTCCACCCACAGCTCCATTCACCCATTTACAAATTGATTTTACTCATACCCCGAAGACAGGATCAAAGCAATTGTACCTGTTGGTGATAGTAGACCAGTTCTCACGGTGGCCTGAGGCCTTTGTAACACAAAGAAAGGATGCTAAGACGGTAGCTAAAATATTAACTACCGAGCTAATACAGAGATATGGATGCCCATTGCAAATTAACTCTGATAATGGACTATCCTTTATTAGTGTGGTAATTAAGGAACTGGTACAATGGCTACAGATAACCTGGAAATTCCATATCCCTTACCATCCTCAGAATTCAGACATAGTGGAAAGAATGAACCGCACTATTAAGGAGAAAGTTACAAAGGCCACTGCGGGTACATGGGAGAACTGGCAGAAATACTTACCTGCCATTCTAGCAGAAATTAGGATGACTCCTAATAAGTCTACTAAATTATCCCCTTTTGAGATGCTAATGGGAAGACTATTTCCAACTCCTTGGGTAAAAGGCCCACTTGTAATTATGCGCAACATTTGATTGATAAATTGAATGCCATCTATGGTGATGAAGCTTCTCGCTTTTTTCTTTTCCCTCACAGGAACCAACACATCCGTTCCAACCAGGTGACCTTGTCTGTGTTCGACAACTACGCAGAGCAAAGATGGGAGGCTTCCCATTCGGACCACCGACTACCGTTCTAGCAGTAACCAGGACAGCTGTCCTCATAGGACATCTGGATCCACGCATCATGTCTGAAGCTGTGTCCAAAGAGGGGTGATAATATAAATGTCAGACCTACTCCTGCATCCACAGAATGCATGGAAGAACTTTCTTCTTTTGATGGGCATTATGCTCCTGATTTATTTGCCCTTATGGACATTTCTTAATTGCCATTATGACCCAGACGAACTGGGATCATTAAAGTCTGTTTGTGGTAAACACAATAACACTCACACCAATACTAGTTCACCTCATAGGCACAAGAGATCCACAAGTGATAACACAATTATAAAAAAATAATCCCTGGGAACGCAATACATTTCCCGTAATGTTACAAGGATATGCTCACTCCTTTAACCTTTCCAATTGCTGGGTATGTGCACACGTCTCTACACATGGCGAAATGGGTATGCCCCTATTTGGCCTTCTAGCAGAAAACTTCACCCAGAAGTCACATATATTACAATGGCAGTACACAACCCCGCAAATGGAATTTCTTTACTGGATGCAACACCTCATACGCACGTATTTCCCATCAAATATAATAAGAGTGTATAATTTATGTTAACCCACACTTCCACAAGGCCGCATTAGGAACACGAGGGATATAGAGCAGAAAAGCGGGTGGGAAAGATTCCTAGACGTCCTAGGTATAATCTTTACAAATGTAGGCGTAGGGAGACTACAGGAAGAACTATCCATCCTTTCTCTACTAGTACAGAAGGCCTTGAATAGCTCTGCTGAAGCAATTGAGAAATTAAACTAGCAGCAGGTGCAAATTAGAATGGTTGCTTTGCAAAATAGATTGGCTTTAGATTATGTTTTAGCTTCCAAAGGTGGTGTGTGTGCTTTAATAGGTAAAGAATGTTGTTCTTATATTGATGATAATTCTGTTTGCTCTGTGTCATTGCTTCCCTTGTATTCCTTTGTGTTTTTATTACATGCTGCAAGGCTTTATTCCTAAGAATTTTCAGCTAAATACTGTGACTTAACACCACCTGGTTACAGGTATATCTCATGCACTGATACCCATGAGGGTCTATTGCCTTCCGGTGTCTCAGTCCACTTCCTATCATATATATATATATATATATATATATATATATATATATATATATATATATATATATATACTAGCGACTTGCCCGTCAAAAAATGACGGTCAATAAAAATTAAATGTTGTGAAATTTGTTTGCAACACAAAATGAGTCTGCTCCCTTTGTCCCTTTTTTTTTCTAAAAAGAAATACACATTAATTTTTTTAACTTTTTTTTATTGTAACTTTTAACTTATATTCACATTTTTTTTTTCAATAACAATATAATAATGTCTTACTTTTTAATGCATACATATTGTAAAGTCTAACATAAAATTTTGTAACAGGCAACTTGTATATTAAACAATCTTTCAACATTCTTTTAACAATACTAACACTTTTCAATTATATATTTTTATCACTTAGTAACTGTAGACTATTTTAACTTTAAGTAAGTAAATTTTTTTCTTAATGACATTTTTTTTTTCATTTGTAACATTTTTCTTAAACTCTTGTTAAACCAAATTAGCATTGAATCCAGAGGAAGGCAAACAATAAAAACCCCCATTCAAAGTTTTACAATTGTATCTTAGAGGGAAAACATTTTATTCCTTCCTGACCCCATTAACTGGTGATCAGATTACTCCCTAAATCAATACTTTGTCTTTAATTAATACATTTCCAATTATTATGAAATACTTCAACTTTATACTAACAATACATGTTTGCCTATACCACCTATATATTTAACAAACTGTTTTCAAACTTTAAAATACACATATTTAACATCTGAAATTGTAACATCAAACAATAACATTTAACTCTTGCAAGAAACGAAAATGTGAGAATTTTTTTGTGGGGCCAATCATATGAATATTAAACTTTTAACCCATTCCAATATGTTTAAGGATGTTTCCTGTTTTTTTTTGTTTTTTTTGTTCTGTTTGTCCTTTGTGCAAATGTTTCCTAAGTGAAATAGTGGTCCCCTATTTAAAGAGTCCCAGAGTACTTAAATTTTGTACTGGAAGTCAAACCACTGTTCTCTATGTTTTTTTGTCCATTGTATATAGTTGGTTCTTGAAATATTGTTTTTTGTGCAATCATATTGAGTACCTTAAAATGTTGTCATGGAAATGAAACCACTGTGCTCTAAGTTTCCAACACCTCATAGTAGACAATGTTTTTGGTGTAAACTCATCCATCGTCCAATAAATGACTCTGACTTTCGTTTTCTTCAACAGTCACTTTAATTTCGTTTGGATTCATGCACCTTGAAAAACCAACATAGAGTTGTCCATGTGCAAAAACTGGTTCCTTTAAAAAAATCCCAACAGACTTAAAAGTTTGCCCTTGAGATGTATTGATGGTCATGGCAAATGCCATGATAACTGGAAATTGTCTCCTTTGAAGGACAAAAGGCAAACCACTCTCACTTGGAGCTAAATCAATTCTTGGTATAAAACTCGTTCACCTCTATGGGTCCCAGTTATAATTTCTGCATGTATAAAATGATCTTTTAACTCATGCACAATTAATCTAGTGCCATTACAAAGTCCTTTTTTTGGATTCATATTTCGTAATAACATGACAATTGCACCTTTTTTCAATTGTAAAACATGTGGTGGCATTCCAGATGGTGTTAAGGAATTAATAAATTTGATACTAAAATTCGATTCACTCTCTTTATCATCAGCCAGAACCGAATCTGCACTGTAATAATTATTTTGTGGTGCATTGATGTATTTTAAAATATTATTATTTACATTCAAGGCATCAATATTTTTTGATGTTAATATCACTTTGTTTGCAATGTCTGAGTAATCCTCGTTATTAAGAGTGTTTAAAAATATGGCTGATATGAGTGATTCATTGCAAACCATTTCTGCTGGAATTTCAATGGTATCATTTGGTAAAAGCTGTATTTCTGGATCTTTTCCTTCTCCGATTTTAATAAGCCAATCATTGAATTCATTTTGGCCTTCCGATCTCATATTTAATTCTAATTTGAGATGTGTAAATATTTGCCACAGTTTACTTGATACATGTTTACTTGATACGTTTCAATGATCTCTGTTCTATTTCCGTGTGGCACAACAGGTAATGTTTGCCTAAAATCTCCTCCTAACAGCATCACCTTTCCACCAAATGGCAACTTATTATCCATCACTTCTTTTAAGAATCTGTCAATACATTGCAGTGCATGACATGACATCATTGTTGCCTCGTCTATGATAATTAGTTTAGTTAGTTTAATTTTTTTTGCTTGTATGGAATTGAGTCGAATATCTGACACTGATGTTTCCAAAATGGGAACTGGCAGCTTAAATCCGCTATGCACAGTTCTCCCACCATCTAACAAAAGTGCAGCAATTACAGTTGTTGCAATGGCATATCTATCTGACCGTGTGATCGAATATAACTCATCAAACAATTGTACAAATAAGTTTTTCCGGATCCACCTGGGCCGTCTAGATAGAAATACCGGTCTTTGACCATTTCATGATCTGTAGCATTTGTGATGGCATGAAATGCTTCTAACTGTTTAGTATTTAAAGTTGCCAGTTTTTCTTGTGTTTTTTGTTTTTGTAGTTTATCACAATTGATATCATCTATAAGTCCTGGATCTGGTAAATTAAAACGTGCACAATTTAATCCATGAGCGAACAATATTTCTTGTATTTCCATCAATGTATTTAACAGAGCTATTGGTTCTCTGTAACGTTTCAAGAAGTCTTCTGACATGTTTAATATAATTTTTTCCCACAAAGTGAAAGCATCAGGTACATTGCAAAATATGCATATGAATGCAAATTGTTGTCTCATTTGCTTTGGCATTTGACATAGTGCTGCTTCTTCAAGACACCTCTCCCATTCTGTATCATCCGCTATGAAATTTTGATGTCTTGCAGCTAATAGGAATGTCTCATAAACTATGTCATTCACTGTACGTAAATGCTCAAAACTCTGTGCACCGGGAACATGTAACAGAAGTAATCTTAAGCTGAAACGTTCAATGTCCCTTGGACTGACGGTATAAATTCGTGGTATGATTTTATGGGTATCTCTTTTTCGTAGTCGCCATAGACCATTTACAAATACATAGTGATATGGTATCTCTATGTATAAAAATTGTCTGGCATGCGTATCCTGACAGTTTAATTTAAACCACGCAGTAAGCGTAGTATCTCTGTCTTCACTTTGATATAATGCAGTTCTTTCATTTCCTTCAGTAAAGCAAACCATCTGACTTTGAGGCAAATGTACAGCTAAACGATAGATAGCATGTGATCGATCATGCATCTCAAATTTCAAAAGGCGCCACATTGCTTCCGGAGCACTCACATACCGAGCATCTAAATAATTTGAAAGTTCATCATGTAAAATTGGATTGTCGTTTTCATTTCCAGCACCTTGTACAACAACAGTAGCTGCGTCATATCCTTTGTATATATATGTATACACATACTTAATTGATTTAATTGAAGTGCAAGCTTCCCCATTGATGTGTGCATTGTACTTGATGAGCAAATGTGGATTGTATGGAACGACAAATCTATTAACAACCTTTTGGCCACGGATAATAGCTGTTTCTCCTTCTGTGTTCTTTTATACAAAGGATATCCATCACAATTTGCATAAGTTTGCATTTGAAATTGTTTCGGAAATTCTTTTGTACATTTTTTATTTTCCATACATGGTGAATTAGGATTCATCTCTCCACATGGTCCATGAATCATGCTATGTGTAACAATCTCCCAAAGTTTTTTATATTTTTCTTGGTCTGGCAATTCTGCAGAAATGACTGAATCCACTCTCTCTGCAGTGTTCAACTTATCTTTTTCCTGCAGTATTAAAAGTATGTGAGCATGTGGCAGTCTTCCTTTTTGAAATTCAATGGTGTAAACAAATGCCATACATTGTCCAAATAATTTTGCTTTAGTGATATCATGTATTAATGAATTGAGTTTGATTTTAAATACTCTTGCCACTAAATCTGGTCGGTCAGAAGTAGTTTGTGCCAAATTCAAATTCTCCTTTATCTCTGGCCATTGTGGATTACAGGTGAATGTAATAAATAAATCTGGTTTTCCAAATTTAGTAACAATAGCCATGGCATCACTATACCTTTCTCGCATATTGCGAGGAGATCCTTGGAAAGAGGATGGCAAAATAATTGCTCTTCCAGCTGGAATGTCTCTGTTGGCAGCTAAATCTGCCACATAATCCATTAATCCACAATACTGTTCTACTCGTAATTTATTTTGTTGATATTTAATAAAATTTAGATTATTGGCTTCAACTTGTAAATATGAATCAATAATCCATTGTTGAGTGAGTTTGCCTCCATGTAAAATTGGATTAAAAGAGTCACGGATAGCAGTTTGTGCAACTTTATATTCCAGCATGGAAATATTAGATCTAATCCGAAGTTTAGTATTGGGATAACTTTGCAATTTTAATTTTGGTTCCCATCCAGATTTCCCATTTGGAAAGAAAATGGGATATGTCATTGGATCTAAATTACAGCTTAATATATTGATGTTGATAAATGGTTGTTCTTCATTGCGTGGATATATTCTAATATCCCGCTGAAAAGGTGGTTCACCATCCTCATTTTTAAACACCATGGCAACCTCATTTACTGTAGGTAAATTATATCTTCTTTGATCAGTGTTGCGATCTCTTTTTAACACCATATTTACTCTTGGTGTAGGCAATTGATGTCTTTCAGCATGTTCCTGTTGTTCTTTTTCCAGCTGTGCTAATTGCTTGTATGCTTGACTATATGGGTTTTTTTGCATAATTTTATCCAGCTGTTCAAAGACTATGCGCAAACACTGTCTATTTTCTGGAAGTGTCATTCTTTGTTCCACAGCTTCCATCGTATCCAAGACATATAACTGTGCAAATTTCCTTTGCTCTCCTTCTTGTGGGTGTAAATGTGAAGTTCGGTGGTATATTTGACCTTGAACTCTGAAACAATAAGGACCATGTCCTGGTACATTTTCTGATAATGTTGCACCCATTGAAGCAAATTAAATTGCACCTAATCATAAGACCTGATGTTTTGTTTGAAATTATTATAATTTGAAAATGTTGGATCGCTCATAATACATTCTAAATAATATGGAAATGGGTGTCTTAGTGGAAGTTTCACCTTTCCTTTCTGAAAGCAACTAATGAACTTTCCGTCAGTAGGTCTTTCCTTTATGAAATGTTAGGCCCCACAAAACTGACAAAGCACATTAAGTAACCCACAATAATGAGTATCTACTTGTACTGCAGTATTAAACAAATTGTCATGCATTTTTTGAACATAGATATCAGACCCACTTTCTATATGTACATTGTTGTCATGTATGTCTACATTTAAGTCATTCTGCACAATATAATCATTAGACACTGGTTCACATAGATGTTTTTGTTTACTTTTACGTTTTTTGCAAGGCCCAACAGACTGACTTTTGGCTTTCTTCTTCTCTTTTATTTAAAAGTCTCTGTTGATCTTTTCTCAAGCGTTGTGAAGTTTCCGGTGTCTGAGCATCTCTCCACCTTTGCTTCCTTTCCCTTGCCAATCTTCTTTTGCGTTCCATTTTGTCTTCTCCATTATCCGCCATTTTAATCTGTAATTGTAAATAGAAATATAATTAGTGTTTGTTCTTTGTTTTGTGTACATATTTATTTTTACTTTTTGGACTGTTACATTAAAGTTGATGAATAAACGTTGTACTTTTTTTCAATGAAATAAATGAAACCATTTTTCAAAGTATTTTAATGACATATATTAAATATGAAATAACTGCACATATATATATTTATATCAATTATTAATCCTTCAATTCAATTCAATTCCTTTTTGATTGACTTCACTGCATACATTGTTTTGTTTTTTTGGCAAGTGTTCTAAGCTTCTTCTTTTTGTTAAATATTCGTCTTACTTCGTATTGTGTATTCAACTTTACATAAGTGCATGTTAAAATTTATTAAGATAGGCTTTTTTGATGCATCAGTACAAAATTAAATGTTTTACCTGTGAAGATGATCTTGATGTTGTTCAAAGGCTGCAAACGTCACGCTGTGTGTTTATTCACTTTGAGATTGCAATAAACTGTAAAATAAATTTGAGAATCTTTGTAATATTTGGCTTCATCCATATCATTAAATGAACATCAATCAAGAGACATATATTTGTATACATTAAAAACCTGAAAGCATATTCTTTAATATGTTCCTATACTAATATAATTAAAATTCTATACCTGTCCAAATTATCTTCCTGAAGTTCAATGGTTGCAAGCGTCACTTTCTGTGTTCATTCAGGTCCCGCTCAACTGCAATTATAGCAAATTGTAAAATTAATGTATAATATGTTGCTTCATCCGTATCAATCAATCAGGCTGAACATAGACATTTTTGCATAGATTAAAAACATAAAATAAATATATCAATTAAAAACATAAAATAAATATATCAATTAATCATCATGAACACAGCTATGTTAGCATAGCTTAAAAACATACAATCCATATTGCTGTTAGTCTTTAAATGACAGTCAATTAATGTCTATTAATCTTAAATTAATGTCTGACTAAATATAATGTCAAGATGTAAGCATGAGTATATTCCCTTTTATTTAAATTTTTTTTGGGGGGGGGGTATTTTGAAATGAGTCTGTTAGAACTGAATTATTAAAAGAATGTACATTACTAATGAAATAACAATCAATTAATGTTCATTAATATTAAAGAAATTTCTGACTAAATTTAACATCAAGACGTAAACATGAGTATATATTTTTTTTTTTGGGGGGGGGCGTTATTTTATAGTAAATATGTAAGAAGTGAATTATTAAAATAATGTACATTATTAATTAATGAAGCAATGTGTTTCTTGTTTTATGCACATTCTTAAACGTTAAGCTTTTTTGATATTACTGATTTGTAATGATTAATTAATTAATTAAATAAAGTACATTAGAATGGTTATTTACAATTCTTTGGCACAGGTAAGCACAATATATAACCAATTAATTATTAATTTAATGTACATTATTAATTAATGAATAAATGTGTTTCTTTTTTATGGACATTCTTAAACGTTAAGTCACTTTGATATTAATGATTAATTAATTATTTAATGTACATTATCAAGATTATTGACAATTGTTTCAGACAGTTAAGCCCAATATTATTTTTAATTAATTAAATTCCCTTTACTGTTTAAATTTCTTTATTAAGTAACTAATAATATAATTAATTAATAATGATACTTAATGATATGTACCTTTTGTAATGTAATCTTGCTGAATCAGTATCCTGAAGAGCTATCAATCTCTTGCGATTTTCCAGCATCAGAAAATGTCCAGTCAGACTGTCATCACCTGAGGAGAAAGTGTCAGTAATTTGTCAAGTGTGGCCTATATATAGGCTTTGTGCGCGGGCAATACGCTGTTCCGCGCGACCAATGCGTTGTTTTAGGCAGGAAATTGGAGTCGGCGCGAGACAAAGGCGAGAAATCTGCATTAACCTGGAAATGTGTGGTATGCGTCTTATCGGATTATCCGTAAGTGTTTTCAGATTTTTGCGATGTCGTAATGTGTGTTATGCGCCTTCGCGGATTATCCTTAAGTGTTTTTCGTGGTGAGAGTCCTGTAGCCACGTTTTCATTTTGTTCGGCCGCCATTTTTTCTCTCGCTTATCGGTTTTTTTAGTGTCAAATTTTTTTTATTTTGAGGTAAATCAAGGTGTAACTTGCTTTTTTGAGGTCGTGGATGCTCCCTCTTGCTGTCGGAAAGGTTTTTATGTATGTGCTGTGTGTATTTATTGTGTTATTTTGATGTTCGCGAGTTGCAGCCATATTTTTTTGCTACGTTTTAACGGCGAGCCTCGCTATGCGAGGCTCGCCTGCAATGAGCACCTGCGGCGCTCATTGCCAAAGTGCTCTGTATTAACGGCTCGCCTCGCTACGCGAGGCTTGCCTACAATGAGCACCTGCGGCGCTCATTGCCAAAGTGCTACGTTTTAACGGCTCGCCTCGCTACGCGAGGCTCTCCGGGCGATGAGCGCCTACAGTGCTCATCGCTAAGCCCGCTAAATCGTACGGACCACGCAAACAGCGTGACGACGACTCGTAGCAGGACAATTATAATATGTGATATATATATATATATATATATATATATATATATATATATATATATATATATATATATATATATATATATATATATATATATATATACACACACACACCACTGCTTACATCCCAAATAAAGATCACGTTGTGATCTAAGAGGGGAATGAAGGGGTTAACATATTTTGCTGATGAAGGGTTTAACATATTTTGCTGACATATTCACATGAGATATAGGCTAACCGCAATAACATGTTCTTGTCCTTGGGACATCTTGCGACCTTACTCATGTACTAAAACAGACATTTCTTATTATTGTTATTCTAAGAAACAGAAAATACCTGATTATCTGTCCTTGTACTGACTAACGTCTATAGTGTAACTTGTCTCTAATATCCGCCTTCTTTAGCAAGTATATAACCTATGTTATGACGTAGCAATAAACAAGATGTGTACTGAGAACCATTGTGTGTGCGTTACTTCCAGTACAGCTCCCAGAATTCTGACTGAGGCCTGTGGTCCAAGCTGCCAACTAAGTATCAGGAAGCCCCAACATCAGGGACAGTGCATGACTCAGACTGACATTAGAATTATTATTGAGGGCTGTTAGATTTTGACCCTGAATCTGGCTGGGATTGGAGTAATGTACCTACAGTCAGTGTCCATGACCCTCATAATACTACCACCACTTATGGGTTAGCTACCCAAAAAGGAGTAGATAAAATGTGTACAGAAATTCAGAAAGAGATTCAAAGGTTATGGAAGGACAAACAGTCTGTCCTGTAAATAGAATCAGAAGGAAACAGTTACAGAATTTACAAAAAGATTTTTATAAAAGTTGGAAAGATGAGGCAGGTCTGTCTTCTGAGGGAGCCATGGGTCCCTTACAGATAAATACCTGCATATGTAATTGGCTTCCTCAGTATTCATTACTCGTCAAACAAATGGTCTCTTAAGTGGCCATCATTGACAGCAACTGAATTTCTGAAGAAGATTCATGAGAAAGAAGCAGCAGGTTGTTTTGATATTAAGAAGCAGACAGGAACAGATAAGTCATTTTACCAGCCACGGGGATTGCAGAATTGTGGCCCTTATCAAGCGAGACCTAGAGTACACACCGGAGCTCAGAGAATTAACAGTAGGGGAAGGGGCCGAGGGAGAGTTAGAGGACGTGGAGGGAACTATAGTGCAGCACATACTCACTGCTAAACTGTGGGCAGCAGGGACACTGGAAGAATGAATGCGCCTGCCCTCCCCGTCAGCAGCAGTCTTCTACCTCTTACCAACAGCCCCTATTAGCAGTCACAACAGTCTTACGGTCCCCTACTGCTAATGAGCAACCAACAGGGACTTTTTAACCCTCCTGCCCAGTCTGGACCTGCTCATCATATACAGTGGCCATAGAGAGGCCCGGAAGGTAGCACTCCCATTTTCCCTGTGATCTCCTCACATTTCTGAGAACAACCCTTTTTAGTCCTAGAGGTGGAGGGTCAACCCCTACCTTTTATAGTTGATACTGGAGCTACGTGTTCCACAATCTGTTCAGAAATGTATGAGGGTCCCACACAGAAGTCGACACCTTCTATGGGAAATAATGTTGTGCTCACCCAAACCCGTACAACACCTCCCCTCCTTGTCATGATTCCTGATACCGATCATGGGTTTTGGCATGGTTTGAAAATCATCCCAGGGTGTCCAGTAAATCTTTTGGGTAGAGATTTATTAGGCTTGCTCGGAACAAAAGTAGAATTTAATAATAAAGGAGGAATGAGTGTCTCACTAGACCCTTTAGATGCTCCTCTTCAGAGCTTCTTGGACATCAACTTGGATGAGGTCCCACCTTCATTGTGGGCTTACTCCAAATTAGATGTAGGGACTATTAATTGTACACCATATGAAGCCTGGTTAAAGGAAGATATTACTCCAGTGTATAATAAACAGATCCCCTTATCACAGGAAAAAAAAGGATGGGATTTGCCCCATGATTGAATCCTTTCTGCAACAGATTATATAATGACCTCTTGTGTCACCTTTTAATATCCCAATTAACCCTGTACCTAAAGGTAATCGTGACTTCAGATTAGTCCTAGATCATAGGGCAATTAATGATCTAGTTATTTCCATCGATCCTATTATTCCTGATGTCACAGCTCTCATTATTGCCATTCCAAATGATGCCACAATATTTACAGTTATTGATTTGTCAAGTGCATTATTTTCGGGCCCATTGGACCCTGAGACACAACTACTTATGGCTTTTACTTTGATGTGTTCCAGTTAGCATGGACCCATCTTCCCCAAGGCTATGTGGACTCACAGGCTGCTTATTCGCTGGTGCTCCAACATACCTTGCGGTCATGGACCTTGAGCTATGGTTCCGCCCCTCCTTCAGTACGTCGATGACCTACTGTTGTGTAGTCCTAATGGGGAAGCCAATAGACAGGATTCACTCCGTTTGCTAAAACATCTTGCTGCTGAAGGTCATAAGATAGCCAAACACAAAATGCAGATGGGGGCATCATATGTTGAATATTTGGGTTTTACTCTGTCACATGGGACACGTTCTGTTAGCCCAAAGCATATTGAAGCAATTCAGAGAATCCCCAAACCAAGAACTAGGAAGGAAATGCTTTCCTTCCTCGGCATGATCAATTTCTGCCGACAGTGAGTGCTCACATTATGACTCTATTTTACGTGTGGCTGCTAAGCGGGACAGCCCAGAGCATGTTCAGTGGACTGCAGACATGGACAAAGCGTATGTAACCTTAAAAGTTAGCATTATGCAGGCCCCCACATTAGGACTACCTGATTATTGTAAACCGTAAAACCTGTAAAACCATGGCCACGGTCTGTGCTCCATGGAGGTAAACTGCGTCCCGTGGCATTCTTTTTCAAAGTACTTCCTATCCCGGTTCAGGGGATGCCGCCATGTCTCAGAGCATTGTCAGCTTGTGCTATGGCTGTGGTAACAGCTAATACTATCACCTTAGGTCACTCCACCATCCTTCACACTGGCCATCAGGTGTTGAAACTAGTTAAGAATTTAACCACACAACGATATGACAGTTCAGTGCCTTAGTGGCTATAAGTGTATCCTCCTCAACCATAACTTACAGATACAATACAATGCCCCCAACTCTGGCCCCATAGCAATTTTAAATACTATGCACACAGGTCGTCCTAGTACAGAGGTAAAGTCTCTCCCTGACCACGACTGTCTCACTACTATACATGGCTCTACTACCCACCAAGCTGACCTCCTTGACAGACCTATAGAACATGCTGAGAATGTGTTTGTTGATGGGTCATGTTCCAGACCCACAAATGGAGTTTATAAGATAGATTTTGCTGTAGTCCAACTGCCAGATATTGTCCTTGAGGCAGGTTCTATTCCTTTCTCTTCTGCCCAAGCTGCGGAACTTATTGCCCTTACTAGAGCATGCCACCATGTTGCAGGAAAATCTGGTAATATCTATATTGACTCTAGTTATGCCTTTGTTGTGGTTCATGACTTTGGAAAAAACTGGCAACAACAAGGCTTCATTGCTGCAGATGGCAAATCAATTTCTCATACAATGCTTAATAACTCCTTATTGGAAGCTGTTCAGTTACCAAAAGATATTGCCATCATCCATGCCTAATGCCTTTGCTGACCAAGTAACTAAAGAAGCTGCACTTATGCCACTTTACCCTACCCTTACTTACCCTTTGTTTGAACCCCCGCCTATCCTTCTGACCTTCTTTTCCATGAATTACAAGGTTTTGCCACACCTGATGATTTATCACACTGGCACTCACAAGGTTTAGAAAAGTAGTAGTGCCCCCATATTCATAGGACAGGCAAACGGGGTAGGACATTAAGGAATTAAGACAACCATGCAGCAGCTACAACTATCATTTTGCATCAGAAGTTTGAAAAATACACTGTCAAACATTCATGCAAAGATATATACAATGCCTACAAAATAACTCTACAGTACCCAACATAGCATTGCATGATCATTTGCCTCCACCCAAAGCTCCATTTACTCATCTACAAATTGATTTTACTCATATCCCAAAGACAGGATCAAAACAATAATATCTTTTGGTGATAGTGGACCAATTTTCCCCTTTGGCCTGAGGCCTTTGTAACACAAAGAGAGGATGCTAAGACAGTAGCTAAAATATTGACTACTGAAATTAAACCAAGATACGGATGTCCCTACCAATTAATTCTGATAATGGACCAGCCTTTATTAGTGTAGTAATTAAAGAATTGGTACAATGGCTACAGATAACCTAGAAATTCCATATTCCTTACCAACCTCAGAGTTCAGGAATAGTGGAAAGAATGAACTACTATCAAAGAGAAACTTACAAAGGCCACTGCAGGTACATAGGTAAACTGGGAGAAATATTTACCTGCCATACTAGCAGAAATAGGGATGACACCTTATAAATCTATCAAATTGTCCCTTTTTGTGATTCTTATGGGAAGACCATTTCCAACACCTTGGGCAAAAGAGTCACTTATAATTATGCCAGGAGATCTTGATCTCATAAGAGAACAATATGTGCAACACTTGATTGATAAATTCAGTGGCAGCTATGGTGATGTGTCTTCTCGCTTACCTTTACCCTTAGCAGGAACCAACACATAAACCAAAGAAAGGAGGCTTTCCATTTGGACCACTGACAACTGTAGTAGCAGTGACCAGGACAGGCATTTGGACCACTGACAACTGTAGTAGCAGTGACCAGGACAGGCATCCTCAACAATTCACAGGATATCTGGATTCACGCATCACGACTGAAGTTGTGTCCAAAGAATGGTGAAGCAGGTGACGAAGTCCCCATAAAAGCGATTGAAGACGGTTTATGGGCATTATGCTCCTGATTTTTTGTCCCTTATGAACATTCCTTAATTGTTATTACAATCCAGAAGACATGTGACCATTATGACCCATTTGTGGGGAACACAATGTCACTAACATTAGTTTGTATAATAGAAGTAAGAGATCAATTCCCAACACAATGACAAACCAAGACATAGATAAGGACAGACACCCTTGGGAACATAATACGTATATTTCAATACTAGAAGGTTTTGCTCAATTCTTTAACCTTTCTAACTGCTGGGTTTGTGCACATATTACCACACACGGGGAAATGGGGACGCCCTTATTTGGTCTCCCAGCAGACAATTTTACTCAACAACCTCAACAAATTCATAGCAGTACACAGTCATATGCATGGAATTTTTTCACTTATGTCAAAAGATATTGATAATATTCCTTATGATAATAGGGCCCTTATCCTCTTATGTGTTTTTATATCATGTTGTAATGCCGTAATTAAAAGAATTATGCAGTAAACTCTATGTAATGTAACCGGTAATAGGTAATAGGTTGTGACCTGACCAAGCATAATAAAGTATATTATATTTTCACAAATTAGTTTAACCATTAGGCTACACATACAGCTTTTTGTTACAATTTATTACACTTTTCTTACACAGTTACCAGGGTGAGATCACGGTTGTGATCTAAGAGGGGAATGAAGGGTTACATTTTGTTCTGTTCAGCTCATCACCATCAGAGCCATGAGCGCCTTCAGTACTCATTGCCTAAGCAATTACTGTTCTCAGGGCTGACTAAAAAAACTGCTTCTTATTCCAAGTACTGTATTGGTCCGAATATAAGCCACACCCGTAAAATTCAAGGGGAACATTTTAAAAAAAGATAGTACTCAAATATAAGCCGCACCCTTAAAATTGGAGAGAAAAAGACTCTCAGCCATTGCAAGAAACAGGCTTTCTAATTAGTACTGTAACTTATTTTGCAGGTTACAGGCCTTGCAGGATGTTAGAATCATTAAAACCATTAATCGCTATTCAATTGCTACAATGCAGTCTCAAGCACACAAATCGGCACCCTTAACTCGCAATTGCACAAGTCGGCAGTAATTTTACGTTCGCAAATCGCTATTCAATTGCTACAATGCAGTCTGAAGCCCGCAAATCTGCAGTAATTTTACATTCGCGAATATAAGCCGCACACGTAACTCGCAAGCTCGCAAAAAATGGTTCTTGTATCTTCTGTTTTGTTTCATATATCCTGTAAACATTTTATGACTCTTGTTTCCAAAAATGTGTATATGTGATCTTTTGGTATGAGAAGACATGTTGTGATTTATTATCTTTTCACTATATAAGCTTGGTCGAAGGCAGAAATAAAGAGAATCGGTTTGGAAAGGCTCTGTGTGTATGTGTGTACATATTTTCCAGACAGGTTCCCCAAGACGACTTGTAAAAGTTGTGGGCCACCCCGGTAGTCAACTAGTGTAATTGGTGAATTTCCCAAACTCTATTAAAGGAAAGAAAGATATTGTTACCATACAATATTCATTTTACTGTCACTGGTCAGTATATAGTCCAGAAGGAGTGTCATTTAAATAGTCCTTAACCCCACTAGAAGAGTGGATCCATGAAAGGCGGTACACTATATCAGCAGGCTAGAGGTGATATAGATCCAGTAATAAAGTTCCAGTAGTTACTTCTTTAAGGAATATAAGTATGGGAACAGCAGCTTTCTAAAATGAGCACTGTTCACTTGTGCTCATGGACAAAAACAAGAGGGAGAAGCAGGGGAAAGAAAGCGCAAGGGGTACTGATAATGTAGATCAAAAGGTATATGTTTATTGTACATATACAAAAATATAAGGTACATAAAAACCAACAATAATAAATCAGCAGATAGTCACAGGTTTTCACTCACATGTTAAATCCTCATAAGTATGAGGTATTGTAGCAGCTATGAACAGGAGGTGAGATTCTCATGGGTCCCCCACATGGCAGCAAAGTGATATATGTGAGAGAAACAGAAAAAGAAATGTAAAATATGGAATAATATCCACATAAAAGAACATCCAATATAGATCTAAATATAGCAGACTATGCTGTAAAACAGAGAACCAAACGTGTTTTGGTCCTAAACTGGAGCTTTCTCAATGGTATTAAAAAATATATATATAAAAATAGGTACACAAATCAAATGAAAAAAATACTTCACTCCAATTTGGCACCTTCAAATATGTGCCTATCCTACCTTGCAGGGTACCTCCAAGACTCTCACTTCCAGGCTTAAATGCACTTGCTCTACAGGTCTTTTCCCTTCACTTCCTGTTTGGCAAATCCTTTTGGCGCCAAATCCATAGGGTTGGGCTTCCACACGTTGCCATAGCAACGCTGACAATGATGTGATGCTGCAACCAGAAAGCATGCAACCAGGAAGTAAATAACAGGGCAAACGAAACAGGCTCAAAGGACCTGCCTAGCTTCCACTAGGCAAGTATCTCTCAAAACAAACAGGGAAATATATATATATATAGAATATATGCTGTATTTAGAAACATGCTAAAACCATGAAGACACATATAAACAAATATTCCCAAAGGCTTATGAACAGTTATGTAAATCACACTATTAAATGGATGAAAGTACTTCCACTGAGTGTTGGTAAGCAATTGTGGTTAAAATGTCACAAACACACTAAATAGTATAATGTAACTAGCGACTTGCCCGTCAAAAATGATGGGGCAATAACATTTTAATGCTGTTAAAAGTGTTTTCCACACAATGTGAGTGTCTGACATTCTTAACCTTTTTTATGTACAAAGAAATACCAAATTTTGAATAAAACTTTTTTATTTTTTTAACTTTCAACTTCAACTATTTCACCAACGGGTATCAAATCTTTTTTTTTTCAATATGAACTCCTTTAATTGTCATATATGGAATAACAATATAACAATGGCGGAAGTTTTAATGAATAAATATAGTAAACCATAACATAAAAGTTTGTAACATGCAAGTTGTATTTGAAACAATCTGGAACATTTTTTTTTAACAATACTAACATTTAGAATTGATAGTTATGCATGAATAACAGAAGACTATGTAAATATTCTGTTAATAACTATTTTGAACAATTACATGCTTTGTAACATTGAATATTTGTTAAAATTCTTGTTAAACTAAACAGGCATTGAATTCAGAGGAAGGCAAACAATAAAACCCCATTAAAATTGGCCAATTGTATCAAAGAGGGAAACAAATGAATTCCTCCCTCACCCCATTAACTGGCGTTTGGATTACTCCCTGAATCAATACTCTGTATTTAATTATACATTTCAATGTACCATATATACTCGAGTATAAGCCAAGTTTTTCAGCCCTTTTTTTAAGGCTAAAAAGGGCCCCCTCGGCTTATACTCGAGTCACTCCCCACCCCCCGTGTCTCTCTAACTCCCCTGTGTCTTTCTAACACCCCCTGTGTCTCTCTAACCCCCCCGTGTCTCTCTAACCCCCGTGTCTATCTAACCCCCGTGTCTCTCTAACCCCCCCGTGTCTCTTTCCCTCCCCCTCCTCATCCTCAAACCCCTCCTCATTCTAAACCCCCCTCCTCATTTTAAACCCCTCTAAATACCTCCCCCTCTCCCTTTCCCCTCACTTACCTCCATCTTCAGCTTCTGCTCCGGCCTCCGCTCCTTCTGGCGTTTTGACCCGGCCAATGCTAATGACGTGGCGCGCATGTGACGTCACGTCATTAGCATATACCCTGTGCCGACGTCCACTCATCCCCTCCCTCCCCTCTCCCTCCCCTCATCCTCTCCCTCTCCTCTACCTCTTCTCCCCCTCCCCTCATCCTCTCCCTCTCCTCCCCTCATCCTCCACTCTCCCTCATCCTCTCCATCTCCCCTACCTCTTCTCCCCCTCCCCTCATCCTCTCCCTCTCCTCTCCTCCCCTTCCCCTTATCCTCCCCTCTCCCTCATCCTCTCCCTCATCATCTCCCTCTCCTCCCCCTCCCCTCATCCTCTCCCTCCCCTCTCCCTTCCCTCCTCCTCTCCCTCTCCTCCTCTGCTCCCTCTCCTCCCCCTTCTCTCATCCTCTCCCTCCCCTCTCCCTCCCCTCCTCCTCTCCCTCTCCCTCCCCTCATCTTCCTTTCTCCCTCCCTCCACTCATCCTCACTTTCCTTTATTGCGCTGCTCCTGCAGCTGTCCAGCTCGTCTTCTGTGTCGGGACCCGGTATATGCTAATGACGTCACTTCATTAGCATATACCGGGTGCCAACGTCCATTCATCCTCTCCCTCCCCTTTCCCTCCCCTCATCCCCTCCTCATCCTCTCCCTCTCCTTTCCCTCTTCTCCCCCTCCCCATATCCTCTCCCTCTCCTCTCCTCCCCTCATCCTCTCCCTCCCCTCTCCCTCCCCTCATCCTCTCCCTCTCATCTCCCTCTCCTCCCCCTCCCCTCATCCTCTCCCTCTCCTCCCCTCATCATCCGCTCTCCCTCATCCTCTACCTCTCCTCTCCCTCTCCTCCCCCTCCCCTCATCCTCTCAGTCTCCTCTCCTCCCCCTCCCCTTATCCTCCCCTCTCCCCTTTCCCTCCCCTCATCCCCTCCTCATCCTCTCCCTCTCCTTTCCCTCTTCTCCCCCTCCCCATATCCTCTCCCTCTCCTATCCTCCCCTCATCCTCTCCCTCCCCTCTCCCTCCCCCTCCCCTCTCCCTCCCCTCATCCTCTCCCTCTCATCTCCCTCTCCTCCCCCTCCCCTCATCCTCTCCCTCTCCTTCCCTCATCCTCCGCTCTCCCTCATCCTCTACCTCTCCTCTCCCTCTTCTCCCCCTCCCCTCATCCTCTCAGTCTCCCCTCCTCCCCCTCCCCTTATCCTCCCCTCTCCCTCATCCTCTCCCTCTCCTCCCCCTCCCCTCATCCTCTCCCTCCCCTCTCCCTCCTCCTCTCCCTCTCCTCCTCTGCTCCCTCTCCTCCCCCTTCCCTCATCCTCTCCCTCCCCTCCTCCTCTCCCTCTCCCTCCCCCTCCCCTCATCTTCCTTCCTCCCTCCCTCCACTCATCCTCACTTACCTTTATTGCGCTGCTCCTGCAGCTGTCCAGCGCGTCTTCTGTGTCGGGACCCGGTATATGCTAACGACGTCACTTCATTAGCATATACCGGGTGCCAACGTCCATTCATCCTCTCCCTCCCCTCTCCCTCCCCTCATCCTCTCCCTCTCCTCTCCCTCTTCTCCCCCTCCCCATATCCTCTCCCTCTCCTCTCCTCCACTCATCCTCTCCCTTTCCTCTCCCTCCCCTCATCCTCTCCCTCTCATCTCCCTCTCCTCCCCCTCCCCTCATCCTCTCCCTCCCCTCTCTCTCCCCTCATCCTCCCTGAGGGGAGGGAGGGAGGATGACGGAAGGAAGGGAGGAAGGAGGATGAGGGGAGGGAGATGATGAGGGGAGGGGGAGGAAGAGGAGAGGGAGAGGATGAGGGGAGGGGGGAGAGGGAGAGGAGGAGGGGAGGGAGAGGAGGAGGGGAGGGGGGGAGAGGGAGAGGAGAGGGAGAGGATGAGGGGAGGGAAGGGTGAGGGGAAAGGGAGGAGAGGAGAAGGAGAGGATGAGGGGAGGGGGAGAAGAGGGAGAGGATGAGGGGAGGGAGAGGGGAGGGAAAGGATGAGTGGACGTCGGCACCCGGTATATGCTAATGAGGTGACGTCACATGCGCGCCACATCATTAGCATTGGCCAGGTCAAGACTCCGGAACAAGCGGAGGCCGGAGCAGAAGCTGAAGATGGAGGTAAGTGAGGGGAAAGGGAGAGGGGGAGGTATTTAGAGGGGTGAAGTGAGGAGGGGGGTTTGAGGTTCAGGAGGGAGGTTGAGGAGGGGGTTTAGGATGGGGGTTTGAGGATGAGGATGGGGGGTTGAGGTTGAGGAGGGAGGTTGAGGAGGGGGTTGAGGATGAGGAGTGAGGATGAGGAGGGGGGTTGAGGAGTGGGTTGAGGAGGGAGGATGAGGAGGGAGGTTGAGGAGGGTGATAAGGGAGGGGGGAAGAGACACAGGGAAGGGAGTGGGGGAAGAGACACAGGGAAGGGAGAGGGGTGAAGAGACACAGAGGAGGGAGAGGGAAGAAGAGACACAGGGGAGAGAAAGGGGGTACACAAGAAAAGGGCACCCTAGAGGGGGACACAAAGGGCACGAGAGGGACACAGGGGGCAGCACATTTCCCACCCTCGGCTTATACTCAAGTCACTCATTTCTCCCAGTATTTTGTGGTAAACTAGATGCCTCGGCTTATACTTGGGTCGGCTTATACTTGAGTATCTACAGTATACTGTTTTCCCAAAGATCTATAATTGTTGGACATTCCCACCAGAGATGGTAGAATATACCTTTCTGACCACATTCCCTCCAGCAACAATCTGATGTTTGGTTGAAAAGTGCTAATTCTACTAGAGTGTAATACCATCTTTGTACTATTTAAAAAAAAAAAAGTATCTTTGTATATTGAGAATTTAATTGTTGATGATGTTAAAGAGAAAGCATTAAACCATATAGTTTCATTCCAACTTTGTCAAACATCTTTTTCCCATATCTCCATTTTTGTAGTTTTATTCTGTTCTATTTTTGAAGATAATATTTTACAGTATTTAGTAATGAATTTACTTTTATCTTGTTTTATACAAAGTTCTTTAAATTTCAAAGTTCTCCTTCCTTTTCTTTATAATTAGCTTTAGTTAATACCAAGATAAGAGAATTATATTTTATCCAATATGAAGATGGTATATTATACTGTATTTACTTTAATTTATCAAGAGATAACTGATCCTTTATTATAAAAATCTGCTATATATTTCAAGTTCCACGTATTCCAAATTAATCTTTCATTTGGGGTATAGAAATCTAATAATCCTTAAATAGTGCTTGCTAGGGACAGCTTATTTGAAAGTTCATTTTTTTTTTTTAAATCCCAATACTTCAAGTTAGTTTTGATAATCAATGGGATATTTTGTAAAGCCTTTATTTCTCTTTCTTTTGTCCATAACAAATCTAATAATGTTCTTTTTTTCAATATGGAACCAGCTAGGTGGTTCATTTACCATTCCCCAATTAGCGATATATGTTAATCTTAATAGTAATCTTTTAAATTTGGTGATGCTAGTGATTGGTGATTCTTTCTTAGTTATTTCTGAATTGAGTCTAGCTTTTCCCCCCCATTATATATATACTAGAGTATTGCCCGTCAAAAAATGACGGCAATGAGATGTGTATGTTTTAAAAGTTGTTTAGTTATTAATATACATATTGAATTGTAAGGTAGCTAATGTTGTTTTCTGTGTACTACTCAAATATAGAATACAAATTAATAAATTAATTTACATATTTTTATGCATTGTGTTGAAGAGCTGGCAATCTGTGTTGATGTTGCTGCAGCATTAGTGGTGTAGAGGTGCTGTGTAAGCGCGATGAACGTGTGCAGTGTGCGTGCGCGAGCCGAAACCGTTAACGTAGCTGTGTACTTCCGCATTATCCTTAAATGGCGGATAATGTGTGGTATGCATCTTAGCGGATTATCGTTACGTGTTTTCCATGGTTATAGTTCGTCCGCCATTTTTTCTGCGGCGCTCATTGCCAAAGTACTACGCCTGCAGCGCTCAGCGCTAAGCCCACTAAAGTACTACGGTTTAACAGTAAATATGGTCAAACGGTCAAATGACGGTTAAATGTTGTGAAATTTGTTTGCCACACAACATGACGCTACATTTGTCCCTTTTTTTTTTTCTTAAAATAAATTTAAAAAAACATTTTTAAATTTTTATTTTTGTAACTTTCAACTTATATTTCATCAAATGCGTTGGTTTAGGCGGGAAATCCGATGTTGCACGAGACAAAGGCGTTACATCTGTGTTAATGCGTAAATCTGTAATTGCGTTTCGTAAAATGTACTCGCTACTGTCTTTTTACTCATTGCGCGGTTAATCCGCATCCTTTATCTCATTGTTTTTCAAACACATACGTCTGTGGCTGTGTTTTACGCAGTTCGTAGTAGTATAGCCTCGTTTTCATTTTTTCGGCGGCCATTTTTTTCTCACTTAGCCGATTTTCGATCTTTGTAACTCGGCTAAATCGATGTAAATTGGAGTTCCAACTCACTTCCAGATGTCCTGCCTGGTTCCCCATGCTGTAAGTGACCTTTATTTTATTTTTTAGTGTGTGTTTAGTGTTTTTTTTATTGTTTTGGTTCCGCCGCTTATCGCGGCGCTCATTGCCAAAGTGCTACGGTTTAACATAAACTGCTACGACTAAGTCGTACGCACTACGCAACGCAGCGTGACGACGAATCGTAGTTAGACAATTATAATATGTGATATAAACATCTATCAATTTTTAAAATCTCTTGATAATGTATAATGGGTTTTTTAAAGGTATACAGCGGAATAAGTAATTTATTTTTGGTAAAAATTGACATGTTTATAATTAAAAAAAAATCCTGACCAGGAAAAAAATCTTATCCACCCAAATTTTATAATTTTATGTATATTTTCAAAAAGTTTCAAATAATTCAATCTGACTATTTTTTTAAAGTCTGGATAGAACTTTAATTTTTCTTGATAAGTAATACATTGGAATTGACGTATACAAGTATTCATGTTAGTTGAACATGATTTGTGTCAAAATACCTACATATATTCACTTCTGTCTTCATCTAGGCATTTGGATATTGAGCCACTGGGGGCAGCAGCGACAAAATAAAACAAGATGTTTACAGCAGTGCACATTTTTATCACACAATGGGCAAGTGTGTACATTTAGTGGGAAACACATAATATTGATGGATCCTGAAACATCGCTTGCACATAAATATTGTATAGTAATATTGTTTCTAAAATATAATGTACATCATAAACTCACAGTATAGTTCTCTTTTCTCAAAAAATATTTTGTTTGTTTATTCTGGTCTCAAAAAACAAAGAATTATAGTCATATTCTTTACATCTTTTGTATTAAGTATACTTAATCTCTAAAAATGTTTTACCAGTTTTAACAATCCTATTAAAATATGCTATATTTGTTATGCTTTAATATATATAATATAATTCTTGGTCTTCTAAAAATATGGTGATTTTGAGGATTGGGGGGTTGAGGATGAGGATGGGTGGTTGAGGTTGAGGAGGGGGGTTGAGGAGGGGTGTTGAGGATGAGGAGGGGGGTTGAGGATGGAGGGTTGAGGATTGGGGGTTGAGGTTGAGGAGGGGGGTTGAGGATGAGGAGGGGGGTTGAGGATGAGGGGTTGAGGATGGGGGGGTTGAGGATGGGCAGGTTGAGAATGAGGATGGGGGTTGAGGATGGGGAAGTTGAGGATGGGGGGTTGAGGATGGGGGGGTTGAGGATGAGGATGGGGGGTTGAGGATGGGGGGTTGAGGAGGGGGTTGATGATGGGGGGGTTAAGGATGGGGGGTTGAAGATGGGGCATTGAGGATGAGGATGGGGGTTGAGGAGAGAGGTTAAGGAGGAGGGTTGAGGATGAGGAGGGGGTTGAGGAGGAAGGTTGAGGATGAGGAGGGGATTGAGGAGGAAGGTTGAGGATGAGGAGGGGAGGGTATTGAGGAGAGAGGTTGAGGATGAGGAGGGGGGTTGAGGAGAAAGGATGAGGAGGGGTGTTGAGTAAAGAGGATGAGGGTTGAGGAGAGAGGTTAAGGAGGGTTTTGAGGAGTGGGTTTGAGGAGGGGGGTTGAGGAGGGGGGTTGAGGAGAGAGGTTGAGGAGGGGGGTTGAGGATGAGGAGGGGGGTTGAGGAGGGAGGTTGAGGATGAGGAAAGGGGGGGAAGAGACACAGGGGGAGAGGGGAGGAAGAGACACAGGGGAGGAGAGGGGGGAAGAGACACAGTGGAGGGAGAGGGGGGGGGAAGAGACACAGGGGAGAGAGAGGGGGGGACACAAGAAAGGGGTACAGAGGGCACACAAGAGGGACACAGGGGTCAGCACATTTCCTACCCTCAGCTTATACTCGAGTCACTAAGTTTCCCAGTATTTTGTGGTAAAATAGGTGCCTCGGCTTATACTTGGGTCGGCTTATTCTCGAATATATACGGTATTAAGAAATGGTGAAACTTCTAGTAACAAAAATCCTTGACTATATACAATATACAATGAACCAACTTTACACAACTTTTAAAATACAATGTTAACATGTGAAAAAATAACATAAAACAATAACATTTAACCTTGAATTTAATGAAAATGCCACCTAATTGTTTTGTGGGGGCAATCATGTAAAAAGGTAAATTCGAACACATTCCAATCTGTTAATTTTTCTTTTTGTTTTTATTGTTGTAGTTGTTGAAAATGGCACATAGTTTCCTAAGTGAAATAGTGGCCCTCTAATAAGAGACTGCCAGATATAAAAGTTCATCGGCGGGGTATAACCACTGTTCTCTATGTTTTTTGCCCTTTTATAGAGTTTCTTAGTGAAATAGTGGTCCTCTAAAAAGAGTCCGAGTGACATAAAATGTTGTCTTCAAAATAAATCCACTGTTCTCTATATTTGGTGTGGTATAACTTCTTTGAAATAAGAGAAGTGTTCCCTTTTCAATGTTGTTATATATGAAGACATTGCATTTTTTTGATATGTCCAAGTGGTGGTTCCCTTACAAAGAGGCAGACTTTTAATTTTGTCTATGGTATATAACCACTGTTTATTGTTGTTTTTTTGGAACTTTTTGTTGTTCTTGTTGTAGTTTGTGCAAATGGCACATAGAGTTTCCTATGTGAAATAGAGGTCCTCTAAAATCAATCCGAGTGACATAAAATGTTGTCCTCGAAATTAAACCACTGTTCTCTATGTTTACAGCATGTACACAATGTTTTTGGTAAAAATGCGTCCATCTTCCAATAAATCACCCTGACTTGGGATTTCTTCAATATGAACTTTAATTTCCTCTGGATTATTGCATCTTGAAAATGCCACATAAAGTTGTCCATGTGCAAACACAGGTTCCTTAAAAAAAATACCCACAGACTTAAAAGTTTGTCCTTGGGATTTATTGATGGTCATGGCAAATGCATGATAATGGGAAATTGTCGCCTTTGAAGGACAAAAGGCATACCACTCTCACTTGGAGCCAAATCAATTCTCGGTATAAGAACTGGTTCGCCTTTATGGGTACCACTCATAATTTCTGCATGTATAAAATGATCCTTAAAAACCTTCACAATTATTCTGATCCCATTACGAAGTCCTTTTTTGGGATTCATATTTCTCAGTAGCATGACAATTGCCCCTTTTTTAAGTTGCAAAATATGTGGTGGCATTCGGCTGTTTTCCTTCTCCAATCTGAATGAGCCAATTATTGAATTGATTTTGGCCTTCAGATCTCATCTTTATTTCTAGTTTAAGGTGTGTACATATTTTCCACAGCTTACTTCTCTTTATACATGTTTCGACAATGTCAGTCCTATTGCCATGTGGTAATGTTTGCCTAAAATCTCCTCCAAACAACATCACCTTTCCACCAAATGGCAAATCATTAGCCATAACTTATTTTAATAATCGATCAATACATTGCAGGGCATGACATGACATCATAGTTGCCTCATCTATTATAATTAATTTACACTTGTGAAATTGTTTTGCTTGTAATGAATTAATTTGAATATCCGACACTGATGTTTCCAGAATGGGAACTGGCAGTTTAAATCCACTATGCACAGTTCTACCACCTTCGATAAAAGTGCGGCCATTCCAGTGGTTGCAAATGTCAGTGCTATTTGATCCTGTGCTCAAATGCAAATCATCAACAAATTATATAGATACGTTTTTCCTGATCCACCAGGGCCATCCAGATAGAAATAACACTTTTTGAGCATGTCATCATTTATTGCATTTGTGATGGCGTTAAATGCTTCCAATTGTAATGCATTTAAAGTTCCAATTTGTTTTTGTGTTTTTTGGTATTCAATGTCAGTGTCATACTCATCACAGTTAATTTCATCTATAATTCCTGGATCAGGCAGATTAAAATTGGCACAATTTAATCCATGACAAAGAAAGATTTCCTGAATTTCCATTAATGCTTTCAATAGCGCAATGGTCTCATTGTAACATTTCAAGAAATTTTCACACATATGTAATTTAAATGTTTCCCAAAGTTAATGCATCAGGTACATTGCAAAAGATGCAAATGAAAGCAAATTGTTCTCTCATTTGCTTTGGCATTTGAAATAGTGTTGCTTCTTCTAGACATCTCTCCCATTCTGTATCATCTGCCAGGAAGTTTTGATGTCTTGCAGCTAACTGGAAAGTATCATAAACTATGTAATTGACTGTGCGTAAATGTTCATAACTTTGTGCACAGGGAACATGTAAAAGAAGTAATCTTAAACTGAAATGCTCAATGTCTCGTGGACTGACAGTATAAATTCTTGGGATAATTTCTGTATGTTTTTTTCGTTGTCGCCATTCATCATTTACGAATACATAGTGATTTGGAATGTCAATATATAAAAATTGTCTGGCTGAGGCAGACAATTTAATTGAAACCTAGCACTAAGTGTTGTTGCTCTATGTTCACTTTGTGCTAAAGCATTTCTTTCATTGCCTGCAGAGAAGCAAACTAATTGACTTTGTGTCAAATGGACAGCTAATCGATACACAGCATGTGACCGATCATTCATCTCAAATTTGAGAAGTCGCCACATTGCTTCTGGAGCACTTTTATAGCGAGCATCTAAATAAGATAAAGTTCGTCAAGTAAAATTGGATTGTCTTTTTCATTTTGTACACCTTGCACAACACCATTTGCTGCATCATAGCCTTTCTATATATACAGTATTTCTACACATATTTGATGGATTTGATAGAAGTGCAAGCTTCCACATTGATATGTGCATTGTACTTCATCAGCAATGAATGGAACCACATATCTATTATCAACCTTTTGGCCACGGATAATAGCTGTTTGTCCTCTTCTTTCATACAAAGGGTATCCATCACAATTAGCATAAGTCTGCATTTGAAATTGTTTTGGAAACTTTTTTGTGCATTTTTTATTTTCCATACATGGTGAATTTGGATTGATATCTCAACATGGACCATGTATCATTCTATGAGTAACAATCTCATAAAGTTTGGAATGTTTCTCTGGATTTGGCAGTTTAGCAGTAATTACTGAATCCACTCTGTCTGCCTTATTCAATTTATCTTTTTCTTGCAAGATTAAAAGTATATGTGCATGTGGCAGGCCACTTTTTTAATTCAATGGTATAAACAAAAGCCATACATTTCCCAAATAAGTGTGCTTTAGTTATATCTTGAATTAATGATTTTAGTTTTATTTTGAATACTCTTGACACCAAACCTGGTCGGTCAGAAGTATTTTGGCCATACTGTAAATTTTCTTTGATCTCTGGCCATTGTGAATTACATGTGAATGTAATGAATACATCTGGTTTGCCTAATTTACACTGACAATAGCCATGGCATCATTGTATCTTTCTTGTATATTGCGAGGAGATCCTTGGAAAGAGGATGGCAAAATCATTGCTCTTCCAGCAGGAATGTCCATGTTTGCAGCCAATTCAGTGACATAATCCATCAATTCACAATATTGTTCTACTCGAAGCTTGTTTTGTTGAAATTTGACAAAATTTAGATTATTTGCTTTGACTTGTAGATAGGAATCAATAATCAATTGTTGTATGAGTTTCCCCCACATAAAATAGGATTAAAATGATCCTGAACAGCAGTTTGTGCCACTTTATATTCCAGCATAGAAATATTGTTTCTAACACAAACTTTACTACTGGGATAACTTTGCAACTGTAATTTTGATTGCCATCCTGGCTCCCGATTTGGAAAGAAAATGGGATATTTAATTGGATCCAAATTGCTACTTAAAATATTTATTTATGTTTATAAAAGGTTGTTCTTGATTGCATGGATATATTCTAATATCCCTCTAAAATGGTGGTTCCCCATCATCATTTTTAAATACCATGGCAACCTCATTTGCTGTTGCTAAATTATACCGTCTTTGATCAATATGACGATCTCTGTTGAGAACCATATTTACTCTTGGCATTGGCAATTGATTTACTTGCGCATGTCCCTGTTGTTCTTTTTCAACCTCTGCTAATTTTTTGTATGCTTTACTATATGGGTTGTTGGCCATAATTCTATCGAGATGTTCAAAGACTATGGGTAAGCATTGTATATTTTGCGTAAGTATCATTTGTTGTTCAACAGCTCCCATTGTATCAAGGACATATAACTGTGCAAATTTCCTTTGTTCTCCTGATTATGGGTGTAAATGTGAAGTCCGGTGGTATAGTTCTCCTTGGACTTTAAACAGTAAGGACCATGTCCAGGGACATTTTCTGCTAATGTTGCACCCATTGAAGCAAATTAAATTGCACTGTTATAAGACCTAATGTTTTTCTTAAAATTGGTGTAATTTGGAAATTTTGGATCACTCATTATACTTTCTAAATATTCTGCAAATATGTGTCTTTCTGGAAGTCGTACCTTTCCTTTCTGACAGCAACTAATAAACTCTCCATCAGTTGGTCTTTCTTTAAGAAAATTATAGGCTTCACAAAACTGACAAACCACATTCATTAATCCACAATAATGAGTGTCTACTGTTAGTGCTGTAAATAAAGGACTATCGAGAGCTTCCTTGATATAGATCTCAGTACAACTTTCTATATCTACATTGGTGTTAGGAGGCAATATTGGGTCATAAGAGAATGTTTTACAGACATTTTTTGTTTACTTTTTCTTTTCTGTGAAGCTCCAGCAGACTCATTTTGTGCTTTTTTTAGTCATTTTTATTTTATTTTGAAGTCTCTGTCGATCTTCTTCTCTTAAACATTGTGAAGTCTCAAGGGTCTGTGCATTTCTCCATCTCTGCTTCCATTCCCTTGCCATTCTTCTTTTATATTCTTTCTTATCTTCTGCGTTGTCCGCCATTGTAATCTGTTATTGTAAATACAGGTGTAAGAATTTTATTTGTTTTATTGTACATATTTTTTAACCTGTCCTGAATACCAAAAAAATGAATTAATAAATGGTTTATTTTTATTTTGCATACCTTAAAATCTAAATAGCTAAACATATATATATATATATTTATAAAAAACAATTAGTGGTAACATATCTATCTATCTATTTATCAATCTATCTATCTATATCACATATATAGTTGTGAGCATGCGAGCTGTTGCTCATGCTTGCGGTCTTGCGCAGCGAGCCCGCAAGAACTGCGTCCCTCGCAAAGCAAAGGACGCAGTTCCCCACAAATGCAGGTCCTAGCATAGCGAGGGGCCGCATTTGCGGTGGTGGAGCATCCCAACGTCCCCGCAAATGCGGATCCTCCCGAAGCGAGGGTCCTTATTTGCGGAGGTGGAGGCTCCAACGTCGGCTGTGTTACACAAACACACCACACACACTACTTTTTAACCAAAAAAAACGAACCTCCCAGCCAAAAAAAACCCAACATAATGTCCCCGCAAAGCGAGGGTCCGCATTTGGGAAGGTGGAGGCTCCAACGTCGGCTATGTTAACACACACACACACACAACTTTTTTTTTAATCTCAAAGGTGCCTCACACCCAGTTACACACACACACACACCGCGTCCGAGTGCCTCAGTTGCTGGCCCAAGGCGCTCCATGCCAGCAACTGAGGCCCTCGCTTCCGCAAATGCGGGTCCTCGCGAAGCACTTAGGGAATGAGGCAACCTTAACGTAACAGACACCAACACGCACTAAGAAACCCACTATAACGGCCGACCCGCGTGCCACTACAAACAGTGGAAACACACCAAATACTCACAAAAACGACATAAATAGCTTACCCATAGCAAGGGGGGGGGCACCCAGGACCTCTGCAAGTGAAGTTACACCTCCATTTAAGTCCAAATTCCCGAGTTCAGACACACGAAAATCCCCTAAGCGAGAAAAAAAATGGCCGCCGAAAAAAATGAAAATGAGGCTTAAAGACCCAGGACCGCTCAGCCACCTACAACTTACCCAAGAAGGGATCCAAGATAAGCTCGGAAACCCGGATTAACTGCAGGGGATCCAACATAAGCTCCGAGCCATGCATTAACCCCACATTAACCATCGCAGTGCGGGTCCCGATTGCACGCGATCGGGGACCATCGCTGCAGTCAAAATTCAAAATTCCTGCGTTACAGGTCCTTAAAGGACCGTAAAGGTCCTTAAAGGACCCGTTGTAAAAGAAAAAAACATGAACACTGTCACCATGTCAATCATGGGGGTCAATACGGACCCCCATATAACCCTCATTAACCCTGTCACTCATGGGGGTCAATAGAGACCCCCATAAGCCCTTCATTAAGCCTGTCACTCATGGGGGTCCATACAGACCCCCATAAAACTAAGTATAAACACTATACTGCACTAGACCCCCCCAATAAAACATTAAATATCAACTAAACACCCTCTACACTAACCTATTAACATCTACACTACCTACCCTCTATTAATCCCCACCACTCTAATCACAAAAAAAAAAAAGGAACAATACAGAAAAAAACAAAACATTACAACCCCCTGACTACAGAAAAAAAAATACACAGCTAAAAAGGAAATGCATAGAATACAAATACATACAGTATATTACAAATACATACAATACAAATACATACAATTACAATACAATTACATACAATTAAATTACAATACACACCTATCTAATATACATAACACAATCTACCTAAATAAATAGCATAATCTAATATACATGCTATCTATATAATAATACATTCCCAATCTATCTAAATAAATACCACAATCTATCTACAATACATCCTATGCTATCTATATAAAAAACATACCCCTAGCTAACATACAATAAATGCTATCTATATATTAACTAATTTAAGTCTAAGCTAAAATAAAATAATTAAGACCACTTACCTTTGCAGATGTCAATTAGGATCAGCCACCTACGAAAAAAAAATAAAAAAAATTAGTGCAACACGTTTACAGTTCTAAAATAAACATTTAAGACATTCTATACATTCGATACATTCTAAATATTCTACTCACCTTTCCGGCATGTCCCGTCCGGCATTCTTTAAATTCTTCTCCGGCGCGGCACCTGTTAAAAAAAAATAACATTAATAGACATACCTCAAAATAAAATAAACATAATGTACATTCTACTTACCTCCCTGCGATGTCTCCGGCCTCCTCCGGATCCTCTTCTGCCACGCCCGGTACATCCCCGATGCTAATGAGGCTCCAGGAGAATTTTCCGGAAGAAAATAAGCAATGGCGCCTTCTGATTGGTTGAAAATTCTATCAAATTCACCCAATCAGCAGGCGCAAATGTGTGCACCACTCACAAACGGATACACCTTAAAATCCCACTCTGATTGGATAATGCACCAATCAATCTTTATTTAAACCAAGCACAAGGCACAGATGCCTTCAGCCAATCACAATGGAATACACCCCCACAGGGTGATTGGTTGGAGCCTCTGCGCATTCTGATTGGTTGCACTGACAATAGCCAATCACAATGGAATACACCCTCACGTACTGATTGGTGAAGGATTTGCGCATTCTCATTGGCTAATGTTAAGATCAATCAATATTACAGCCAATAGGAAGGCGCAGATGTCTTCACCAATCATTACGTGGGGGTATATTCCATTGTTATTGGTTGATGGCAATAAAGCCTTAGGATTGGTTCAAATAAAGATGGATAGGTGTGTTATCCAATCACCGTTGTATTTTGGGGTGTATACTTTTTTCATTGGTTCACAAATGGGGTCTTTTCATTGGCTGAATTTGATAGACAGCCTTTTCAGCCAATCAGAATCCGCCATTGCCAATTTTATTCTGGAACACTCCATAGGAATGTCATTAGCGTCGGAGATACCCGCCAGGGAGGATGTGTGTAGTTTTTTTTTCTTTTCTTCATGCGACGAGGCCGGAGACATCGCGGAAAGGAAAGTATAATGTAGATTGCGTTTATTTAAATTTGGTTTACGTTAACTAATGGAATGTTTTTTTTTACAGGAGTATCGCCGGACAAGCAAAGATGGCCGACGGAACATGGAGGACGTGACATGGAGGACGTGACATGCTGGGACGTGACATGCTGGGACGTGACATGCTGGAAAGATGAGAATAATATTTAGAATAATTAGAATGTTTAGAATGTTTACAATATTTACAATGTTTAGAATGTTTAGGTATTTCATGTAAACATGTTGTATTAATTTTTTTAATCTTTTTTACCGTAGGTTGCTGATCTGAAGAAACATCTCAAAGGTAAGTGGTCTTAATTATTTTATTGTGGCTTACAATTAGGGTACCTATATACTGTATATATAGATAGCATGTATTGTATATTACATAGATCAGTGATGGCGAACCTTTTTGAGCCCGAGTGCCCAAACCGCAATACATGCCAACTTTTTTTTCCTCTAAGTGCCAACACGGCAATTAAACCTGAATACTGAGTCTTAGACGAACAACGACAGGAACGCAGAACGTTGAAAATAAAACAAATGGCAGTTAGTGCGCGCCACGCAAATGGTGCTCAGAGGAGCAAAAGCCTCACATTATGTGGCAAACAGCATTGTCAGCCTTACAATTGTATTCCCGTCATTTTTGATAAAATTATAGACTGATCATTTCTTTGTCATGGACAAAAAAAATCCGAAGGGGATCAAATACTTTCCCCCCCCCACACTGTATGTATATATATATACATTTTTAGAGAGAGGAAATTAATATTACATTAATAAGCCCATTCACATCTCTAAAAGGCAGGGCCATGCAAATGAGAATACAATGCACCTCACTCTTTCAATCCAAAAATAGCAATTTTATACATTGCTCCCTTAATGCATATGCCCGCTTACCCTTGTCGCCCCCTTCTCCCTTGTCTCTCCCCTTCTCTCTTGACTACCACTCCCTCTTGTCTCCCCACATCATTGTCTCTTGTCTCTCACTTTCTCACTCCCCCTTGTCTCTTACACCCTTCTCTCTCTCCCATTCTCCCTTGTCTCTCCCCTGCCCCTTATGTCTCCCCTTCCCCCTTGTCTCTCCCCCACCCTTGTATCTCCCCTTCCCCCTTGTCTCTTCCCCCACCCTCCTCTCTCGCCTCTTGTCTCTCCCCTCCCCCTTGTCTCTCCCTCCAGCCTTGTCTCCCACCACCCCTGTATCTCCCCTTCTCCCTTGTCTCTTCCCTCCATCCTTCTCTCTCTCCCACCCTTATTTCTCCTCTCTTGTACCGCTCACAATTGTCTCTGTTTTCTCCCTTGCCTCTACCCCCCCTTGTCTCTTTCCTTCCCTGTGTCTCTCCCTCCTCCTTTCTTTCCATTCTCTACCTCTCCCTTTTGCCTCTCCCCTCTCTCTCACTCCTCCCTTCTCTCACTCTCCCTTCTCTACCTCTCCCTTTTGCATCTCCCTCTTCCTTTCTCTCTCCTCTCCCTTCCTCTCATGTGCCTCTACCTTCTCTCCAATCTCACTCTCTTACTTCTCCCTTTCCCTTCTGCCTCTCCCTATTTTCTTTCTCTCCATCCTCCCTTCTCTCTGCTCTCATTTCTTCCTCCCTCCCTCTTTCTCTGCTTATCTCTCCCCCACCCTTGTATCTCCTTCACTCTTGTCTCTACCCCCACCCTTGTCTTTCCTTGTACTTCACTATTGTCTCTCCCACCATTCACTCTCTCTCCCCCTTGTCTCTCCCCTCCCCATTGTCTCCCCCCTTGTCTCTCCCCTTCCCCTTGTGTCTCCCATTACCCTTGTCTCTCCCCCTGGTCTCTCCCACCCTGCTCTCTCTACCCCCTTGTTTCACCCAACCTTGTCTCTCCCATTCTCCCTTGTCTCCCACACCCTTCTATCTCTCCCCCACACTTCTCTTTCCCATTCTCCACTGTCTTCCCCCTTCTCTCTTCCCCCTTCTCTCCCCCCTTCTCCCTTGTCTCCCCCACCCTTCTCTTTCCCCTCTTGTCTCTCCACTTCCCCTTGTCTCCCCCTTCTCCCTTGTCTCTCCCCTACCCCATAACAACTCTTACCTTCCCCTTGCCTCTCCCCCTGCGGATCTCGAGGAGTCTGCTCGCCTGTGCCGCGCGCGCACGCTAGCACAGCCCTTCCTTCTTTCATTGACGGGAGAGTGCTCAGGCGCGCTCAGGCGCCGTGCTCGCGCACAAAGAGCAGACCAAGCATGCTGCCGGCGACCTATGGCCGCATGCCCACAGAAGGGGCACGGCGTGCCACCTGTGGCACGCGTGCCATAGGTTCGCCACCACTGACATAGATAGATAGCGGGATGTATTATTAGATAGTATTGTATATTAGATAGTGGGATGTATATTACATTATATAGTGGCATGTATATTAGATAGTGGCATGTATATTATATAGTTACATGTATATTACATAGTGGCATGTATATTAGATAGTGTTATGTATATTAGATAGCGGTGTATTGTATTTTATTTAATTGTATTGTATTTTATTTAATTGTATTGTCTTTTATTTTATTTTATTGTATTGTATTATATGTATGTATTATATGTATTTCATTTTCAGGTGTGTAATTTTTAAAAAAATTTGGTAGTGAGGGGGGTTGTAATGTATTTTTATTTTCTGTAATGTTCCTTTTTTTTTTTTGGTGACAGCTTTTTTTTGGGGTTCTGTAATGTACATTTTTTATTTTTGGTGATTTTAGTTTTTCTTATTTTATGTAATGTAGATTTCTGCTTTTTGAGGAATTTAGTTACTTGAGGAACACAGTACACTCACATTGTGTGACAAACAGCATTTCAACACTTTCTTTTATTGACCGTCTTTTTTTAGAAACAGTTCCTGAAATGTCAGATACGGATATTAATAATTAAACAACTTTGCAAACATACACATCTCATTGCCGTCATTTTTTGACGGGCAAGTCGCTAGTATATATATATTGAAGAGTGAAGCAGCCGTGAATGTCCAGTAATCTAACAATTTAGTAATTATTGATCCATATATATATATATATATATATATATATATATATATATAGATTAATAATGAGTATTGCAATATAATTTGATACCTTTTGTATTGGACAAACGTCTCATTTATAATGGCGAGCTTTCGAAAGGCTTAACCTCTCTTTATCAAGTATCAAGCAATACTAGATGAGATGGAACCCTCAGTTTGAATAATAACAGCAGATGCAGATAGAGTGGAAACAGCATCTGACATCATCAGGTAAATACATATATGGGGAATAAACACAACATAGCAAAGGAAACATATATACACATATTATATACACATATACATCAATATATACATGAAAAAGCAGAGCACTGTAGTCCACAGTGATATCTTTCCTGTTGGACAAACACCTCACTAAGAGTGCTAAGTCTGTTATAGTACAAGAAGAAAAAAAAATCACATGAAATTTTGATAATGTGTTAGAAAACCCAAATCTATATTAAGTCCTGTGTTTTAAGCGTTGAAGAATGTGATCATTTTTATTTCAAATGCTTTTCTCTCGTGGATGCTTTTAAATTTTCCTCTGAGTATTTTGACTTTTAAGTCTTGGATGGAGTGATCATTCTGGCTAAAATGGTGTCCTACTGAGCTACAATAACTGTCTTCATTATGTTTTCTTATTGAATGCCTGTGTAAATTCATCCTTAAATGCATTTTTTGGCTGTTTTTTTATACTGAATTATGAAGTGATTAATGAAAGGAATGAAATGAAATCATCTGAAAATGTCATGACTGCAAAACCATAAACAGGTAATCATGTCTTCCTAAAGAAGGGCAAAGCAAAAGAGCTATTAGCAAACTGTAGCTTGGCATTTTTATGAAATTAATTAATCAATAAATAAAGTTTTGAAGTGTAATTCTTATTCATGTAAACATAAATGGCTAAGCATATATGTATTGCTAATGTTGTTGTTTTTATTATTGATTAATTATTACAATTAATTAAATAAATTAATGAATCACAAACTGTCATTAATGTTGATAAAAAAAAATCCTTACAGACTTATTAAATTCCGATTCAACCAATTGAATAGGGCTTTATATAAGCACAGAGCATTTGTTTTTTCAGAAGTTTTTAGTTAATTAACTTTTATCCAAAAGCAAGGTCTTCACTAACTAAAAAGTTGTGTAAAACAATATGCTCTGTGCTTATATAGAGCCCTATTCAATTGGCCAAATTGCAATTTAATAAGGGTGTTAATCCTGTTTTTATAAAGAATGTCATCATTAATTATACCTGTCAATTGTGATATCAACTGAAATCCTGCAGACGTCACTCTGTGTCTTCAGGGAGGTGCAGAGAAGATGGATCTGTAAAATGACATATAAAGGCTTTGTAAATTATTTTTTTATGTATTTATGAATCATTGAAAGTATCCTTTTTAATTGGCATACATGGCAAATGTAAATCCTAATCATTAATATAAGCTGAAGAAAATGCATTGTAAAATGGTAAAAAGGTTCCTAATATAATAAATGTATTTAAATATGTAAGTGCTTCTAAGGTCCTATCCCTGTTAGACAATGAGCAATAGCAGAATGATGAACGAATTAATGAATACACATGAATAAAAGCATGTAAAACTGTTATGACTGCAAAATGTTTTCCTAAAGAAGGGCAAATGGAAATGGCTATGAGCAAAGTATAGATTGGCGTGAAATCAATTTTTTTTTGTATTAAATGAATTAATCAATAAATCAAGATATGATTTGTAAGTGTAATTATTTAAAACATCAATGGCTACGCATAAATGTATTCATAATGTATTTTTTTTTACTTGTAATTGTTGATTAATTTTTAAAATGAATGACTTAAATTAATTAATCAATAGCTGTCATCAATGGAGTAAAAAAATATTTAATCCGATTTTTCTAAAGAATGTCATCCATCACAAAATCATATACCTGTGAAGTTGATATTATATCAGCTGAAATTGTGCAGATGTCACTTTACAGAAGTTTTTTAGTTATTGAAGACCTTGATTTTGGATAGAAGTTCACTAACTGCAAACTTCTGTAATAGAAATATGCTCTGTGCTTATTTAGAGTCTTATTCAATTGGCCCAAATCGCAATTTAATAAAGCTGTTAATCATTTTCTCTTAAAAAACAGCATCATTAAATGATATACCTGTAAAGGGGATCTTATTGCAGATCAAATGCTGCAAATGTCACTCTGAGTAGTCAGGTGCACAGATGATCAAACTGTGAAATAAAGTTAAAAGCATTGTTAATGTTTGTATGATGTTTAATTGGCATACATGCAAAATATAAGCATGGATATATTAATAAATAAATGCATTATAAAATATTTAATGTCGCATGTGTCATAATGTAATAAAGTGATTTCAATATTTAAGCGCTTTGAGGATCCTATTCCTTTGAGACAATGAGCAGCAACACAT
>CM050167.1:118578287-118708287 GCA_027410445.1 Discoglossus pictus | reverse complement strand
ATCTGGTTTCAGAAGGCCTCACTGGTTACTCTGAATTCTGGGAGTTCTGCCCTCCCTCGCCGCCCCTCACCCTCCCACCCCAATTCTGATTAAATATATAGTGAAAAACCTCTCTAAATGAAAAACCTTTCTAACTTTCACTTCTCTTCTCACCCTTTTTATTCCTTATCTGTTTAATCTTTCCCTGACTTCTGCCCCTTCCATTCCCTTTAGATTGTAAGTGGCGAGTTTTCAGTCTTCTAGGATGCTTTGGGAAAAAGCACTTTCTGCAGAGATTCTAAGCTCAAAACAGGGTCCTCCATTTTTGGAATTTTGTTAATGCTGTATTTTCCCTTGTTTTTATCCCCTGTATTGCGCTACGGAATATGTTGGCGCGCTACAAATAAAAGTTAATAATAAATAATAATAATAATATATTAGAAAGAGTTAATCAATAACATAGTCATAATGTAAAGTCAGTCAAAATATATTCTATTATTCATAATATATATTATATTGTATAATGATGAATACTTAATAATTAATAAATTAATGTCCATTAAAAAATAATTAATCAATTAATAAATATATTTGAAATGGTTAATCATTAATGTCTTGATAAAGTAAAGGCATTGCAAAATGGACTAATGTAATATTTTTTTTGTTTATTAATATTTTTTTTATTAATAATTAATTAATTAATCAATTAATATACTTTATCTATTTATAATAAATAGCCAGCAATCAATATCCTGAAGAGCTAACAATCTCTTTGGATTTTCCGGCAACAGAAAATGTCCATTCAGACTGTCATCAAAACAACAAGAAGACGGGTGGGAGGGACAAGCTCAAAGCAAAACCATTCATAAAGTATATAAATCAAGGTTTATTATAGCAAATAATTAAAAGCATTACACTCACATTCAATATGATCTCAATTCACGTTATATATGAGATGTCACAGATATTGTCCTGTTGTCCTTATATTGCTTGGTGTTTTTAATCTAGACGGCCCGATGTTTAGTGTCTCAATATCCAATATATCAATTGTTACAGGCATACTTTTACAATTAAACATAGAAAAAAAATAATAGAAACTGTCTTAGTGCTTCAGTGTCCACACACAGATCCAGACCTCACTCCCCAGACTGGGACATCTATTGTTGAGGTAAGCAAGCCTCATATAAGATGCTCCAATATCAGTGAGTTTAGGGTCAGCACAAATGACAATTCATATAATGCTTGCTCTAATCTTATAATGGTGGATCTAATTGAGACCCATCTATGGAACCTCACACATCAGAAAAAACTAGGACCAATATGGTGAAAATAGGTAAAATAGCAGCAACAATAAAATAAATAGATAATGTACCGTATATACTCGAGTATAAGCCGACCCGAGTATAAGCCGAGGCACCTATTATACCACAAAATCCTGGGAAAAATGAGTGACTCAAGTATAAGCCGAGGGTGGGAAATGTGCTGCCCCCTGTGTCCCTCTTGTGCCCTTTGTGTCCCCCTCTTGTTTGCCCTTTTCTTGTGTCCCCCTCTCTCCCCTGTGTCTCTTCTCCCTTCTCCCTCCTCTGTGTCTCTTCACCCCTCTCCCTTCCCTGTGTCTCTTCACCCCTCTCCCTTCCCTGTGTCTCTTCCCCCCCCTCCCTTATCACCCTCCTCAACTCCCCTCCTCATTCTCTACCTCTCTCTTCAACCTCCTCCTCATTCTCAACCTCCCTATTCAACCCCCTTCCTCATCCTCAAGTCCCTCCGCAACCCCCCTCCTCATCCTCAATCCCTTCCTCAACCTCCCTCTTCAACCTCAACCCCCCTTCTCATCCTCAACCTCGCTCCTCATCCTATCTCCTCATCCTCCATCCTCAACCCTCCTCCTCAACCCCCCTCCTCATTCTAAACCCCCATCCTCAACCTCCCACCTCAACCCCCTTCTTCAACCTCAACCCCCATCCTCATCCTCAACACCCCCATCCTCAGCCCCCCATCCTCATCCTAAACCTCCCTCCTCAACCTCTCTCATCAGCCCCCCTCCAAAACCTCTCTCCTCAGCCCTCATCCTCAAGCCCCCTCCTCATTCTAAACCCCCTCAACAACCTCCCTCCTCAACCCCCTTCTTCAACCTCAACCCCACTTCCTCATCCTCAACCCCCCTATACTCAATCCCCCCTCCTTAACCCCCCCTCCCCATCCTAATCCTCCCTCCTCAACCCCCCCATCCTCAACCCCCCCATCCTCAACCCCCATCCTCATCCTCGACCCGCCCATCCTCAGAGAGACACGGGGGGGTTAGAGAGACACGGGGGGGGGGGGGGAGTGACTCAAGTATAAGCCAAGGGGGCCCTTTTTAGCCTTAAAAAAAGGCTGAAAAACTCGGCCTTCTCCCTCCCCTGTGTCTCTTCACCCTTCTCCCTTCCCTGTGTCTCTTCCCCCCTCTCCCATCCCTGTGTCTCTCCCTCCCTCCCTTATCACCCTCCTCAACCCCCCTCCTCATTCTCAACCTCCCTCTTCAACCCCCCTCCTCATTCTCAACCTCCCTCCTCAACCCCCCTCCTCATCCTCAACCCCCTCCTCAACCCCCCTCCTCATCCTTAATCCCCTCCACAACCTCCCTCCTCAACCTCAACCCCCCTTCTCATCCTCAACCTCGCTCCTCATACTCCCTCCTCATCCTCCCTCTTCAACCCCCCTCCTCAACCCCCCTCCTCATTCTAAACCCCCATCCTCAACCTCCCACCTCAACCCCCTTCTGCAACCTCAACCCCCCCATCCTCAACTCCCCCATCCTCATCCTCAACCCCCCCTCCTCAGCTCCCCCATCCTCATCCTAAACCTCCCTCCTCAACCCCCCATCCTCATCCTAAACCTCCCTCCTCAACCTCTCTCATCAGCCCCCCTCCAAAACCTCTCTCCTCAACCCCCCTCCTCATCCTCAAGCCCCCTCCTCATTCTAAACCCCCTCCTCAAACTCCCTCCTCAACCCCCTTCTTCAACCTCAACCCCACTTCCTCATTCTCAACCCCCCTATCCTCAATCCCCCCTCCTCAACCTCACCCATCCCCATCCTAAACCTCCTTCCTCAACCCCCCATCCTCAGCCTCAACCCTCCCATCCTCAGAGAGACACGGGGGGGTTAGAGAGACACGGGAGGGGGGGGGGAGGGGGAGAGTGACTCGAGTATAAGCCGAGGGGGCCCTTTTTAGCCTTAAAAAAAGGGCTGAAAAACTCAGCTTATACTCGAGTATATACGGTAATTATAATAAAAGATACAAAGATCAAATTGGATCCTACCAGACTTGTTTCGGCCAAGTCTTGGCCTCTCTCAATAGTGATCTTGAATAAAAATGTTCCCCTGAATTCTGGGCTGTCTTTATGCATCCTCCTCAGTGCCCTTTCCCCTCCTCATTGGCGCCAAATTCCCATCATCCACCACTCCCGGAGACTGGAAACAGGAAGTGATGTCACTCCTGGCATGCATTACATCGAATATATATAAAAAAAAAAAAAAGGAACAGGAAGTGACATCTCTCCCAGCATGCATTGCACCGGAAGTGGGGGGGGGGGGGCAAACCGAAGGAACCGGAAGTGACGTCACTCCTAGCATGCATTGCACTGGAAGTGAACATAAATAAATACGGAGGATGCACAGGCATATAAAACCCAAATAAATTATAATAAATATTATATGCTGTAACATATGTATACCATAAAAATTTGAAGACAAGTAGGTCAAAAAACATATAATGCTATAAATGTATAGCAACTATTAAACATATGTCAAACATACTGTAATAAAAAACATACATAAAATAAGAGATAATAATAATAATTATAATGATATATGGTCTAATATAGTACATAATACTTTGGGATATTCCTACTATGCCCACAATATGGACCCTTAAAAGATATATAGTAAAAGATAAAATATAAAATAGAGTACCATTATATTTCTATTGCATTTACAACTAATAAGAGATACTTCTTAAAATCCTTACTAATTATATCTTGCCCCAAAGGGATAGTTCTTCCACATAGTAATAAATGAACCTTGCCATAGTATAATAAGTATATAATGTCTACACCACAGTAAATCTCCACACATCCATAGCCAAAAGAGGTTGCTGTGGTAGGAAAATGTGTAGAGGCTCACAACTAGATGTCAGAAAACATTAATGTCAAGCTGTCCTTTAAAGCATACATGAAACATGGCAGGTATTAGAATATAAAGAAAAAGGGGGACTCTTAGCGATATAAATGTCTGACTCTTACATAAATATAATTAAGTTAAAAATGAGTGGAGAGATAGATAATAAAAGAAATAAGGTGAAAAATACATCTATAAAAAATACATGTTTAAAAGTTGTGTCATTATGGGTCACAATCCTTTAGTCCAAGAATGTAGTGAAGATATATTTAAAATACAATTATACTACTACCCATGTCGGTCCATGAAAGTATGAAACAGAGGGCGATGGAGTTCACAGGATCAATACATGGCCAGCAGAGCAGAGAAAGGGGGGGGGGGCACATAAATCAACATGCAATAATAAAAAAGATGTCCCAGAAAGTGGGATCAAAAATGGTTATAACTATATCCTGGTAGAGTGATAGTTCTAAACAGATGGTAAAATCTCAAGTGGAGATTAAAGCTGCTAAGTCTATATCCAGGTTAAGGCCTCTCGGATTTAAAGGGCCAAGCCTATGTATCCACTTTGTTTCACACTTCCTGAGTTTCATAACCTTATCTCAACCCCTATGTGAATTGTTTATTTTCTCTGCAATCTGAATTACAATACCCTTTACAGACCCTTGATGTTCTTCTATGATGTGTTTGGAGAATCCATTGTGGAGGTATCTTCTTCTCACATTATACAAATGTTCCCATATCCTAGTTTTCAATGCTTTTTTAGTTCGTCCTACATACTGTTTGTGGCATTGGCAAGTGATAACATATACCACGAAATCTGATCGACAGTTCGTCAGTTGCCTTATATCAAACGAAGCCTGTTTACTTATGGAAGTAATTTTTTCCTTATGTTTTTTCTTTAGTAATGGGCATGTGGTGCACCCCTTGATGTTGCACCCTATGCACCCCACACTTGGGTTAAGCCAATTGTTGGAGCCAGATCCATCTCTTTGTTTTTCTTTTTTCAATTCACTCGGGGCCAAGATGGGTTTCAAACTGTTGTTCCGTCTATACGTTATCGTAGGGTACTCCTTCATGCATCTACTTAGATATTCGTCATTTAACAATATGAACCAGTGCTTCCTCATGCATTTCTCTTTTTCTTTAGATGCTGCATTGAATTGGGTCAAGAACCTGATATCTTCACTTTTACTTCCCATTCTTCTTTCATCTCTATTCTTTGCTTTCTCCTTCTTGCATGTTATAAGATCTGCTTGTGTTGTAGTCTTAGCCTTCTTGAAAGCAGTCTCCACAACTTTCATAGGGTATTTTTTCTCTTTTAGTTTGTTCACCAGATTTTAACTCCCCATAAAAAAATCTGCATCTTTGGTGCGATTCTATCTAATTCGAAGGAACTGGCTATACGGGAAGTTATTAACCCACTTCTTCAAATGGCCACTCCTTGCATGCAGCAGTCCATTTGTGTCTGTTGATTTCTGAAACAATTTTGAATGGATTCCAGACTTGTGTCCCACCAAGATCACATCTAAAAAGGAGATTTCTTCCTTATGGATGTTAAAAGTGAATGTCAAATTATGTTGGTTATGATTGACATACTTTACAAAACTCCTGAGTGTCTCCTCGTCGTCACCATCCCATATCGTAATGATGTAATCTATAAAGCGGTGCCAGCAGATCACTTTGCTTTCAAACAGATGAATTCCTCTTCCCAATGGGACATGTAAATATTTGCAAAACTGGGTGCACATTTTGTACCCATTGCTGTTCCCCTCGTTTGTAGATAATACTTCTTTTCAAATAGAAAGTAATTCTTTCTTAGGATAAACAGCATGGCATCACCAATAAATTCCTTTTTGCCACATCCATCTGATCAAAGTCATCTAGCACGTGGTGAAATACTGATGTTCCCTTGTCTTGTGGGATCGAGGTGTACAATGCGCTTACATCCAGTGTTACCCATCTGAAACTTGGTTTCCATTCTTTTGTTAGCAGTATACTCAATAGATGAGATGTATCTCTGATGTACGACTTGGATGATGTGGCTACAGATTGTAGTTGGTGGTCCACATATTCTGATAACCTTTCCGTCAAGTTTCCAATCCCAGACACAATGGGTCTGCCTGGTGGATCTTCCATGCTCTGGTGAATTTTTGGGAATTGGTAAAAAATGGCAGTTTTCGGGTGTTTCACGTCTAAGTATTTAAATTCTCTTCTGATAAGTATGCCATTCATATGAGCCCTTTCAAAGAATTTAGAGTATTCATCCTGATATTCCATTGTTGGGTCTTGTGTCAACGTAGTGTAGGCATTGCTGTCGCTCAGGAGGTTGTAAGCTTCCTGTAGGTATTGATCTTTTCCTTGTACAACAATACCTCCCCCTTATCGGCTTGCCTAATCATGACACTGGTATCTTCCCTCAGACTCCTCAGAGCTTGCTTCTCTTTATTGGACAGATTCAATTTTCTCTTAATATGCTTCTCAGAGCATATTTTTTCTAAATCCGCTAACATGAGTCTTTCAAATACAGGGATAAATTCCCTTTGGAGTTCACCGGTTAAAATGTGGATTTAGGTTTTAGATCAGTATGTCTGATTTTGTCTTTTCTACCCTCCTCCATCAAACTCAGTCCACATTCTTGTGCCACAGCCATAGCAAACTGTGAATCATGATCATGGTTATCTCCAGGTCTTCCACAGTCGATAAGACTTCTATATCTCGTTCTCCTAGTTTTATGGGGTGCTGTTCATCCAGTGGTTTTGAGAAGTGTCTTTGAAGAGTTAATTTCCTGACAAATTTGTGGACATCCACAAATAAATCCAATGCTTTAGGCTCCATATCAGGGTAAAAAGATAGCCCCTTTTCAAGAACACTGATTTCATATATAGTTAAAACCCTTTTTGACAAATTAAAGATCTTTATTGGTTGTTCCTGTGCTCTTTTCTTCTTTTTACATTGGACTTGTCTTTCACCTCTTGACCCTCTTGTCCTCCATTTCCCCAACTTCTTTTTCGTCTCTGTGGGGGCAGGGATCGTTGTCTCCAGTTGTTCCTTCTGTTCCATCATCTGTAGTCTCCGGTCCTTCCCTAAAAAATGCAAGTCCTTACTGGTTGATGGTATTTCCCCATCTTGTACAAATTGCTGTTTGGCATCAATATTTTTTGAATGTATAGTCTGCCAATTGGTGAACTTCACATTTTTTGTGGTGGTATTACTCTCCCCTTTGTTCTTTCTAGATTGCTCATTATGGGTAAGGCACCCATGTTTTGTGCCGTCTCTCAGTATATTAAAATCTCTCTTCTTCTCCATATGTTGTGATATGTCATGTTTAAGGTTGTGTGTTGATATTTTTTCATCATATAGTGGTGTATCATTATAAGATTGGTATAGCTGTTGTCTCCCCATATTCCTGCTACTGTATGGATATTTTCTCCTAGCTAATGGGTGTCTTGGGGTTCTTTGTATCGTTTCAGGTATATAGTCTTCTCTCCATCTCTCTTTTGGTAATTGTTTCCTCGATCCTCTGTTTTTATTATTCCAAGTATCTCTTGTCCCATGAGTTTTCCTGGGTACAGTGATACAATTGCCATCTATTCTGTTTGCAAAGTACATGAACATTAACAGCTGAGCAGCAACACCGAAATGTAAGTCCACTGTGAAATATACATATTTTTTTATCCTTTTTTTACTAAATTTGTTATTATGACTAATTAATTAGTAATTAATTAATTAATGAACATTACTAATTAATCAAGGACTAAATATATTAGAAAGAGTGTGCAGGGATGTGTTGTTATAAAGCCTCCACCTTCCGCAAATGCGGACCCTCGCTTTGCCAGGGTCCGCATTTGCTGCCCGAACTGCGTCCCTCACTTCGCGTGATTGACAACTATTATATGAAATATAATGTAGGCACCTACGTACATGGGATCAGACATAAGTAAAGTGAATCAAGTAAAGGGATACTGAGCAGATATACATAATAGAATTGCATATTTGAATTGCATATTTGACAAAAGAAATATCCAAGATGATATAAACTTCCTGTTTGGCCATTCCTTTTGGCGCCAAATCCATAGGATTGGGCTTGCTCACGTTGCAATATCAATGCTGATGTTGACCTGAGGACGTCATACATTCTAGCCTCACCTTCATGCATGCAACCAGGAAGTAAATAACAGGGCAAACGAAACAGGCTGAAAGGACCTGCCTAGCCTCCACTGGGCAAGTACCTCTCAAAACAAACAGGGAAAGAGAAATATACTGTATATAATATATGCTGTATTTAGAAACATGCTAAAACCATGGAGACAATTATAAACAAATATTCCCAAAGGTTTATGAACAATTATGTAAATCTGACTATTAAATGGATGAAAGTACTCCTACTGAGCGTTGGCAACCAATTGTGATTAAAATGTCACAAACACACTAAAAATCGTAGTATTATAATTGTCAAACTGCAGGTTGCCGTCACGCTTTGCGAGGGCCGCAACTGACAACAACTCGCAGTTTCACAACTCCCCCTGCCATTGCTCCCTTTACCACGGCGCTCATCGCGCCACATGAGCCCCACATCAGCCCTGCAGCCTCTCTGCTCTGGTGGCGCACGAGCAGGCAGAATCCATGCACTGGTAGCCGTGCATAGAAGCGTGCGCGCGCACGCTCACGCGAAGATGGGCACATAAGCGTGCGTGCGCGAGTCTGCAGCATTGAGAAGAGGGAGGAGTGGGGGAAGAGAGTCACTGCCTTGGGGGGAGAGAGACACAGGGGGGAGAGAGACAAGGGGGAGGAGAGGAGGGGGAAGAGATACATGAGGGAGGGAGAGGAGGAGGGGAATAGAGACACAGGGGACAGGGGAAGTGAGATACAGGGGAGGGGAAGAGAGACACAGGGAAGAGGGAAGAGAGACACAGGGGAGGGAGAGGAGGAGGGAAAGAGAGACACAGGGGAGTAAGAGGAGGGAGAAGAGAGACACAGGGGAGAGAGAGGAGGGAGAAGAGAGACACATGGGAGGGAGAGGAGGGCGAAGAGAGACAGGGGAGGGGGGAGGAGAGACACAGGGGAGGGAGAGGAGGGGAAGAAGAGAAACAGTGGAGGGAGAGGAGGGGAGGAATAGATACAGGAGAGGGACAGAATGTGGGGAAGAGAGGCACAGGGGAGGTAGAGGAGGAGGGGAAGAGAGAGACACAGGGGAGGGAGAGGAGGGGGGAAGAGAGACACAGGGGAGAGAGAGGAGGAAGAAGAGAGACACAGGGGAGGGAGAGGAGGGGGAAGAGAGACCAGGGAGGGAGAGGAGGGGAGGAATAGATACAGGGGAGGGACAGGATGTGGGGAGGAGACACAGCGGAGGGGGGAAGAGACGAGGGGCAGGGGGGAAGAGACACAGGTGAGGGAGGAGGGCGGAAGAGACACAGGGGAGGGAGACAGGATGAAGAGACACAGGGGAGGGAGGGGGGAAAAGACACAGGAGAGGGACAGGGGGAAGGAGAAAAAGGGGAGGGGCAGGGGGAAGGAGAAACAAGGGAGGGAGAGGGAGAAAAGACACAGGTGAGGTAGAGGGGGAAAAGACCAGGGGAGGGAGGGGGAAAAGACACAGGGGAGGGGGAGAGAGGGGAGAGACATGGGGGAGGGAGAGGGGGAAGGAGAAATAAGGGAGGGAGAGGGGGGAAAGAGACACAGGGGAGGGAGAGGGGGAAGAGACACAGGGGAGGGTGGAGGGGGGAAGAGACACAGGGGAGGGAGAGGAGGGGAGGAATAGATACAGGGGAGGGGCAGAATGTGAGGAAGAGAGGCACAGGGGAGGGAGAGGAGGAGGGAAAGAGAGACACAGGGGAGGGAGAGGAGGGGGAAGAGATACACAGGGGAGAGAGAGGAGGGAGAAGAGAGACACAGGGGAGGGAGAGGAGGGGGAAGAGAGACAGGGGAGGGGGGAAGAGAAACACAGGGAAGGGAGAGGAGGGGAGGAAGAGAAATAAGGGAGGGAGAGGAAGGGAGGAATAGATACAGGGGAGGGACAGGATGTGGGGAGGAAACACAGTGGAGGGGGAAGAGACGAGAGGCAGGGGGAAAGAGACACAGGGGAGGGAGGAAGAGGGAAGAGACACAGGGGAGGGAGGAGGGGGGAAGAGAGGGAGGGAGACAGGATGAAGAGACACAGGGGAGGGAGGGGGGGGAAGACACAGTGGAGGGAGAGGGGGGAAAGACACAGGGGAGAGACAGGGGGAAGGAGAAACAGGGGAGGGACAGGGGGAAGGAGAAACAAGGGAGGGAGAGGGGGAAAGAGACACAGGGGAGGTAGAGGGGGAAAAGACCAGGTGAGGGATGGGGAAAAGACACAGGGGAGGGAGGGGGGAAAAGACACAGTGGAGGGAGAGGGGGGAAAGACACAGGGACGGGAGAGGGGGAAGAGACACAGGGGAGGGAGAGAGGGAAGGAGAAACAAGGGAAGGAGAGGGGGAAAGAGACACAGGGGAGGGAGAGGGGGAAGAGACACAGTGGAGGGAGAGGGGGGAAAGACACAGGGGAGAGACAGGGGGGAGGAGAAACAGGGGAGGGACAGGGGGAAGGAGAAACAAGGGAGGGAGAGGGGGAAAGAGACACAGGGGAGGTAGAGGGGGAAAAGACCAGGGGAGGGATTGGGAAAAGACACAGGGGAGGGAGGGGGGAAAAGACACAGTGGAGGGAGAGGGGGGAAAGACACAGGGAAGGGAGAGGGGGAAGAGACACAGGGGAGGGAGAGAGGGAAGGAGAAACAAGGGAAGGAGAGGGGGAAAGAGACACAGGGGAGGGAGAGGGGGAAGAGACACAGGGGAGGGAGAGGGGGGAAGGAGAAGCATAATAGAATTGCATATTTGAATTGCATATTTGACAGAAGAAATATTCAAGATAATATAAATGAAATATATACAATATATAAAAAAGGATTACAATATAAGGGGATTAAAACTTACTTAAATGTCATCATGCTTTAAAATGCACTTAATGTTCATTCTCTGTATAAAATATTTCCCTGTACAAAAAATTGTCAAATACAATATACCTTAAATGGACTTCTATTATGAATTGAGTTCTAAATACCACACTCAAGCTAAATGAAGCAACTGGAAGATAGAGCAAATTGATTAATGCTTTCAGCATAAATTTATCCTATTACTTTTTCATGCTTATGAAGCAAGTAATAAGAACTAACATATATAGAGGAATGGATACACAAAAGAACTAATGGTACTTGATCTCAACTAGTTAGCCCCTAAGGAAGGCCGCTAGATCAATATCTATGTTTAATCCTTTTTGTTGTAGTGTGTCCATTTTGCGTATCCATTTAGTCTCTGCTTTTCTGAGTTTCATTACTCTATCACCCCTCTTGGGTCAATTGCTATTTTTTTCTATTGCTTGTACAGTTATGCCCATAGTATTTTTTTGGGTGTACACCTATCACGTGAGGTGAACCCACTGTTCTTTATATAATCCATATGTTCTCTAAAACGACTCTTTTAGGCTCCGTTTAGTGTGACCAAAGTATTGCTTCATGCAATGGCACGTGATGGCATACACTACAAAATTGGTTTTGCAATTCATGAGATGTTTTATTTTGTGTTTCTTTTTTTTTGCAAAATGCAAGTCTCACAGTTTTTTTACATTGCATTTAAAACATCCTTTGGTTTTCTTCATCAAATTTTTTTCACCTTTCTTACTTTCTTCTTTTCTCAATACACAAGGTGCTAGAATTCTTCTAAGGTTAGTGTTCTTTTTATAGGTGATGATTGGCTTTTCTGGTGGGTGGTCTCTTAGAATTTCATCCTCCTTAAGGATCGGCCATAGTTTCATCATGCTTTTGGTGAGTTCTTGAGCTGCCGAATTATACTTTGTGAGGAATCTATAGTTGTTGTCTTTTTTTTCACATTGTGTTAATCCCGAAGAAGATTTTTTGTTCTTATTCCTCCTGAACAATTCCTTCTTATTAAGTTCTTTGTTTTTTTCATAAGCCTCATCGATGGTCTTCCATTGATACTTTTTTTCTAAGAATTTCTTCTTTAGTATTGCACTTTTCTCTTTTCAAAATCTTAATCTCTTGTGCAGTTCCTTCTTATCCTTTGATACTGTCCATAGGGAATGTTCTTGATCCATTTTGCATAATGACCGCTCTGTGTCAGGTTTTTTTGTATAACCTTCTTCTCATATCAGGACTACGTCCAGGAAGGGGATTTCCTCTTTATGTTGACTGATGGTAAATACAAGATTCTGTAGATTGCCATTGATGAACTCCAGGAATTAATTTATTTCATCTATAGATTCATCATTCCAGATGACAATAATGTCATCTATGAAACTTTTCCATAAAATTATTATTTTGCTGTACAGGTTATTGTTCGAAATGGTACTCTCCTCCCATACCCCAATCTGTTCGCGAAACTGGGGGCAAACTTGGTCCCCATTCAGGTCCCTCATTTCTGGAGGTAGTAGATTCCTTCAAACAGAAAATATTTTTTCCGGAGGATAAACCCTATGGCGTCTAAGATGAAATCTTGCTGTTTCTCACTCATGTGAGCATATGTTTTCAACAACTGTTGGACAGCTGTAATACCCAGATCTTGCGGTATGCAGGTGTATAAAGCAGTAACATCCAGTGTTCTCCATCTATAGCTTGGTAACTAGTCGTGTCCCAGCAATAATTCCAACAAGTGTGGGGTATACCTAATATAGGATTCCATAGATGTCACGATTGTCTGAAGATGAATGTCCACGTATTCAGAGAGTTTTCAGAGAGTCAGGCTGCCGATACAAGAGACTATTGGTCTGCCAGGAGGATCAGCTGTATTTTTATGGATCTTAGTCAAGTGATATAGGATAGCTGTTCTTGGTTTTTTAGCATTCAAAAATTCCAACTCCTTGAAGTTTAGTATTCCTTCCCTGTGTGATTCCTTGATTAATCCATAGTATTCTTCTTTATATTTCTCAGTGGAGTTTAAAGGTAATTTTTCATAAGTGGCTAAGTCACTCAGTAAATTGTAGGCTTCTTTGAGATAGTGTTCTTTGTCTTGAATCACGATCCCGCCACCTTTATCCGCCTGGCGGAAAACTGTGGTTACATGGTACTTCAGCTGTTTTAGTGCTTTCTTCTCTCCCGTATTCAAGTTTTTCCTTTTATATGCTTAGTGGAGCAGATCCTCTCAGCTTCCTTTAGTAGGAGTTTTTTTGAATACCGGTATATAATTTCGCTTAAATTGTACAGGGTAAAATATCGATTTAGGTTGAAAACCACTATGTCTAATAACATTGTTCCTCGATTCCTCCACTAAAGTTTCAAGGTCCCTCATAAGTATTCCATTCACTATAATTTGGTCCTGTGTAAATTTTAACACTCCCAAATCTCCTAGGATTTCTAAAGTACCCAGATCTGTATCCTCCAATCTAATTGCACTCAGATTCTCTCCTTCTGGGGTAAATGGACAATTTTTTTCCATTTTTGCAAACAATCTCTGGAGTGTTAGATTTCTAACATATTTATGGATGTCAATGAATAGTTTGAATGCATCTGGTTCTGCGTCAGGTGCATATGATAAGCCTTTTTGAAGGACGCTAACTTCTTGAGCTGTAAGAGTTCTTCGGGACAAATTGAAAATCTTTATTGTGGGTAAATTATCCCTTTTTGTCTTTTTACACTGAACAACACTTCCTCCTCTGCATCCTCTGTGTCTTCATCTGAGGGTTTTCCTTTCCTTCTTGTTCAAACTGGTGATGTCTGGTAATTGTGTCTTTTGGCAAACTGAAGTTGCCTCTCCTCCTCTAAAAAAGACTGCTCCATATTGGTCAGATATTGTCCTTCCGCTACATTGTTTCTCTTGGAGTGTCTGTCTTGATTTTATTGATAATTATATTCTCTTAAATAATTTTATCCTCTTGCAAATCTCCTTAGATTATATTTATCTGAAACAGTAATAAGATACATTTATCCTGGAAGCATTAATCAATTTGCTCTTTTTTTCCAGTTCCTTCATTGAGCATGAGTGTGGTATTTAGAACTCACATCATAATAGAAGTCCATTTAAGGTATAATGTATTTGACACTTTTTTGTACAGGGAAATATTTAATACAGAGAATGAACATTAAGTGCATTTTAAAGCATGATGACATTTGAGTATGTTTTAATCCCCTTATATTGTAATCCTTTTTTATATATTGTATATATTTCATTTATATTATCTTGGACATTTCTTTTGTCAAATATGCTATTCAAATATGCAATTATATTATGTATATCTGCTCAGTATCCCTTTACCTGATTCACTTTACTTATGTCTGATCCCATGTACATTATATTATACTATTTAGTGTGTTTGTGACATTTTAATCACAATTGTTTGCCAACGCTCAGTAGGAGTACTTTCATCCATTTAATAGTCTGATTTACATAATTGTTCATAAACCTTTGGGAATATTTGTTTATATGTGTCTCCTTAGTTTTAGCATGTTTATAAATACAGCATATATTATATATATATTTCTCTTTCACTGTTTGTTTTGAGAGGTACTTGCCAAGTGTAGGCTAGGCAGGTCCTTTCAGCCTGTTTCGTTTGCCCTATTATTTACTTCCTGGTTGCATGCATGAAGGTGAGGCTAGAATGTATGACATCCTCAGGTCAACATCAGCGTTGCTATTGTAACATGCTCAAGGCCAACCCTATGGATTTGGCGCCAAAAGGAATGGCCAAACAGGAAGTGAAGGGAAAAGACCTGTAGAGAAAGTGCATTTAAGCCTGGAAGTGAGAGTCTTGGAGGGTTACCTGCAAAGTTGGACAGGCAAAAATTGGAAGGTGCCAAATTGGAGTGAAGTAGTTTTTTCATTTTATTTATGTACCAATTTTTATATTTATTTCATTTTAGTACCATTGAGAAAGCTCCAGTTTAGGACCGAAACGTGTTTGATCTCTGTTTTACAGAGTAGTCTGCTGTTGTATATTTAGATCTATATTGGATCTTCTTTTATGTGCATATTATTCCATATTTTACATTTCTATTTTTGTTGCTGTCACATATATCAATCCGCTGACGTTTTGGGGACTCATGAGAATCTCACCTCCTGTTCGTAGCTGCTACAATACCTCATTTTTATGAGGATTTAACATGTGAGTGAAACCCTGTGACTATCTGTGGACTTATTATTGTTGTATTTATGTACCTTATATTTTTGTTTATGTACAATAAACATATACCTTTTGATCTATACTATCAGTACCTTTTACACTTTCTTTCCCCTGCTTCTTCCCTGCATCTCCCTGCGATAAGCACCTTCGGCGCTCATTGCGAGCCTCTCCCCTCGTGTAGTTTAGGGGCATCGCAACAAGTGTTACTGACTTTGGTTAAGTGTTACTGCCTTGGGTTAAGTGTTACTGCCTTGAGTTCAGTGTTACTGCCTTATGTTAAGTGTTACTGGATTGGGTTAAGTGTTACTAACTTGCATTAAGTGTTAATAGCTGTGGGCTCTTTTTTAGTGCCTTTGGCCTCGTTCGGCACCCTGTTACGTTTTTTCTATGTCCATTTTTTTCTTGCTTAGGCTATTTTTGATCGTGTAGAAATGCCAAATATGGCTCAAATTAACTTGCCACTCCCTGACTCTCCCCCTGTGTTGTAAGTGTGTAAGTTAATTTGAGGCATATATCTTTTTTTTGTTACATAGTTACATAGTTACATAGTAATTTGGGTTGAAAAAAAGACTTTTAGCCCACCATGTTTAACCTTTTAAGATCTCCTCTGATCTGCAATATGCGGATTAGTTGTTAATTGATCCAGGTGAAGGCAAAGAGAAATAAACTGCCTTGAGTTCAGTGTTACTGCCTTATGTTAAGTGTTACTGGATTGGGTTAAGAGTTACTAACTTGCATTAAGTGTTAATAGCTGTGGGCTCTTTTTTAGTGCCTTTGGCCTCGTTCGGCACCCTGTTAGGTTTTTTCTACGTCCATTTTTTTCTTGCTTAGGCTATTTTTGATTGTGTAAAAATGCCAAATATGGCTCAAATTAACTTGCCACTCCCTGACTCTCCCCCTGTGTTGTAAGTGTGTAAGTTAATTTGAGGCATATATCTTTTTTTTGTTACATAGTTACATAGTAATTTGGGTTGAAAAAAAGACTTTTAGCCCACCATGTTTAACCTTTTAAGATCTCCTCTGATCTGCAATATGCGGATTAGTTGTTAATTGATCCAGGTGAAGGCAAAGAGAAATAAACCCCAAGTGTAACTTTGCCAATTGTCTCAAAAGAGAAAAAAATCAATTCCTCCCTGACCCCAGATACTGGCGGTCGGATTTCTCCCTGGATCAATACTCCCTCACTAATTAAACAGGATTACCTTGAATACCTTTTTGTTTAAAAAATATATCCAATCCTTTTTTAAAGTTATCTATTATATCTGCTGTCACCACCTCTCTTGGAAGAGAATTCCAAAGATTAACTGTGAAGAACCCTTACTGTGAAGAACCCTTTTCTTTCTTTAAGGTGGAATCTTTTTACTTCTAACCTCAAAGGATGTTAACTGAAAACCTCTTGGCACAAAAAGCTCCCTTGACAAATCTTTAAACTGACCCTGGATGTATTTATATAGGGTAATCATATCCCCTCTTAGATGCCTTTTTTCTAAAGAAAATAAGTTTAATTTGGTTAGTCTTTCTTCATAACTTAGCCCATTCATTCCCCTTATTAGTTTTGTTTCCATCCTCTGTACTTTTTCCAGTTCTAAAATGTCCTTTTTATGAAGTGGTGCCCAAAACTATACTTCATATTCCAAATGAGGGCGTACTAGGGATTTGTATGGTGGTAAAATTATATTTGCTTCCCTTGCTTCTATACCCTTCTTAATACATGCTAATAGTTTAGTTGCCTTTGCAGCTGCTGCTTGGCATTGAGAACTGTTATGTAGGTGGTTGTCCACAAGAACTCACAAATCCCTTTCAATATCTGATACCCCTAGATTTGTTTAATTAAGTTTATACATTGCATGGTTATTTTTCATTCCCAGGTGCACAACCTTACATTTATTCATACTAAATCTCATCTTCCATTAAGTCACCCATTTCTCTAATTTATGCAAATCCCTTTGGAGGGGAAGTACATCATTTTCTAATTTAATTACCTTGCACAACTTTGGGTCATCAGCAAAATTGGAGACAATACTTTCCAGTCCTACTTCTAAGTCATTAATAAATATGTTAAAAAGGAGAGGACCTAATACTAAAGCCCTGAGGAACCTCACTTACCACATTAGTACAATCTGAGTATGTTCCATTTACAACAACCCGTTGCTTCCTGTCTCTTTGGGCCAGCTCTCAATCCATGTTCTTATATTTACTGCAATTCCTGTATCCCTTAGTTTGCACAAAATTCTACCATGTGGCACTGTATCAAAAGCCTTTACCAAATCTAAAAAGACTACATCGACTGAGTTGCCTTGATCCAAGTCCCTACTAACCTCCTCATAGAAACTAATTAGATTTGTTTGACATGACCTCTCCCTCATAAATCCATGTATTTCTCCTACTTATAATCCTGTTTGAATATATTGTTATATATTCTGGTATATTATCCCTTATTAACCCTTCTAAAACCTTTCCCACTACAGAAGTGAGGTTTACAGGTTTATAAATCTTTGGATTGGCTCTTGCTCCCTTCTTAAATATAGGTATCACTTCTGCTTTTCTCCAGTCATATGGTAGATATTCTGTGTTGAGTGAATCTTGAAAAATTAGATATAATGGTTTGGCTGTTACAGAACCCAGCTCCCTCAGTACCCTTGGATGTATTTCATCAGGACCTGGAGCTTTATTAACATTTATTTTTTCCAACCTCTTTTGGATTTCTTCCTCAATTTTCGTGGTTCAGCCGTTAAATTCATAATTTTTGCAAGGCCTGCAATGTTTGCGGGGTCCGGAATTTTTGCATCCTACGGGGCTCGCAATGGCCTTCGGCGCTCATTGCAGCTAAGTCCCGCAGGCCTCGCAATAATTCCCTTTGGTGCTCATCTCCACCAGTTCAATGAGCGCCTTCGGCAATCATTGCAGCTAAGTCCTGCGGGCCACCACCCACCCAATACTGCGTCCCCCCACTTCACGACACTGGCAACTGCGTCCCTTGCTTCACGAGGACGACAACCGGATGACAACTCGCAGTACGACAACTATATTAGTGATAAATATATATACTGAATATATATTATATATATATATATATACATATATATATATATATATGTATATATATATATATATATATATATATATATATATATATATATTGTGATGGTGTGTCACCAGAGGGCAGTAGAGAGCCCTTCAAGACTTCTCCCCAGGAGTGAGATGGTTAAGGAGATCCTTAAAAATCTTGGCTGTGGCTGCAATCAAGACCTACGGCTGCTGTCTCCAGGTGGAAAGCTGTTTGACAGTGCTGGAGTGTTGTGGAAGTGTGCAGGGCCGAAGTCAGAGGCCTCACTGAAAACTAATGGACCAAAGCCAGAAGCTTTAAAGAGAAAGCATGCGAATAAGAGGAACAGAAAGTCCCTGAAGGTGTTGACCGAAGGAGGGATCTGCTTTGGAAAGAGAGGCCGTAGATACAGCGCCCGAGAGAGAGGTGAGAGGGAAATACACCTCTGCTACATATGTTTGGACTGTATGTTTGCACTCCTATGTAAGACAGTAAGGGAAACTACAGTTTAGTTATGCAGGGCTTCAAGGAGAAGCTAGAGTTTTGTTTCTACCTTCAGTTTTATGCTGTATGCTGTCAAAACAACCAGTAAAGTGTGGTTAAACATTTAAAGAGCTCCTGCGTCCTCCATGTTATTGAAAAACCAGGCACGGATCCTGAGAGTGACAGTGACTCTGTCACATTTATGGTGGCAGTGGTGGGATAGAAAACTGTCTGTGTATAAGAAGACCACAGTACAGTACAATAATGGAGGAACTATTGAAAGCCCTGGCAGATGCCACTACATGCCAGAAAGTGGGCAGAGCTTGTGAGCAAGAAACCTGCGAAAATGGCTTAGAGAAATTGCAGAGGTCAGAGCCCATACTGCAAATGATGCTCGACTAAGAGATGCTGCTACATATCTGAGAGAGGCCACAGAGAAATGGCAGAGGCAAGCAGAAGAGAATATTATCCTCATGAGTGAGGCCGCAGAAAAATGGTGAAGACAAGCGGAAGAGGGCTGAGTCCAAATGAGAGAGTTTTTGGAGGCACAGAAAGTGCAGCTGCAGCAACTGAAGTCTGCAAATAATACTGTGGTTACAGAAACAAGTGGAAGCATGAATCCTAATCGCTTTCTAAAGAGGATGACCGCTCAGGATGACGTTGACACATATCTCCTGAACTTTGAGAAGATTGCCACTAGGGAAGGTTGGCCTAAACAGCACTGGCCACAGTCCTAGGTCCCTATCTGTGTGGAGAAGCTCAGAGAGCATATTGTGATCTGCCTGAAGAAAAGGCTACAAATTATTGTATCCTGAAGGAAGAGATCCTTTTCAGACTGGGAATGAAAACAGTACAGAGATTGCACTCCTGGGATTTTTTTGACAGACCGGCTTATCGCTATCCAACAGACATGCTTGTCTACCCAAATTTAAAAAGCAGTTTCCCTGTTAAGGGAAGGCAAGTCAAACCTAATGAAGAAAGAAATCTGGAGTTAAAAACCTGGTGGATGGCAGAGAGAGTGGAAAAATCCACCAAGTTCAGTGCGGCGACTGAGAAGGCAGGAGCCGCTGCAAGTGACACGGCAGGAGCCGCGCCTGAGACAGCAGGAGTTGCGGTTGAGAGCACAGCAGAGAGCGCCACTGTGATGGCTGAGAGTGCAGCAGAGAGCGCCACTGTGACGGCTGAGAGCGGAGCAGAGAGCGCCACTGTGACTGCTGAGAGAACCGCAGAGCGCACAGGAGAGACTGCAGAGCAGGCCAGAGAGACTGCAGAGCGGGCCAGAGAGACCGCCGAGACCACTGAGACGGCGAGAGAGACCGCTGAGACGGCGAGAGAGACCGCTGAGATGGTGAGAGAGACCACTGAGACGGTGAAAGAGACCGCAAGAGAGACCGCTGAGACAGCGAGAGAGACCGCTGAGACGGCGAGAGAGACGGCGAGAGACTGCTGAGATGGTGAGAGAGATCGCTGAGACGGTGAGAGAGACTGCTGAGATGGAGAAAGACAAACCACTATGAAGTGTCTCGAGAGCGTTCTGTCTCAGTTTGCCATAGAACAAAGCACTATGGATAAAGAGAAGCAAGATGGGAAAATTGCTACTGAAATTAAGAATATTAGGATGATGCCAAATTTTATTCCTGAATGGCGCAGGAAGCCTGCGTTTGAGGACAACAGAGTGTCCTACAGGAAAAAGATACAGATGCCTATTTAGGAGCAGAGGAAGAGTCCTCCCAAATATAAGCTGAAAGAGTCAGTTGTGCGGGAACCACAGCACAAAGATAAACAGGAGAAGCAAGATCTCCTCACTAATCGTGCATCTCAGAGAGGAGAGATTACCAATTCCACCTCCCAGCTACAAGAGATAGGAGAATCCTGTAAGCAGAGGAAAGCAACTGTAATACGGAAGGAGCTGATTTTATATGCTCCACAAGCACAGAGGATGGCCAATCCATCTGATATGAAGACACAGTTGGCTCAGAGTGATGCCTGTCCAGAAGAGACTATCACTGACCTCCAGAACCTGTGTACCCAAGATGCTTCGCTGAATATAGAGCAATGTCTACAGGAAGCTCATATGCAAGACATAGTGAAGGAGCCTGTACAGGAGAGACAGAAGGGTGAAGAAAGCATGGCTGAGCAGCCAAAGATATTCGGGGAGGACCTGATAGAATAGTCAGAGGGGGTTCCTCTGTTGATCATGCAGCAAAAGATCCAGTACAAGCAAAGTCAACTGGATTTGCAACAAGCTAATGAGGAGAAACTGCGGCTGAAGGAAGCCGAGGACGATGAAAAGCTGGAAGCCTTTGAGGCAAAGCAAGTGGAGAAGCCACTAAAAGAAGATATGATACTAATGAAGGCTGAGGATGCCGGAAATAAAAGTGTTTTCCAGGAATCTAGGATTCAAGAGGCCACTAAGAAGTGTACTGGCCTATCTGCTGAGTGTCAGCCTGGAGTTGGTGAACAGCTGGAGATATTCCAGCAAAACCCAACATCTGAGAGATCCTTCCTGTCAGAGGTAGAGAGTTGCAGACCTTACAGGACTGAAAGCACAGTGGTAACGAGTAGGCCTGCTGTGAACCGCAAGAAAGAGGAGGTGCAGACCCAGGCTCAAGAAGCAGCCCTGAGAGCGGACATGCTTGTGGAGCCTCTTAAGGATGCTGTACCAGAAAAGAAGCAAGATGACTGGATGAGGCTGATATGTTTTGTTGAGAGTTGACAGCCAGCCAATAGTACACCTGGTACCGAGAGAGCCAGAAACAGAAGGAAGAAAAACAGCCCAAAAAGTTGTTGTTGTTCCATAGTTAACTTGAAAGAGATGAGAAAGCTGTGGATAATCTCCTGGAAAAGAAAGAACGTTTAACAGGAGGATTAAAGGAGCAAATGAACTCCAAGCATAAAGAGGCCGAAGTGAGGCAGCTCCAGTCCCAGGCTCCCGGTCTGCAGATGAGGCATAAATACTGACTTTGAACAGACGAAAACACAGCGTCTAGCCACAAACTAGCAGGGAGTATGCAAGCTGGAGAGTGAAGTGGTGAACGTCAGTCCCTACATTAAAGATATAAAGAGGATAAGTAAGAGCTGCGAGAATAAGATGAAGGGTCTAAAAGAAAAGATACATCAGCTGGAACACAAGGTCACAGAAACCTGTGATGTACCCCCAGGGAAACGACTGTATGGAGAAACATATTCTCATACCAAAGTACAAGAAGTACTTTTCAAGGGTCCCTGGGGCAGGACACTCAGAGAGATGGGCGGGCCGGTGTCCTACCGTCAAAGTTTAAGTGACAGAAAGCAGAACGGCAAAGAAAGCAGAAAATATGAAGTGAAAGGAAAAGCGGGAAAAAGAATTGTCTCTTCACCCAGAAAGAAAACACGGTTCCAAGGAAAGACAAAGGAATTTGAAAGCAGTGATGAAGAAGGTAAGCTGCGAAATGGAAATGATGATGATGATGATCCTAATGAAGAAGTATTGGAAACCCTACAGAAAGGTCTGAAGGGAGCCCGACAAGCTTAAGGGGTCACAGAGGTTGACCAAGAGTTGTACAGATCGACCGCAGAGAACCAGCTGCTATCTGAGCCAGACACAAGTACCCAATTGGGTGAGTTGAAAGAGAAAATGAATAAAGTGAAAAAGTGTGCAAGGTGGAAAGCAGCAAAAATTCCTACAATGGAGAATACCCTCAGCGGTGGAAGACCAGAGGTGTCACAGATGTCGCAAAGTGAAGGTAGAGATGTCACAATACAAGTTGAGGCTCTGAAGATTCACAGAGCGATAGTGAACCAAGAGGTCACGATCACTAGCAGATCGCAGGAGTTACAGAAGAGAACACGGATGGTACAGAGGATGCGTTGGATTGCAGATACGGCCTCACGGCGTTGGACGCTCAACCCCATGGTGTCGAGCTGGGGTGGGGGATATGTGATGGTGTGTCACCAGAGGGCAGTAGAGAGTCCTTCAAGACTTCTCCCCAGGAGTGAGATGGTTAAGGAGATCCTTAAAAAGCTTGGCTGTGGCTGCAATCAAGACCTACGGCTGCTGTCTCCAGATGGAAAGCTGTTTGACAGTACTGAAGTGTTGTGGAAGTGTGCAGGACCGAAGTCAGAGGCCTCACTGAAAACTAATGGACCAAAGCCAGAAGCTTTGAAGAGAAAGCATGCGAATAAGAGGAACAGAAAGTCCCTGAAGGTGTTGACCGAAGGAGGGATCTGCTTTGGAAAGAGAGGCCGTAGATACAGCGCCTGAGAGAGAGGTGAGAGGGAAATACACCTCTGCTACATATGTTTGGACTGTATGTTTGCACTCTTATGTAAGACAGTAAGGGAAACTACAGTTTAGTTATGCAGGGCTTCAAGGAGAAGCTAGAGTTTTGTTTCTGCCTTCAGTTTTATGTTGTATGCTGTCAAAACAAACAGTAAAGTGTGGTTAAACATTTTAAGAGCTCCTGCGTCCTCCATTTTATTGAAAAACCAGGCACGGATCCTGAGAGTGACAGTAACTCTGTCACAATATATATATATATATATATATATATATTGTCGGGATTAATACGATATATTATTTTCGAAATAATATAGAATAATGAATTTTGAGTTCAGAATCAATTTATAGACAAATATTCCTTTTTATAAAATAACATTTATTGAAAATAACAAAATGAACTAGTCTAATGATAAAAAATGTAATATATCAAATCAAATGCAAATAAAACAAAATATAACCAGCCAGATATTAAAAGAAAATTAATACATCATATTGTAATACTTATTATTATGATATCTTCTATACAGTCCTAAAATCTCAATACAAAAGTTTATCTCAATCACATGAACAATAAAACCTGGAATAGCAACCCAGAGAACAAAATCAGATAAATCAATTAATAAAATGCACCCAAAATAACGTTTTTAGCATGTACTAACAATGTCTAATGATATTATAATATAGCTATACAGGAATGTATTAAATATAATACAATTATGATAAAGTATTTTATAATATAATTGATAAATTAGCTAAGTAAAATTAATTTATCACATATTTAAATTTTATAATGAATATATTTTTCTATAGAGAAATGTATTCCTTAAACCATAAGATGTTGCTCTCCGACCTTTGAATTTTCATCCCTTTACTTAACTAATGACCCCTTTGACCCACAACCTATAAACAAAATGAAGTCATAAGATTGGTTATCAGTTAGATATCCCTAAAAAGATGTATTATTCTGTTTAGGAGATTTGGTGTCTATGAAACAAATTCTTCACATGTGAAATCTTAAGGAGGACACCATTACTTCTAAGGAACGTAACCTTTATAGACCTTTATCCATTAGTTTAGGAATTCACTCAGATATTTATCTCATACAAAACAAAGAACTATTCAGCCATGGATAGCTCACTTGTAGGCAGCTGTGAAAACATATCTTTCACATAGATATATTCAAGTAATAGAATTGCATGCATAGGTATATATATATATATATATATATATATATATATATATATATAGATATAAATATACAGCATATAAAATATTAATACATATAAAATAGTGCTTAATAATTGGAATATCATATTATACTATAATATCCATATAAGATAGAACTTTATTCATACAAAAGTTCTGACAAAACCCCCTCTCTGAAATAATATCGCTCTTTAATAAAGTAGGTGATATTATTACAGTTGTAAATATGAAAAGTAACTGGTTCCCGGAAAAACAGAGACTCAACCCTTGATATGCTGTACTTCCTATGTAAGTCAATTGAATGGGAAATAAGCTTGGAATGCAAATTGTAATAACAAGGGTCTCATTCACTACAGTTATTAAGTCATTTAGCTTCTGTTTTTGGAGTTCCAATTCTCTTTGCATCATCTTCAAGGAATCCAGAAGTTCCCTAGATTCCTTAATTAATATTTTAATAGATATAGAGATTGTTATTGACATAGTGGTACTTATAACAGCTCCAAGTATAATCATTATCGCAGCCCCAATAAGGAAACCGATAAATCGTTTCGGACGTCGGCTATTGGAACTGTAAGACTCAGGAATAAAAGTTTTCCTTTATTGTTCCAACATCTTCTTTACAGTAGCTTGTGATCGATCAATGTGTTCATGATACCATACTTTGGTTTCTTCCATCTGTATGTTAAATATGTTAAATTGCCTTTCAATCACTGTTTGTGGATCCACGCTCCCGAAAATCTTTTGCAATGTCAATCTCCTTCCGGTGAGCATAAACCCTGGAGCCTCTTGGATAAGAATTCCTAAAGAAGGGACTGGTTCCACAATAGGTTCCATTCGGACCTCTTGGCATAGGACCAGCATCACCCATATCAGAGCTGTTTTTCTTTCTTTCATTTTCTTCAACTAGGAAATAAAAACAAAAAGTTTTAATAATGTATTCTATACAATGTAAAAATAGGATAATATTATTAGACAGGGTATTCAAAGTCACATTATTCATCAGGAATATCGTTAATGATTCTTAATTGAGATCTTGGGTGACAACTTTTTATTTGATTAATATGAACCCATCTTTCAACCATTTCACAATTTTTTGGAATTTGTATTTTGTATACAACAGGTGAAATTTTGTCAACAATAGTATAAGGTCCTTTCCATGAAGGCAAAAACTTTTTCTCTTTCACTTGGTTTCGTTGAAAGTTGTACAAATATATCTGATCTGTGATCTCGTACTCCTTTTTGGATGTCTTAAGATTATAATAAGTTTTAGTACTTACAGCAGATTTCTATAAATTTCTTTGTGCAAAAGCAAATGCCTGCTGTAAGTGTTTCCTCAGATCCTCTATATATTGATGGGTTGTAGCAGCATTCACTAAATTATGGTCTTGGGTTCTATAAATAAGGTGTTGTGGGAGTACCATACGTCTCCCCGTCATTAATTCAAATGGCAACATTTTTGTTGCAGTACTAGGTGTAGATCTTATAGCCATTAATACTAAAGGTAATTTTATATCCCTGATTCTTTCACCTGATTCTTTCACAAATTTCTTTAAAATACTAATAATGGATTGGTTGTACCGTTCCACATTACCACTAGAAGCAGCACGATAAGAAATATGTAATTTTCTCTTAACCCCTAGGATTTTCCACATACGGTTCATTACTTCACTGGTAAAGTGAGATCCCCGATCGGACTCAATTCGTTGTGGTAAACCAAAACGGGAAAAGACATGGTTAACTAATAACATTGCAGCGGTTTCAGTTTTACAATTTGTGGCTGGAAGGCACTCTACTCATTTGGTAAATAGACATGTAACCGTAGCATATATTTATTACCCCTAGATGATGTTGTTACTGGCCCAATAAAATCTATTTGGATATCTGACCAGGGCATAGACATCCCTCTTTTCTGAAGAGGAGCTCTATGGGTAGGTGTATTAGGTTGATATTGGGGACATACCAAACATCCCTGACAATATGTCTGGATATCTTTCAACATGTGCGGCCAATACGCAAAATCTCCCAGTATTTCATAGGTGATTTTATCCCCTCTGTGACCTGATGTCGGGGCATCATGGGCATGTTGTAACATTAGACCTCTATATGAAGTAGGAACCACCCACTGCTGTATTCCATTCTTAGATGTACGAATAAGCAATCCATCTAAGATGCTAAATTGGGCTCTTGTATATGATTATAAAATATACCTATGATTGGATCCTCTTTCTGACTACTGATTAAATCAGAATTGGGAGTATCCTGGGAACATTGAGCTGTAGACATTTCTTTACTCTTTTGGATTTGTTGCCTTGTTATAGCCTGAATTTGAAATGGACCCAAAAGATGATCCACATCAACAAGCTCCCCCTCTAGGGCACCTTGTTTTGCCAACTTATCAGCCAAATCATTTCCTTCTTTATCCTGTCCCATTACCTTTGAGTGGCCCTTTGTCTTCTTCCAATATATAGTCATTCCATTAGAGATTACCATCTCATCAATAGCATGTATTAACTTACCATGTTTCACTGGTTTCTTCCGGGCACTTGTCATTTCATTATGTTTCTATACCTGTAAGTATTCTACGAAACTATTATGGACATATTCCGAATCAGTGATGATCACTAATTCCTTAAGATCATGCTCTATTGCGGTTTGGACAGCGCGATATACGGCTACCAATTCTGATATTTGACTAGTCTTAGATCCTATTTTATAACTTTCAGGTGGAATTGGGATATTGTCTTTCCATACATTTCTGATTCCTGCAACCAATTTGTTATCTGCCCCCTCCTTAATATAATATGCACATCCATCCACGTAAACTGTGGGTAAAGTATTACATAATACCTCTTCATATACCTTATGGGGAGATAATTTGTATTGCTTCATATGGTCCACTTCGGACCAATTTTCTTTAAGAGGATCCTCGGTGGTACAATCATGTAAATCAGCTAACCCTTGGGCCACTGGATTCCTCTTATTCTGTGCATATCTAATTTCCAAAGGCCACCCTTGTAAGGATAAAGTCCATAGTTACATAGTTACATAGTTACATGGGGCCTCATTCTATTAGCGGCCGCAGCCGTTGCGGGGCCCCAAGGACCGGCCGCAAGCTATTCGGCTAATTTATTCCCTTACGGCCGGGGGCTCCGGCAGGATTGCGGCCGGTGCCTTGCTATCTCTTGCGGCCGCTCGCGCCAGAGGAAAGCCTTTGATCTAAAACGGCCGCAAGAGTTTCGGCCGTAAGAAGTTCCTATTTGCAATTCAAATGCTCCGGGAAACCTCTCAGCAATGCTAAAAGCGAGCCGCAGCTTACTTGCAGGAAAGAGGTCCCGCTAGCACCAATTAAGCACATAAAATAGCTCAAATAAAGCCATCCTGCACTTTGAGAAGAGTATAAAGGGATTTTAGGTGTTAGAAAAAATAGCACATAATTATCCTATACTCAAATCCGTAAAATATTTTATTTTTAATATCCGTAAAATATCCATGTAAAAAGTCAAGAGTGCTTGGAGCACCTCAGAACCGCCCACGCCGCAGCCGGAAAATAAACAGTTAATTTGAACTTGGGTTTGGGCTGATGTGCAAGCTTGAGAGGGGGTTACATTTAATCCTCATGTCCCCCAATATGATCCCTAGCATTTACAGAGCTGTACAGTGCAGGCTTGAATTTATTTTTGCGTTTTTAGATTTCACAGCTTACGGCTGGTTTCAAGATATGCGGCCGGCCGTAAAAGGAGATCCTTGCGGGGCCGTATAATAGAATCGCGAGTTAACTGAACCCCGGCAAGGAATCGCAGCCTTACGGCCGATTTACGACCAGTAATAGAATGAGGCCCATAGTATTTAACATTGAAAAAAGACTTTCAGTCCATCAAGTTCAACCTTTTAAGATCTCCTCTGATCTGCAATATGCGGATTAACTATTAATTCATTAGTTGTTAATTAATTATTAATCAATTTTTTTTTTTATTATTATTAATTAGTCCAGAGGAAGGCAAATAGAAAAAAAAAAAAAAGCGACACTTAGCCAATTGTCTCAAGGGGAAATGTAAAAAATTTGGATCATTACTGTCTCTCTAATTATCCATGATAACCCTGAATAACCTTTTTAATTAGAAATAAATCTAGTCCCCTTTTAAAGTTATCTATCGAATCCGCTGTCACCACCTCCTCTGGTAGAGAATTCCACAGATTAACCACCCTTACTGTGAAGAACCCTTTTCTTTCTTTGAGGTGGAATCTTTTTACTTCTAAACACAAGGGATGTCCTCTTGTCAGTTGAAAACCTCTTGGCACAAAAAGCTCCCCCGACAAATCTTTATACTGACCCTGGAAGTATTTATATAAGGTAATCATATCTCCTCTTAGACGCCTTTTTCTAGAGAAAATAAGTTTAATTTGGTTAGTCTTTCTTCATAACTTAGCCCCTCCATTCCCCTTATTAGTTTTGTTGCCCTTCTCTGTACCTTTTCCAGCTCTAAAATGTCCTTTTTATGAAGTGGTGCCCAAAATTGTACTCCATATTCCAAATGAGGGCGTACTAGAGATTTGTATAGTGGCAGAATTATATTTGCTTCCCTGGCTTCTATACCCTTTTTAATACATGCTAATATTTTATTTGCCTTTGCAGCTGCTGCTTGGCTTGGTTGTCCACAAGCACTCCCAAATCCCTTTCAATATCTGATACATCTAGATTTGCTCCATTAAGATTATAAATTGCATGGCTATTTTTCCTTCCCAGATGAATAACCTTACATTTATTTGTATTAAATCTCATCTGCCATTTAGATGCCCATTCCTCAATTTTATGTAAATCCCCTTGGAGGGAAAACACATCATTTTCTGATTTAATTACCTTGCACAACTTTGTGTCATCAGCGAAAATGGAGACCCAACACTCCAATCCTACCTCTAAGTCATTAATAAATATGTTAAAAAGGAGAGGACCTAATACTGAACCCTGAGGAACCCCACTTACCACATTAGTCCAATTGGAGTATGTTCCATTTACAACAACCCTTTGCTTCCTTTCTTTTAGCCAGCTCTCAATCCATGAGCAGATATTTACTGCAATTCCTGTATCCCTTAGTTTGCCCAATAGTCTCGCATGTGGCACTGTATCAAAAGCCTTTGCAAAATCCAAAAAGACTACATCCACTGAGTTGCCTTGATCCAGGTTCCTACTAACCTTCTCATAGAAACTAATTAGATTTGTTTGACATGACCTATCCCTCATAAACACATGTTGACTCCTACTTATAATCCTGTTCAGATAGACATATTCTTGTATATTATCCCTTAATAACCCTTCTAAAAGCTTCCCCACTACAGAAGTGAGGCTCACTGGTCTATAATTCCCTGGATTTGCTCTTGCTCCTTTTTTAAATATTGGTATCACATCAGCTTTTCTCCAGTCATCTGGTAGAGACCCTGTGTTGAGTGAACCTTGAAAAATTAAATATAATGGTTTGGCTATTACAGAACCCAGTTCCCTTAGTACCCTTGGATGTATTCCATCAGGACCCGGGGCTTTATTAACATTTATTTTTTCCAACCTCTTTTGGATTACTTCCTGTGTTAACCAATTATTTGGCAAAGGTAGTGCAGCCCCATTATGTTGCAGTGTCCCAACCACTGGTACCTCCCTTGTGTATACCGAAGAAAAGAACCTATTTAGCTCATCTGCCTTTTCCTGGTCATTTATTTTCAGACAGCCTGTTTCACATTCTAATGTTCCTATAGCTTCCTTCCTCGCCTTCTTCCCATTAATATACTTAAAAAATATTTTAGGGTTAGTCTTACTGTCTTTTGCAATTAATTTTTCATTTTCTATTTTAGCCAGTCTAATCGCGCTTTTGCAAGCCTTGTTGATTTCCATGTATTCCCGTAAAGCAGTCTCTGTCCCCTCTTTTTCGTATAATTTAAATGCCTGTTTTTTACTCTGTATCTTAATCTTTAAATTATTGTTAAGCCACATGGGTTGTGATTTACTCCTTTTACTTTTATTCCCACACGGTATATGCCGATGTGTATGTATATTTAGTAAGGATTTAAATGTTGTCCATTTCTGTTCAGTGTTTTTACCTATCAGTTCTCTGTCCCATTCTATACTTTGTATTGCTGCCCTTAGACCGTTAAAATCTGCCCTTTTAAAATTAAGAGTTTTTGTTGGCCCCTTAAAATGTTGTTTTTTTAATTCAATCTCAAATGAGACTGTGTTGTGATCACTGTTTCCCAAAGGTTGCCCTATTTCAACATTTGATACAATATCAATATTATTTATAATGAGTAAATCTAAGATAGCTTCATTTCTAGTAGGCTCCTATATAAACTGGGCCAGATAACGATCCCTGAGTGTACTCAAGAACCTGCTCCCCTTAGCTGAACTGCTGGTCTCATTTATCCAGTTTATTTCAGAGTAATTAAAATTTCCCATTATTAGAACTTGCCCGTGCTTAGCTGCATTTCCAATCTGTAACAATAATTTTATTTCCTCATTTTCAGCTATATTTGGGGGTTTATAGCATACTCCTACTAATATTCTTTTGGAATTTGCTGCTCCGCTATTTAACTCTACCCACAAACATTCAACTTTATCACTAGGTCCACCATAAATATCTTCTCTGACTATAGCCTTAAATTCAGGCTTAACATACAGACAAATCCCTCCTCCTCGTTTACCATTGCCTCTATCTTTCCTAAATAGGTTATAACCATCCAGATTAACAGTCCAGTCATGAGATTCATCCCACCACGTTTCGGTAATGCCTATTAAATCCCATTTTTCATTAATTGCTAATAATTCTAACTCTCCCATTTTTCCTGGCAAGCTTCTGGCATTAACAAGCATACACCTTATGTTATGAGTCTGTAGTTCTGAAGTGCCTGCCACTGAACTTGAATTACTTAGTACTACCTCTCCTCCCCTATGAGTTGTTAATTCAGACCTTATACCCTCTACACTTTCTACCCCATTTCTTATATCTAGTCCCTTCCCCCCACCTACTAGTTTAAAAACTCCTCCAGCCTTTCTACCATCCTATCCCCTAGCACAAAAGCTCCCTCATCATTAAGGTGCAATCCATCCCTACTGTAGAGATTGTACCGAAGTGAGAAGTCAGCCCAGTGCTCTAAAAAGCCAAACCCCTCCTTAGTGCACCACATCTTTAGCCACGCATTAACCTCCCTAATCTTCTTCTGCCTCCCTGGGCTAGCACGTGGCACTGGTAGTATCTAAGAAAATACTACCTGGGAGGTCCTTGCCTTCAGCTTATTACCTAGTTCTCTAAAATCATTCTTTAGGACACTCCTGTCACAACCTACAATGATGATGGAGTATAGAGGATCCTAGTCCTCTTATCTCCTGTAGGTTTTAGACCTAAGATTTGGGTGACTCCGGACCTATGGACATTCTCTATGGATACAAGAACATAAGTCCCAGCCTAAGGTAGTGTGCGCTGGGAAACCTGGAAGGGAGTCTGAACGATCTCCTCAACCAGCATATGTTCCTGGGTAAATAATACACCTGCACGCAAAGTCTTGATGAAAATTATGAACAACTTTATTTGGAAAACAACATCTTTTAAACAGGCACACAACATTACCAGGAGGGGCTACCTTTAGTCAGCCCCTCACTGCCTCTGGCCAATCAGGCAGGATCTTTACGTGGGAACCATGAGACTCCTCCCCAGGTCCACCCACTAGGCGGGGCCAACTAATTCATTTGGGCTCTGAATCTCCAGGGCAAAGCATACCTTGGTTCTCCTGTGCCCATGCTATGAAGGCTGAGAAGCCTTCAGGCCATCCCATTGTTTCTGGGTGCCTGCCTGTCTGCTCTCCAGCTTTGAGCTCCCCATTGTTTAGTACTCTGCTGGACACTTAGCTAATGGGATTAACAGGCCTTTGGGAACAAAGGAGGTTTGGCTGTATTCAACAATATAATAACATACTAATATAATAACATACATTCATATTTGCAAATATAAAACCCAATGTTCCACCCACATACAACCAATATATCCCATTAGATCCCTCACAGGATACTCATTACAATGAGCCTAAACATGGAAGGGATGGGAATATGCTAAGGGATAAACTTATAATACTTTATCCCCTAGACCACAACATAACAATATATCCATAACAAGTGGGCCCCAAACCTTTTCTTCCACAGCAGGAGCCATGCACTTTGTCCAAACCCAATATGGCCACGGGCTGATTCATGACAAACCTTCCCCAAGTGGGCAGGGAACATCCAAGATTTTCCCAGCTACACTGATAGTCATGAATCTGCTGGTTTGGCCAGGCCCGCTGCATGCTAGGCAAGTTCATGTCGGTGCGCACACAGTCCCAAGGTGCAGAGTAAAGATCTCCCCCAGCCCTTGGCCTTGCTCCCACTGTATAGAGCAAATTGCTCTTTCCATGCAACCCCCACCCAAATAGTCCAGAATCCCATCTCTCTCTTTTTGGCAGCAGCATGGAAGTCACTGGGGACACAGTGGGTTGCACCCATACACTCTTCTGAGGCAAAACAGTATTTGTGGGAGCCCCATAAAACAACCCCTGTCCCATAGCAACCCCTTTCCCTCCAGCCAGTCCCCACAGCTGGGCTGGGGTCTCTAAAACAGTCTCTGGGCCTATGGGATTGCAAGGGGGCAGTCCAGTACCACTCTCAGCAAAATCATTAGTGTTGGGAGCCCAATAACACAATAACTGCAGTAAAGTACATACCGGTCTGCGCTTGACTCCAGCGTCCCTGATGGAGTCCGGACTTGGATGCTCCCTTTGCTCTGGCTCCTGGAAATCTGTATCTTTGAACAGACCCTCTTGGTTTTCTTCCCCTGCGTCTTTCTGTGTTGCAGCCTGGAGAACTACGCTGTTCCCACCCAGGCTGTGCTTTGGGGCCCTCAGCTGACCCTCTTCTTCTGTTATCTTTTGCTTGGCAACTTGGGCCTCATCCTTTGTGGATTCCTGGGCTATCTGAGCTTTGTCTGCTCCAGAGTTTGTATTGGACTCCTGGACACTGGTCATCTCAGGCAAGTCCTCCCTACATACACAATCCTTTGGGGTGCCGCAATGCACCCATGGCTCTTTCTCCTAGGCAGGCACGGCTATCCCTAGCCCTGGTGCCACTGTGTGAGGTCCGGTTCCCTGTAGCTAGGAACCAGTTCCTTTCCCTCCCCACAGTCTCTTAAATAGCAATCCTGAGCCCCTGCCTCCATGAGCAGTTCTGGCCCATACACATTGCCTAGAACTTCTGAGGGCAGACTTAGCTCATCTGGCCCTACCTGTTGAGCAGTTACTGGGGTTTCTGCCAGGATTTGTGCTGGAAGGTAGTCCTCAGGTGAGACCTTTTCCACATCCGGTACCTCAGGCGTGACCCGTTTGGAGAAACTGTGCTCGGCTAGCATTTCCTCTGGGATTAAGTCTCTTGGGGTATCAGGGGGCAGACATGGGTTATCTGACCTCACCCAGGGAACATTCCCCTGGGTCTCTGGCTCTTGGAGCTCGTGATTTGGTCCCAAGCTGACTTTACCATCCCTTCTAGGCTCTGACACAGTCTCTGTATTTTTTAGGGGAAAACAGTCTCCATTCCCAGGAGGTGGTACAGGGGCAGGGTTTACCCCCTCCTCCTGATCCTCTGACACATCCCACTCAGAGAGCTCCTCTAGGCAACTCTGAGCCAGTTCTGCTTTCTGGGCCTCAGACAGCCCAGGGCACGGCCTTGTATATGTGGTCGCCTCCATTTTGCTTACCCACATGCGCTCTTTCCATATTCTCTGGAACATCTGGTCAAGCACGCAGCACACATCTTGTGCTGTTAACTTTTCTGGAAAAAAGTGTCTGGCTTCTTTAAAACGTCTTTTTGCTTCTTTGGTGATATTCGTCTGTTCCATTGCTGGTCTTTCTGTGGAGTCTCTCACCACTTGACACCAATTGTCACAACCTACAATGATGATGGGGTATAGAGGATCCTAGTCCTCTTATCTCCTGTAGGTTTTAGACCTAAGATTTGGGTGACTCCGGACCTATGGACATTCTTTATGGATACAAGAACATAAGTCCCAGCCTAAGGTAGTGTGGGAACGTGGGAACCATGAGACTCCTCCCCAGGTCCACCCACTAGGCGGGGCCAACTAATTTATTTGGTCTCTGAATCTCCAGGGCAAAGCATACCTTGGTTCTCCTATGCCCATGCTATGAAGGCTGAGAAGCCTTCAGGCCACCCCATTGTTTCTGGGTGCCTGCCTGTCTGCTCTCCAGCTGTGAGCTCCCCATTGTTTAGTACTCTGCTGGACACTTAGCTAATGGGATTAACAGGCCTTTGGGAACAAAGGAGGTTTGGCTGTATTCAACAATATAATAACATACTAATATAATAACATACATTCATATTTACAAATATAACACCCAATGTTCCACCCACATACAACCAATATATCCCATTAGATCCCTCACAGGATACTCATTACAATGAGCCTAAACATGGAAGGGATGGGAATATGCTAAGGGATAAACTTATAATACTTTATCCCCTAGACCACAACATAACAATATATCCATAACAAGTGGGCCCCAAACCTTTTCTTCCACAGCAGGAGCCATGCACTTTGTCCAAACCCAATATGGTCACGGGCTGATTCATAACAACTCCATCTTCCACTAACTTTGTCATTGGTACCAATATGTACCAAGACTGACGGTTCATTTCCAGCCCCTCCCAATAATTTGTCTACCCGATCCACAACATGACGAACCCAAGCAACCGGGAGACAGCAAACTGTTTTCGATTGCTGGGATCTGGGTGACAAATCACCCTGTCTACCTTCCTAATAATAGAGTCCCCTACAACCAAAACCTGTCTGTTGTTCTGCCTATTCTGCCCTCCCTCTCCTCCAGTAGAGCTGTTCGCCCGGCTGTTAGAGGGAACAGCTCTATCTGGCATTGCCATTCCTGAATGGACATCGCCAACAGTTTCACTCAATCTGGCAAATCTGTTGTTGTTTGTCAACTCAGAACTGGCCTGCCTCCTCCTGTTCCCCCTGCTTCCCCTTGTGACTGTAACCCAGCTGCCTCACTAGCCCCAGCTCCAAGCTCCATGCTAGGCCCAGCTAAACTGTGCTCAGTGAGCACCAACCCCCTTTCCAGTGGAGCAATATCACTAAGTGCTGCAATTCTCCTCTCCAGATCTCCAATTTGAGCTTCCAGAGAGGCAACATGCTCACACCTCTCACAGAGGTATGGACCCTGGATCATCTGTTCCAGTATTGCATACATATGACAGGATGTACACTGAATAAGGTTGCCACTGGACTGACTCATAATTATTATTATTGTCTACGAAATTTCAGTGGGAAAAATAAAGAATATAAAATAATATATTTATATAAAGTTTTCCTCCTTTGCACTATAAATCTGCCCTCCCTTTTCTTTGAAGGCCCTCCTTTTATTTAAACTCCTAGGCTTTTACTAGAATTGCACTTGATACTGAAAATGTTCGCAAGCTCACAAGTTCCCCTTCTCCGGTTTATATTAACTTCTGCCTTCTCGCCTGGGCACAATTAGTGCACTCTGCAATTTATCAGCCTTTACTTGTAAGGTAAATCCACTTGTAAACAGGCCCCAAACCAGCTCACAAATCTTTTATACAAGTTTAACAGTCAAGCCACACCCCTCTCACCTGGGCACAATTAGTGCACTCTGCAGTTTATCAGCCTTTACTTTTTAAGGTAAATCCACTTGTAAACAGACCCCAAACCAGCTCACAAACCTTTTATACAAGTTTAACAATCAAGCCACACCCCTCTCACCTGGGCACAATTAGTGCACTCTGCAGTTTATCAGCCTTTACTTTTTAAGGTAAATCCACTTGTAAACAGACCCCAAACCAGCTCACAAACCTTTTATACAAGTTTAACAGTCAAGACACACCCCTCTCACCTGGGCACAATTAGTGCACTCTGCAGTTTATCAGCCTTTACTTTTAAGGTAAATCCACTTGTAAACAGACCCCAAACCAGCTCACAAACCTTTTATACAAGTTTAACAGTCAAGCCACACCCCTCTCACCTGGGCACACTTAGTGCACTCTGCAGTTTATCAGCCTTTACTTGTAAGGTAAATCCACTTGTAAACAGGCCCCAAACCAGCTCACAAACCTTTTATACAAGTTTAACAGTCAAGCCACACCCCTCTCACCTGGGCACAATTAGTGCACTCTGCAGTTTATCAGCCTTTACTTTTTAAGGTAAATCCACTCGTAAACCATGTGGTTATATGGCTATTTGACAAATTACCGGCTCTAATTTTATCACTCTGAATGTATTGCAATGGTTGATGAGCAGTTTCTACTATAATTTTCTCACCTTGGATAACATTTCAGAAATTCTGTAAGGCCCATACTGTAGCAAACAGAGCTTTCTCACAGTCATTAAACTTTACCTCTACAGGTGATAATGTCTTACTTGCATACGCAATAACTTTACTATGCTGGTCATATTTCTGATATAGAACGGCACTCAAACAAAAATCAGTATATCCAGTTTCTAAAAAGAATGGTTTACCCATTTTAGGATGAACTAAGCAAGGAGCCTGGCTGAGTTTTTGTTTTAATTCGTTTACGGCTTGATTTTGAATTTCCCCCCATTGCCATGGCTCTCCTTTCTTTAATTATCGAATGAGTTACTAATTACCTCTGCATAGTTATCAATAAACTTACGAGAATAATTGGTGACACCTAAAAATGATCTTAATTCCTTTAAATTTGTAGGGGTTCTGGTTTTAAAAAGAGCTTCCACTTTCTTTTTTTGTGGATTTATACCTTCAGGAGTTATTTCATGGCCTAAAAAATTAACTTTAGTGCGGCACCATTGTGCCTTTTGAAGAGACAGTTTAACTCCTGCATGTTTCAATTGATCTAGAACATATCTGATTTCAAAAATATGTTTATCAAAATTGTTATTTTTAATCAAGATATCATCTACATATGTTAATGTCCCTCGCTCTTGAGCGTCAGGCATTGCCTTATGTAAAAATATAGCAAACTCATACCCTGAATTTATAAAGCCAAATGGGGTTCTAGTCCATGTATATTGCTGTTTCCCAAAGGTGAAAGCCAGTTTATATTGGTCCTCTTCACTTACTTTAATGGTCCAATAACCTTGGGCACAATCAAGCAAAGTAAATAATTTAGATCTCTGTATTTGTGCTAAACATTGATCAATATATGGAACGGGCCATGCAGACATGCAGTACACCCGTTTATTTAATTGTCTCAAATCAGCGCATAAACGCCAGGTTCCATTTGGTTTCAAGACACCTAGAATAGGGTTATTAAAATAACTGTGCACCGGTCTAATAATCCCCCTAGACTCTAGGTTCTTGATAATATCTGCCAATGATTCATAAGAGGCAAGAGGGAGTCGATATTGTTTCACAAATACAGGTGGCATATTTGGGTCAGTTTTAATTTTAGTGACATGTAAATTTGTCAAACCACAATCATATGAATCCTTAGAGAACATATCTTGGTAATCAATTAATACTTGTCTTAGTTTTTGGCGTTCAATGTCATTAGAACATCCGCTAGCTAAGGCTATCTGTTCCTCAACTCTTTCTCTAAACCCAGGGAATACCTCAGGCTGACTAATCTCATGTCTCCTCCAATTGTGTAGACAAATCAGTAGTGATCACACTTACCTGCGTCTCAGTGTTCTGATATTTCTCATATTCTTGTTCATCAATTGTTTGGTTAAAAACAAGTTCGTTATCCATAATATCACAGTTACTTTCAGTGAAACTAAAAGGATAAATAGACTGAACAGTAAAAAATCCTTCAGGTTGTGTGTCAAAACACTGATCCATAATCTGGTCATCATTTACATAATTCTCTGGTATCAAACCAATAACAACATTCATAAACCCAGAAGTAAAATACTCAGAATCTATAGCCATACCTATTAGGGATCCCTTCTCCAAATGTATTGGATGGGATGCCGTGTTATTTACCAGAATAATGAAAGATACCTGTGTTATAGTAATTAGAGGTGTATGAATGAGGGTGAGGCCTTTTCATTGCATCTGATGACTAAGATTTACAAAGGCATCAATACCTTTAATCTTTTGACCCCTTTTTACCTGTAAAGGGAGAGGAAATTGTGCCACCCCCTCTGGTATTGTAACACTTTGTTCCATTTGCACGGTTACTGCATAAGGCATTTGTTGTGCAGATTTCAATGCTTGTGAGTCATTTAGGAATTCTAAGGGCTTATCCTGTAATCTAGACCAAATAACATTATTGATCAAATCAATTTGGGATGCAAAGCGATGTAATAAATCATTTCCAATATAGATTGGATATTGGGAACCCTGAATAACTAAGAATAGGTGCATAATCCTTTTACCTCCAATGAAAAGAGGTAATAAACATTTTGCCATAATAGCATTAGTTGAAGTTTCATGATCTATCTTATATACCCATTGATCATCGGGTTGTGTATTTCGTATTACATTAGTATTCCTTATTTGTTTTAATAAGCTCTCATTAACATAGTTCATGTTTTAGAGCTAGTTTTGCCTGTTAAGAATTTCTCATACCTGAATATCAACAGGAATAAATAAACCTTCATCATTGGTTTCTATTTCCACTAGAAATCTAGAGTGTTTACCTATTTTTAAAGGCTTAGAATCATTCTTATTTAAAGAGATAGTTAATACATTTCCCTCTATTTGAATATTTTTAATATGTGTCTGATCAATTTGGATCACATTTTCATTGTTTACTTGTTCTCCATTAATGTCTTTACATTTAAGTACTGTCATCTCAGGCATTTGATTATTTTGGAAGTGAATCTCTACTGATTCCTCTTTTTTCTCAATAACATGACAATTCCTTTGCATATGAGGTTGTTTAACCTGATCATAATTGATGGGAAATGTAACTTGTGACCATATCACCCCATCAATAAAATCAATTACTGGACTAAATCTTCTAAGTAAATCAGTCCCAATTATAATTCTGTAACTAGGAATATCCACTATAATGAATGGATGTTTCATTTGTTTATTTCCTATTCTGATATCTAACCACACATGGCCTACAGTAATAACTTTAATACCATCAACATTTCTAACAATTCCAACGAATGGTTTCAGAATGGCTTTCTTTTTGGCTCTACTCTCAATTTCCTCATATGTCTCTTTGGAAATTACTGTGACTTGAGAACCTGTATCAATTAATGCTTTATGATTTAAGGTTTCAACATTCTGTATACCAACAGAAACATAATATCGGTTCTGTATTTCCTCCATTTCACATAAGAAATGTGTATGTCTTAACATCTCTAACTTCTTCTATTGTTTATTTTTATCTAAGAAGTCAGATTGTGGAGTATGATCTATCCAATTTATAACTATTTCTGTAGGATTATCAATAATTTCCTGATTAACGTTTGTTTCATTTTCAATAAACTGCACAGGTAATAAATCATCTGTCATGACATTGCAATGTTCTTCTTCAGCTATTAACCCTTTACCGGTAAACACTGGTTCAATCTGCGTTACCTCCTGTGAGCTTAAAGGGTCAACAGTTATATCTTCTGGGTCATTTTTCTTAGTTTTGAAAATACCCTTCCCTTGCTGAATAGGAATTTCTGAAGATAAAAGGATTCTCAGGAAGAAGAAATAAATCATTAACATTCTTTTTAGAACATATTTTTATAGTTTTATTTGAATCAAGAGATTCACAGGTATCACTTCTGTTTGTGTTATTGATCACTAATCTATTTTCACAATTAGTATTCAGTAATTGGCTTTGGCTTTGAGAATTTTGACCGTCTTGGGTTGGATCATTTCTCACTGACTGAGTATTAAATCCTGCCATAAATACAGCCATTTGTTGTGTCAAAATTTTAACCTGCTCTTCTAAATTAGATGATGGTTTAGAATTTTGATTTTGGCTATATCTTTTAACCCTTTGACTCTCTGAATAATTTGAAGTATTGGGCATTGGAGGGGTTAATCTTCCTTTTGCACTAGGAGATTTTGGCCTCCAGACATAATTTTTAATAGGATTGTTTCCCATGTAATTTGGACTAACATAAAAAGAATCATTATTTGCATTTTGAGATTTTTCACTTGCAATTTTTACTGGCATAAATGATGACTGTACCTGACTTGATTTGTTTGAACCTTTAACCACATCTGCGTAAGATTTTGTACCTGTCTCATACTGTAAATTAGGTTTAACAGAAATTTCTGCCACATTTTGACTATTACATTTCTCCCTTCCCTTATAATCATTCCCATCATCAAGCTGAATCTCATATATTTTAGTACATTCATTTACCAACCAACTTAAAGGCTTGGCGTCATCAAAATCACGCGCCATATTTCTCTGAATATACAAAGGTAGTGCATGGAAGTAAATTCTCTTAAATTCAAGAGATTCTGGGTCTGTCTTTTTTGCAGTCTGTCTATAAGCGTGTTTTAATGTGATTAAAAATTCTTTTGGACTTTCGTCAGGCTTACATCTAAGATTATGAACTGCTTTCATAGCAGCCTGTGGGTTTCTATACTCAGAAAAGTATTTTCTCACCTCAGATTTATATATCTCCCAATCATTTATATCACTATCATGGAGAGAGGTGAAAAATGAGGTATAAGAGCTATCAAATGACCAAGGGAGGTATGATATTTTATCATTAGCCCCCCTTATCCCTAGTTCAACCATCACCCTTTCTAATGAATCAAGGTGGTCTTCTATGGACAATTTTGAATTTTTGGTGTAGGGTTTATTTAATTTTCTTATAGCCTGGGCTTTCTCATGGAAAGAGAGTCTTTTATTTGATCATATATCTTCATCACTATCAGTTTCATTTTTAGAGCTATGTAAAATTTTTATGGGTGATCGTTTATGTTTATTCCTTGAAGGTACTACTTCTAATTCTTCCTCAGATTTACTAAAGTCCTTTATCACAATTTTGCTTGAGGCATAATCTTGAGCCCTATTTAAATCCATTTTTAGATTTTCAACATCCTGTTGGTATTGTTTTATCTCATTCTTAGCTACAGTCAGTAATTTTTGGATCTTTTTATTCTCTACAAGTATCTCAGCCTCATGAATTTTCTTATCAGTTAATTCTTGAGTTAAGAATTCAATCTTTTGTTGCAATTTCTTCTGTTCTATTTTTAAGTCCTGACAAGCCTGAACATACTTTTGCGCTAATTTATCAGCATGTTCAGCTTTCTCATTTAAGTATTCACATTTCTCAGACAATTCCTCAAATTGAACTGATTTTTGACTTTCCTCACCGGTATCTTTTGCACGCTCAGCTACCAATTTATCTATTATTGCCTGTAATTCATCACATTTCTCTGAATATCTACCATTTAAATCTTGAGCTGCGTTAAATGTCTCTGTCGTTTCTACAACTTTCTTCCTTAATTCTTTAATTTTGATAAACTGCTGATCTGCCAGCTGCGTTTTTTCTCCATGTAAATCTCTCAAAGTTTGACAAGTTATAGAGACTTCCTGGATTTGATTATTTAAATTTTTTATGGTAATTTCTTTTTGGGAATTTTGATATTTCCAGCTTCTGGCTAATTCCATCCAAACAGTAGATAACCTAGCTAAATGCTTCTTTCTTTCTGATTTAATTTGAATTGCATTTATAGTACTCATCACAGTTGTCAACAAATTCTTATCCTTTAACCAATCATCAATTGTATCACCGTCAATTTCGGGATGTATTTTATCCAAATATTCTGACAACTGTTCCCTGTACTCACAAACAGGATATACATTTGAAATTAAAGTTTTAATTAACAACTCCATTCCCTGTTTACCATGACCAATTATGTCATCTAAAGATAATGCTCCTACTGTTTCAGAACCAAAAACACCTTCAGCCATTTTTTTTTTCAACAAGTATTATTAAATAAAAAGTTTGAAATCAATTAAATAATTGACCACGTGTCTATAAAGATATATATCTCGCTGGGGCCTCCAAATATGTCGGGATTAATACGACATATTATTTTCTAAATAATATAGAATAATGAATTTTGAATTCAGAATCAATTTATAGACGCATATTCCTTTTTATAAAATAACATTTATTGAAAATAACAAAATCAACTAGTCTAATGATAAAAAATGTAATATATCAAATCAAATGCAAATAAAACAAAATATAACCAGCCAGATATTAAAATAAAATTAATACATCATATTGTAATACTTATTATTATGATATCTTCTATACAGTCCTAAAATCTCAATACAAAAGTTTATCTCAATCACATGAACAATAAAACCTGGAATAGCAACCCATAGAACAAAATCAGATAAATCAATTAATAAAATTCACCCAAAATAACGTTTTAGCATGTACTAACAATGTCTAATGATATTATAATATAGCTCTACAGGAATGTATTAAATATAATACAATTATGGTAAACTATTTTATAATATAATTGATAAATTAGCTAATTAAAATTAATTTATCTGTATTGGTCAAAAAGAAAAATGAGATATCTAATTTTGTATTAAAATTTATATCCGGATTTATAAATTTCAATGACAAAAGGAATTCTAAATAACTTTTTGATAAGAAATAAACCAAACAGAGAAATTATGGTAATGATTTTCAATTATATCATAAAATAAAATATTTCAATTTATACATTACCAATTATGACAAGATTCCACTGGTTAATTCCAAAATTGTCTGGCCTTTTCCACAAGATAAAAGTTTTTCTCTCTCCTTCCTCCTTTCTCTTTGTTGTTTTAGATCCTGTTTCTATCCATAATTATACCTCTTGCTTATTTGCTTATCAGAATCCCCAATCAGTTAAAAATATCTAGTAACCAATAGAATCTTTTCATGATGTCATCACATATTTAAATTTTATAATGAATATATTTTTCTATAGAGAAATGTATTCCTTAAACCATAAAATGGCGCTCTCGGACCTTTGCATTTTCATCCCTTTAATTAACTAATGACCCCTTTGACCCACAACCTATAAACAAAATGAAGTCATAAGATTGGTTATCAGTTAGATATCCCTAAACATATTTATTATTCTGTTTAGGAGATTTGGTGTCTATGAAACAAATTCTTCACATGTGAAATCTTAAGGAGGACACCATTACTTCTAAGGAACGTAACCTTTATAGACCTTTATCCATTAGTTTAGGAATTCACTCAGATATTTATCTCTTACAAAACAAAGAACTATTCAGCCATGGATAGCTCACTTGTAGGCAGCTGTGAAAACATATCTTTCACATAGATATATTCAAGTAATAGAATTGCATGCATAGGTATATATATATAAATATACAGCATATAAAATATATTAATACATATAAAATAGTGGTTAATAATTGGAATATCATATTATACTATAATATCCATATAAGATAGAACTTTATTCATACAAAAGTTCTGACAATATATATATATATATATATATATCCTGAGATGTATCCCCTTAAAATGTCCGGTTTGTACTATTGCAAAAATGTAAAGATTAATTGATAAATGCATTAATAGAGTTTGTAAGGCTTCGCGTTAATGGAATGTGGACCAAAAGGAAAATTAGTTGTGGTTGAGTATCTTCGCCGAATCTAAGAGATTATTGGATGAAAGAACTGTCTAGAGATTAAGAGATTATTGGATTAAAGAACTGTCTAGAGAGGATCTAAATAAGCTACCGCCGATTATTCAATTCTGTTTAACCACATGGTAATAAAAATCCACAATAAATGGAAGATATTACCATTTCCATCACCAGTAACCCCATTACAATTGCTATATGATTTAAACAGTACAAAAATAAGGGTAGACTGGGGCCAATGGAATGTGTGCACGGTTCGGGATCTTTGGAAGAATGATCATTTAAGATCATTTGAGGATTTAAAAACTAGCTCCCTTTGATTACAATATGGGTCATTATGGCATATGATTCGTAAATCAGAGTATAGCCAGGGGATAAGAGAAATGATCTGTAACCTTGAAAAATAACGAATAAAGATAAATCGAAAATTCTCCATTTCTCCGTGTGTGCGAGTATCATAGTTATTGAAAGATGTAAGGGGAAATCTTCAGCAATGATGAAATGGGAAATGGAGATAGGAATAACCTGGGATGAAAATATATGGTTTGATGCTTGTGTATTAATATATGGTTTGATGCTTGTGTATTAAATAAAATAGATCCAAAATTACACCCATAGTTGTGCTGGAGAGGCTGCAAAGAAATTGGCTCACAGATCCACATGTGGTGGCTATGTGAGAAAGTCCAACTGTTTTGGAATCCGTGTTCCCTAAATATTTCGAAGATCTTAAAAAAAGACATACATCTATCACCTGAGATAGTACTTTTTCATATCTTTCCAAATGCTGTGGAAAATAAACATAGAGGCATTTTGATTCATATACTTTTGGTAACTAAATGGTTATTGGCATTAAAATGGAAAACAGACTGTTTACCCTCATGGAAGGAAATTAGTTCAATTGTAGCTTATAACAGAGATCTTGAAATAGATTACATAATAAATAAGGGGGGATATAAGAATAAAATGATTCTGAAATGGGCTCCATGGGATATTTACATAGATCTAAACAATGAAACTCAGGGTTGATGGTTTAGTACTCTGCACCTTAATGTTATGTTATTAATGTCAATGTGATTAATGTTAATGTTATTAATGTTATTGATGTTACTAATGTTATTGATGTTTTTATTGTTACATTTTTGTTTATGACAAGATGTGAATGTCTATTGTTATTGTATTGTTGCTTGTATTTGTACGTCAATCTGACATAAGATATGTTTGGGAAAAAAATAATAAAAATTAATATACAAAAAAAATAAAAAAATAAAAAATATATAAAAATAACACACATACATATTATTACATACTAGCGAATTGCCCGTCAAAAAATGACAGCAATGAAATTGTAAGGTAGCTAATGCTGTTTGGTGTATAATAATGAAATATATAATACATTAATAAATGAATATCTAATGCTGTTTGGTGTGTAATAATCAAATATATAATACATTAATAAATGAATATACTTTACCTATTTTGAAGCATTGTGTTGAAGAGCTGTCAATGTGTTTTGATATTGCTGCAGCATTAGTGGTGTGGAGCTGCTGTGTAAGCGTGATGAATGTGTGCAGTGTAATACTGTTCGTGCGCGAGACGAAACCGTTAGCGTAGTGGTGTACTTCCGCATTGGCGTAAAATGGCGGGTTATCTGTGGTATGCGTCTTTGCGGATTATACGTAGGTACTTCGTGGTGTTTTTCGAGTTTCGTGTGGTGTTTTGCGAGTGTGTTGTGGTGTTTTACGTGTTGAGAGTGCTGAAGCCTCGTTTTCGTTTTGTTCGTCGGCCATTTTTTCTCTCGCTTAGCGATTTTATTAGTGTTTTATTTTTATTTAAATGAAGGTGTAACTTGTTTTTTTGAGGTGCTGGATGGTTCCTCTTGCTGTAGGTAAGATTTTTATGTGTGTGTTGTGTGTATTTATTGTGTTTTAAATGTTTGTATGTCGGCGTGTTGTGTCCGATGTTTGCGAAGTCGTAATTTCTGGTAACGTGTCTCGTATGGTGTTTGCGTGTGTAGCCTCGTTTTCGTTTTGTTCGGCGGCCATTTTTTCTGTTGCTTCACAAATTGTTTAGTGTCTAAACTCTTTTATTTTGAGTGAAATGAAGGTGTAAGTTGCATTTTTGAGGTCCTGAATGCTACCTCTTGCTGTAGGTAAGCTTTTTATGTATGTGCTGTGTGTATGTATTGTGTTTTGAATTTTGTAATGTTCGCGAGTTGCGTCCGAGTGTTGCGAGGCCGTAATGTGTGTTAACGTGTGTCGTATGTTGTTTGCGTTGCTCGTAAAATTTAGCGAGTGTCGTAATTGGTGTGTCGTGTTGTTTGCGTTGCGACGTGAAGTTTGCGAGGGTCTCAGTTGCTGGCACAACTGCGGCCCTCGCCCACTGCCCTCGCTACGCGAGCCCGCAAGCGTTAGCAACAACTCGCAAATCTGCCTGTTATTGAATAATTCCTTTTATAGTTTGATCCCTTTTTTTCAGTTTGTGAAATCAGAAGCACTATAATCCAGAAAACTATTTAGCCCAGTTTAGACTAATATGCTTGTTTTGGACCATCAGTATCACCAGCCCCACATAGCAAAGGGTAACCTCAAGTCCACTAACAGTAAATAACAGACACATTCTACTAGCGCAGGGTTTTTCAGTCTGATGCTAGAGATTACAGATCTCTCTGAGCAAAAAAGAAGTGACATTGTTAGGAAATATATTTCAGTTGGAATCTACTTTGTGGGGATTAGAATCTTCTAATAATTTCTTAGTCTAACATGAGATTTTTTTGTTGCCACTTACAAGGGGCAAATATATACCCCCAAGGAGATTCCCTTATTTCAACTGAAGTTATTTATAGAAGATGTGTAAAAAATAAACTAAGAACTTTTTGCAATAAAGTGTGCCTTAAGGAAAGCACTGAGTATGTTTGATTGAAAGCTCAATTACAGGGACCTCAATTGTGTTCAAATTATTCTTGACTTGTGTAAAAACGCAGAGTTGAGGCCAAGCACCAATCCCACCACCTGCCTTTGGTTTATAGGAATTCCTCTAGGTTATGAATTTGGGTTACCAGTCCTTCATAACAATTCTCTCTGGTTATAATTATTATCTCCCATCAGAATGAACCACACGCCTACATTTTATGTATTTTCGCTGACTTCATTTATTAATCTCACACAGCATTTATAGCATTCATGGTCCAATCACAAGAGGTTTATTACCATTCCCACCACGTCAGGATTATTAATCCCCAAGAGAATTAATCAGGCTTTGAATTCACCAGCAACCATGATTTGTCCCACCCTCACACCTCCCCCTAGGGTCTTTCTTATTGCTCTAGGTACCTTTTCAGAGGGCCTCTTGATGTCTGTTTGTCCAGGAAAAGAAACACTGCACACCTTAGTGTTAAGAGATGTCAGAAAGCCTGCACCGCAGGGAGGCCTGAACTGTAAACACTTGCTTCTAGACAAAGTGTCTATATACTTCCCCCATAACTAATTACTGCCCCTCAAAACAGATAACCCCTATAACTGTACTTCCTTCACCCCAGGAACCCTGGTAATAAACTCCATTCGACTCCCTGGGAAAAATGTTATGTTTCAATAACCAAGATGCCTGAGTACCATCTTTACATCAATACATTTCCACTATGATTTCTGCCTGTAAAGGTCACACACACACACTGCTCTGTATAATACATCATAGTGATCTCAACATTAATTATTGAATAGTACCTTACATTACACATAGTAACCTCATGTCATATTCCTTAGCGAAGCATGACAACTTGTACTTGACTTGTTGGCGCATTACAAGTAAAGGATAATAATAATATAAGAAAAAAATATTATCACCAAGGTATTGATCCAGGGAGAAGTCCGGTCGCCGGTGTCTGGGATCAGGAGGGAATTTTTTTTATTTTTTTTATTTATACAACTAATTAATTAATAGTTAATTCGCATATTGCAGATCAGAGGAGATCTTAAAAGGTTGAACTTGATGGACTGAAAGTCTTTTTTCAACCTTAAATACTATGTAACTATGTAACTATGTTGCTATGTAACTATGTAAACCCCTAAAGTGAACCAAGTGTATAGCAACACAGGTACTAGCCAACTTCTAAAGTGAATTGGTTGCAGATGAATAGTTTTTCCTACTACTGGTTTATTATTTATCCTGTCTCATTGTGAAATGCAACAGGCTGAAGTTGTTTTTAGCTGTGTGAATGGAAAAACATGTTTTAAAGTATATCAATGCATATCTAGTTTGGTTAAATACTAAGGTTAGTCTATGTTGCTTTGGACTTTGTTTCACTCTATTTTTAGGGTACTTAGCCAGTTTGTGGTGCACACCATAGCCTTTCAGATAGGAGTTCTCTGGGCTCTAAATAAGCACAGAGCATATTTTTTTACAGAAGTTTTTAGTTAGTGAAGAGCTTGCTTTTGGATAGAAGATCACTAACTAAAAACTTCTGTAAAAATAATATGCTATGTGCTTCTATAGAGCCCTTTTCAATTGGCCTGATTGCAATTTAATAAGGCTGTAAACATTTTCTAAGGGAAACCCAATAAGTGAATTGGTTATAGATATTTACAGCCTTATTAAATTGCAATTCGACCAATGGAAATAGGCTCTATATAAGCACATAGCATATTTTTTCTACAGAAGTTTTTAGTTAGTGTACTTCTATTCAAAAGCAAGGTCTTCACTAACTAAAAACTTCTGTAAAAAAATATGCTCTGTGCTTATATAGAGCACAATTAAATTATCCGAATCACAATTTAATAAGGTTGATAGGGTCTAAGGCCCCTATGTGCATTGTAATTTGTGACAGTGCCGTACAGGATTCCCCCCTATGTTACACATTGATGCTAATTACGGCAGTCAGCCCACATGAGTAAACAATTCTATGTAGTTAAATATAAAAATGTATTTGCTCTTTAGAACCTCATAATATTGTAGAGATATTGCATAGTGTATAAAAGATTAAAGTTTGCCTTGTGATTAAATAGTTTTTTTTAATAACTTTATAGTTATGGGTAATCTAAATAATAAAAATGTTTCTATCTTAAATGATATGAGGTGGCAGTGTTATATTATTGATTTTGGTGTATAGGTGAACCATAACACTTAATTCATAGCTTGAAAAAGCTATTTTGTGTTTAACCAGTTTCATCCACACATCCATGTTAGTCACACACATGTAGTCTTCATCATACCTTAATTTACTCACAAGCAGATCCTGTGATTAGGGATGAAAATAAGGAAGTGCTAGATGAGGAGAAAGCAAGGGAGCCATACAAAGAGCAAGTAAATATAAAATTAAGTTATAAAGGATAAGTACGATTTGTTTTAATATATGCAATGATCCTTGTTTTTTAAAATATTTACCTTAGATAACAGCAAACAAAAGGATTTGCAATGTATGTTTCATGTTGTGGCAGACTGTACTATGTAGCACATCCCTTCTGTTGCATTTTCACTGTGCAAAAAGCTTAAAGCTAAGCTAAAACAAAAGAAGTTCAAGGCCAAAGAAGAGGGGGAGTTTACATATCTTCAGTTAAATTTTTCTCATAACATTAAATAACTTTTTTAATAACAATAAATTACAAAGTTGTTATATTGATAATTAATTGGATACAATATTTTCCCAAAATTTGCATAAATGTATTAAATGAGAAAATTCCACTGCTGCTGTATTTCAACAAATAATATGAAACAGAATGAGACATGACACAAAGATCTTCAAATAAAATCGCTCATAAGTTTTATCATGTATGATTACATATATTTTTGTTCATATTTAATCCATCCTAAAATGTGCTTTTGTTACATAATTATGTCCCTTCAGTTGAGCAAAACAGAAGGTTATAAGGTCAATGGCTTTTCACTAGTGGAAAAAACTTCTCGAAAATTGCAACCCCCAATAGAAGGAGAATTAAAAAAATTATATTTATTCTTAACGTTTTTTAGTCAAGATGCAACTTCACATCATTTTGTTATACTAGATGCAACTTCATTTCAATGGTGATTATTCTACTATCTATTGTATTAGGACTCAGTTCAAGTACATTTCTAAGATGTTTCTATCTTGATTGAAGGTGCTGGTTTAGCAATAAAGTCACTGCATTCTGGTGTATCCTCCACCCGGTCCTTTGCCCCATAGAAACTGTGATTCGTTTTTTCAAATTTCTTTTTATGATTCTCCATAGCACATAAGCAATTTTCCTAAAATAAATAAGACTGCCCGTTAGGGTCTCACCCCACCTGCATGGAAATCATCAGAATATATTTCTATATATCATAAATACCAAACTATATGTGACATTTTCAGTATATTTTAATGACCATTGTGTATTGTGGTATTTTTTTCTATATGGTCTTTCGAATAACTACACTTGAAAATGGGCAAAATGTTTTTAGAAAGTAAACAGATAAACACATTATTTGCATTTTTTTATTTTATACTAAAAATGTTTTTATTAACCCCAGGAATCAACTTTCTTTTTATCAGGTGATTCTGTTTCTTGAAATTGAACAAAGCTGTGCTCTCCATTCTTGTTGTTGTTATGGACCACAGCACACCATGCACATCTGTCAGCCTCTGTCCCTTTGAGCACCATGGTCTATGCTTTAATTATCTCATCTATCCATCTCCGTCCATTACTGCTACTGAAAGATCTGGTATTGGTAGGAACCACATTCCCATTGTGTAAATAAATACTTTCTGTGCAATCAAATTCTCTTTCCTCCTCAGGAAGTTAATCACCAGGATCCAGAATGGATCTTCTATTATTTTATTTTTCATTCTAAAAACATTTTGCATATTGTCATATGCATTTCTTCCAAATAGTTTATTTTAAAAATAACACTTAATACTTTATAATTTTTAAGACAAATAATGATTGAGTTTCTCTAGAACAAGTACAGCAATTTATATTTCATATTACTGTTTTAGTAATTAATATACCAGAAATAATATTTTATTATAAAAGTTTATAATAAAATATTATTTCTGGTATATTAATTACTAAAACAGTAATATGGAATATAAATTGCTGTACTATTTCTGAAGAAATGAAAAAAATATTTGTAGATTCATGGTAGAGTCCAAAACACAGTTAATGGAAAAAATATATTCAGTTGTTTTTTTTAAAGTTACAACCAGCTGTGACCAAGATCACAAACACCTCTTTCACTGGTTGATTTTCACAGCACATAGAATCTCATCCCTTGAGCGATACATATCTTAGGCTTAAAGGGACACTATCACCCCAAAAACCAGTTGCATATTTTCATGTGTTGTTTGTCAAAATTGTTTATTTGAAATACATGGCCACAGTGCGCATCTAATTGTTCTCAAAATCAGCCATGAGATATTACAGCACTGTTTGTGCTACATTATAATGCAAACGAGAAGCTCATCAATTTGAATTAACTGCTTTGATGTGCTATTTAGGATTACAGTTTGTTTGGCTATCTCTGTGGTGGCAACAATAATGCCCCTAATATTATCATGTGGTTAGGTGCCTGAGATACACATGAGTGCACAAACATGCATTGTTTAGAAAACAATTGCTCATACAATATATAGGCAGTAACTTTCTTTAAGATTAAACCAGCTTGTTGCTCGGGTGACAGTATCCCTTCAAAGAAGATTATGCTATATATTAGTTATTAATTTTTATTTGTTTCTCACAGCTAATAATGCAGAAATAAATATATAAATAAATAAATGATATATATCATTGAACAATTAGGGCATTCAGAATGTGTTACTTTTAAGTATAAGATTGGGCCCTAAATTATAATAATCACAGAATGGAATGTCAATTATACATAATTGAAAACCCTTTTGAAAATAATAGCACAAGATATCTTAATTGTAATTCCATTTCTCTTCAAGAAGGGGCAGAATTACAGCAATTATTTAGAAGAATAATACCCCTTAAATAATTCCCAAGCTTTGTAAGCATTTGACAATTTAGAGATGATATGGCTGGTGCTGCAAACACAGGTGTTCCAGGCTGAGTATCAGAGTATTCAATGTCAAGCAGTTTGAACTCACCAGAGTTAAAGTACCTTCATCCAGGTTTTCTACTTCTTGTACTTCCTGGGGTTTCTTTTGAATTTCTAAGCCATTAACCCTGAAAATACAAATTTGAAAATTGCTATTAAGTAAGATATTTTTGGGGAATCACAACATTTTCTGATAATGAAGATTTTTTTTTTAATTTTTTTCCACATTGTTTAATACAAGGACAAAACTAAGAACCATCACAATACAATTCATATACAAACATAAAAACAATTGCAGAAGAATAACAGATATAACATAGTCTAAAAAGTAAATGTTAGTTTACAAACAGACAGTGGAGGGGGACAATATCTTCTCTTCTAATATTATATAATTTGGGCATAAATTTATCCCAAGCACTCCATTTCTTTCTTATACACTTTTTGGTAGAATTTGGAAGTATAAAATCTTTTAAATCCTTTAAATCTTATAAAATCTTTTTTTATAACACAGAGTTTGTTTTGCTTTAACCAAAAGCCATTTGGCAACAAACAATATATGAACAATCAAAAACGTATTTTGGGAAGAGAACTCCTGAATATCCATATGAAGAATAATAAAATCCAAAGAGCATGGAAGCTTCTTATTGACCATAAGATCTGTGTAAAACAGTGCCTACAAAAGGGTTGGACCATATTACAATACCACCATGTCATTACCCACTTTTTTTTTTTTTTTAATCAGCTCTATAAATCAGTGCAGTGTTTTCTGACTTGTGGGCTGTAATCAGTGTCCAGGTGAGAGTGGGTGTATTTTGGCCTGTGTAAAGGATTACTTGTGTGCATCTGTGTGGTGTTCTGTTTGAATCAGTTCTGTAAATCAGTTCTCCACATCCGCTCCAGCATGGACCATTAATTGTTGGATCAAATCTATTATACAATAAAGATTTTTAAAGATGCAAATATTCATATATTAAAGAAACCTCTCATAAAAATGTTGTCCTGAAAAGGGAAATGTATTCAGATACAAATTGTGCATATTAAGTATTCTTGGAGAGTAGTTTTGTTTAGAGGTGCAGATGTCCTGAAGTGTAAAGATTCTGCTGAAATGATTTGTGTATTTCTCTAAAGATAGGATCTTCACAAAAAACATATTTAGTTGGATTACTTTGACAAACCTGTACAATATCTGGCACAGCTGTTCAGTGGTATTAGTTTCAAATGCCTTCTGGTTCTCTTCAACCTTTGTCAGCTGCCTGAGCAACTTCTGTACCATGTCAGACAATGCAAGTAGCTGCCCTTCCATATCTCTTTGCTTGACTAGATTCTCTGTTATCTGGCTCCTCATCTCCTGCAGATGCTCATTCTGCAAAGAGAAAGTTGCAAAAGGCACAAGGATTGTGAATATTTAAAGAAACCTGAAAGCTAGGAGAGACAGTGTCAGCATACTACCCTGTATCTTACATGGCTAATGACCTCTTCTGGATCTTGTCCAAGGAGTGGTGCATCCTCATTCCTGCACCAAGGCACTGTTGATTTCTGACGTGGGAGGGTAGAGAATGGCCTCATCCTTTGCTTCCTCTGAAAATAAGACAAATTCTAGTTATCAGTCTAACTTGTTGTTTTGTTCTTTCAATCCCCTTAATATGTTAAACATGCTGCATTACTTTTATAGATAATTTCAGTCAGTATTCATTGCACTACACATCTGTAATTGTTCCATTTTCAAATGTGTGACTTAGATTCCCGTTTTCTTCATAGCTTAGTCTGTCCAGTCCCCTTATTAGTTTTGTTGACCTCCTCTGTACTTTTTCCATTTATTAAAATGTATTTTTTATGAAGTGGTGCCCACATTCCAAATGAGGATGCACTTGAGATTTGTATAGTAACAGAATTATATTTGCTTCACTTGTTTCTATATCACTCCTACTTGCCTTTGCAGATGCTGCTTGGCATCAAGCACTGTTACCTAGGTGTTAATCCACAAGCACTTCTAAATCCCTTTATATCTCTGATACCCCTAGATTTGCTCCATTAAGACTACAAATTGCATGATTATTTTTCCTATCCAAATGTATAACTTTACATTTATTTGTGCGAAATCCCATCTGTCATTTAGTTGCAAATCTTTCCAAATTTCTACAAGTCCCTTTGGAAGGAAAGCACATCATTTTTGGATTTAATTACCTTGCACAACTTAGTGTCATCATCACAAATGGAGACACTACTTTCCAGTCATACTTCTAAGTTATTAATAAATATGTTAAAAAGGAGAGGACCCAATACAGAATCCTGAGAAATCCCACTTAAACATTCGTCTGAGTATGTAACATCCACAAAAACCCTTTGCTTCCTTTCTTTTAGCCAGTTTTCAATGCATGAACAGACATATACTGCAATTCCTGTATCTCTTAGTTTGCACAAGAGCAACTCATGTGGTACTGTATCTAAAAGCCTTTGGAACAATACCCCAAAAAGATTTGCCTTGATCCAAATTTCTGCATACCTCCTCATAGATACTGATTTGATTTGTTTGCTATGACCTACCCTTCATGCATCTGTGTTTACTTGTTCTATTATCTGATACACATGGATATATTGCTGTTTACTATGCCTTATTAATGCTTCTAAAAGCTACCGAAGTGAGGCCTAAAAGTCTCGATTTGCTCAATTTGCTTTTACCCAGTCATCTGGTTTGGATATTATATAAGCCAGTTCCCTCAGTGCTCCTGGATGTATTCTATCAGGACCTGGTGCTTTATTAACATTTATTTTTTCCACTATTTATCAGTCTCTCTATGTTACATTATAATGTTCCTTTATCCTTCTTCCCAATATAATATTTAATTTTTAGGGTTAGTCTTACTCTTACTTTACAATTAACTTTTGTTTTTCTATATTAGCCATTCTAATAGCTCGTTTGCAAGCCTTGTTAAATTCCTTGTACTCATGTAAAGCTGCCTCTGTTCCCTCTTTCTTGTATAATTTAAATGTCTGTTTTTTTACTCCTTATCATGATCTTTAAATAATTGTTAAGCCACATGGGATGTGATTTTCTATATTTTACTTCTTTCCCCACATTATATATGTGTGTATATTTAGTATGGTTTTAAATGTTGTCCATTTTTTCAGTATTTTTACCTGTAAGTTTTGTCCCAGTCTATACACTGTATTCCCCTTCTGGATCGCTGTCTTGTTGTGGTGAGGGGACTTCAGTGAAGCTGTGGTCTATACCATGAAGGGTCACCCAAGATGGGCATGTCATAGTAGAGAGGACAGATAAATCACAATCCACTGGAGAAGCAACTGGCAATCCACTCCAGTATCTCTGCCATGAAAACCTTATGGATGAGCACAACCAGATACAAGATGTGCCTGGAGTGATGCGGTCCATAGGATCACAGAGAGTCAGACATGATTGAAAGACTGAACAACAACAACAACAATACACTGTTTTTCTGCCCTTGAACCATTAACATTTGCCATTGTAAAATTAACTTTATAACTATGTTTTTTTAACTCTACCTGACATGAGATTGTGTTTGTGATCCCCATTCCCCAAAGGTTCACCTATTTCAACATTTGATATTATATCAATATTATTTGTGCTGACTAAATCCAAGCAAGACTAATTTTTAATAGGTTCATGTATACCTTGGGCCTCAGGAACCAGCTCCCATTAACTGAATTCTACGGTAGTTAAAATCTCTTATTACACTTGTCCATGCTTAGCTGCATTTCCAGTCAGTAACAATAATTGCAATATCCTCCTTTTCCCCCTTCATCCTCCTCGTCCTCCTTTTCCCCTCATCCTCCTTTCCTCCTCATCCTCCTTCCCCCTTCATCCTCCTTTTCCACCCTCATCCTCATTCTCCACTTATCCTCCTTTCCCCCCCATCCTCCATTTCCCCCTTCATCCTCCTCATCCTCCTTTTCCCCTCATCCTCCTTTCCTCCTCATCCTCCTTCCCCCCTTCAACCTCCTTTTCCCCCCCTCATCCTCCTTATCATCATTTTCCCCTCATCCTCCTCATCCTCCTTTTTTCCCCCTCATCCCCCTCATGGATTAAGTATTCTCTGCCTGTACCTTTTGGGCCTTGACCTCTTCAGAAGCCATCTTTTGTGCCACAGAGAACAGGAACTACATGATTCTGCTGGGGTAGGTTTGAACTAGGTTCATATCAAGCCCCCTTGAAGAAGAAGATCGTGACACCCTCATCCTCCTTTCCCCTCTCATCCTCCTTTCCCCCCCTCATTCTACTTTTCCCCCTCATCCTCCTTTTCCCCCCTCATTCTCCTTTTTCCCCTTTATCCGCCTTTTCCCCCTCTTTCTCCTATTCTCCTTCTTCCTCCTCCTCCCTTCTTTCCGATCCTCCCTCCTTCCCCCCTCTTCAATAACATCCCTTTCCCCACTCTTTACTCTTCTTGCTAGCATCCGGCTTGTGACTCACGTGACGCGCTTGTGACGTCACATCATTAGCATATACCGGTTCCGGTGAAAGGCATAGGACGCGCTGCGGGGGAAGTATCAGCACCAGGAGCTGATCAGATGCTAGTAAGAAGAGAGAAAAGAAGGGAAAGGGATGTTATTGGAGAGGGGGAAGGAGGGAGGATAAGAAGGGAGGATGAGTTTCGGAAGGAGGGAGGAGGAGGATCGGAAGGAGGGAGGAGGAATGGTGTGCTGAGGGGGCCCAGGCAAATTAAGTAGCACTGGGCCCCCTCAAGATCCTCCCTGCAGTAACCCCGAGCGTGGCTCGGGGTTACCACTTTAGGATGTAAAAAATAACCCCAAGTCATGCTCGGGATTACCACTTGGAGGATTAATTCAACATTATTACTAGATATACAATACACATCATACCTGACTATATGCTTTAAATGAGACTTAACATACAGAGATATCCCCTCCTCCTCTTCCACCATTGCCACTATCTTTCCTCCAAATGAAGGTTATAGTCCTCCAAATTAACTGTCCAGTCATGAGAATCACCCCATCATGTTTCAGCAATGCATATTAAATTCCATTTCCCATATACTGTTAATAATTCTAGCTTCCTATGTTGCTGGACAAGCTTCTTTAATTAACAAGTATACACTTTAGGTTGTTATGATTATGCAGTCTTCAAATGCTTGCCACTATATTTTTAAGTTTTGAAATACTTGCCACTGAGTTACTTAGCAATAGTTCCCTATTGATTATACTAACCCTCCCCTTCTCCTCCTGAATGAGTAGTTAATTCATCCCATTACTTCTGTTTAGTCTCCACCCACCTATTAGTTTTAAAACTCCCCCATCCTTTCTACCATCCTCTCCCCTAGCCCACAAGCTCCCTCTAAATTAAGGCACAATCCATCATTGCTATTGCGATTGTATTGTACTCAAGTGAGAAGTCAGCCCAGTGCTCTAAAAGCCCCAAACCCTCCTCCTGCACCACTTTATTAGCAACACATTAACCTTACTCATCACCTTCTGTCTACCTGGGCAAGCAGACGGCATGGTAATTATCTAGGAAAATAGTACCTTGAGGTCCTTGCTCTAAGTATGTTTCCTAGTTATATAAATCTTTTTTAGTACACTCAATCTCCAGCTTCCTTTGTCACTGGTACCAATATGTACTATGACTACTGGTTCAACTTTTTAAATTGCCAGCCACTCCCAATAATTTATCTACCCAATCCACAACATGTTGAAGCTGAGCACCTGGGGAGACATTGCTGTGTCATTGCTGGATTCTGGGTGACAAATCACCCTGTCTACCTTTCAAACAACCCCTTAACACCAAAACCTGTCTGTTGCTTGGCCTAATCTGCCCTCCCTCTACTCCAGTAGAACTGTTCTCCTGGCGGTTAGAGTGAACAGCTTTATCTAGCATTGTCATTCCTGAATGCACATCCCCAAAAGTTTCACTCTGTCTGACAAATCTATCCCCACATAGACTGATAGATACACACATAATTAATGGTGGGCAAAAGACTGATAGAAGACCTCCACAATACAGTAGTACAGTATAAAAATAGTACATTTGTGTTCACATTTGAATATCAAAAACGAGTTAAAAGTTACTCTGAATTTTAAGAAATACAGTTTTTACACTACATTCTTGGAATCTGGTTGAAACAACATAAATTATTTTCTAAAGCCAATAAATCTGACTCTCTATTAGCATGAGGTTGGAAGAGGTTGGAAAAAATAAATGTTAATAAAGCACCAGGTCCTGATGGAATACATCCAAGAGTACTGAAGGAACTGAGTTCTGTAATAGCCAAACCATTATATCAAATTTTTCAAGATTCACTCAACACAGGGTCGCTACCAGATGACTGGCGAAAAGCAAATGTCATACCTATATTCAAGAAGGAAGCAAGAGCAAATACAGGGAATTATAGACCTGTAAACCACACATCTGTAGTTTGGAAGCTTTTAGAAGGGTTAATAAGGGACAGTATACAAAAATATGTCTATTTGAACAAGATCAAGATTACAATAGAAAGTAGGGAGATATTAATAGGGGCCTCAAATACAGTGGCAGGCACTTCACATCAGCAGAGCCATAGCAACATAAAGTGTATGATTGCAAACGCAAGAAGTTTGCCTGGGAAAATGGATGAGCTAGAAATATTAGCAGTACAAGAAAAATGGGGCTTAATAGGCATTACGGAAACATGGTGGGATGAATCTCATGACTGGACTGTTAATCTGGATGGTTATAACCTATTTAGGAAAGATAGGGGCAATGGTAAAAGAGGAGGAGGGATCTGTCTTTATGTTAAGCCTGAATTTAAGCCTATAGTTAGAGAAGATATTTATGCTGGCACTAACGGCATCATTGAATCCTTGTGGGTTGAGCTAAATAGTGGAGGAGCTAATTCTAAATGCATATTGGTGGGAGTATGCTATAAACCCCCAAATATAGCTGAAAGTGAGGAAATACAATTATTGTTACAGATTGGAAATGCAGCTAAGCATGGGCAAGTTCTAATAATGGGAGACTTTAATTACCCTGATATAAACTGGATAAACGAGACCAGCAGCTCAGCTAAGGGGAGCAGGTTCTTGAGTACACTCAGGGATCATTATCTAGCCCAGGTAATACAAGAACCTACTAGAAATGGGGCCATCTTGGATTTAGTCATCACAAGTAATATTGATATAATATCAAATGTAAAAATAGGGGAACCCTTGGGGAACAGTGATCACAACACAGTCTCATTTGAGATTGAATACAAAAAACAGAGTTGTAAGGGGCCAACAAAAACTCTAAATTTTAAAAGGGCTAACTTTAATGGGCTACGGGCAGCAATACAACATATAGACTGGGACAAAGAACTTACAGGGAAGAATACTGAAAATAAATGGACAACATTCAAATCCTTACTAAATAAACATACTCATCAGCATGTACCATGTGGAAATAAAATAAATAGGAGTAAATCACATCCCATGTGGCTTAACAATGACTTAAAGATCATGATGAGGAAAAAGAAGTATGCATTTAAATTATACAAGAAGGAGGGAACAGAGGCATCTTTATGTGACTATAAGGAAATCAACAAGGCTTGCAAAAGGGCTATTAGACTGGCTAAAATAGAAAATGAGAAGTCAGTTGCAATGGAAAGTAAGACTAACCCTAAAATATTTTATAAATATATTAATGGGAAGAAGGCCAGGAAGGAATCGATAGGACCATTACAATGTGATACAGGCCATCTGATAATTAGTGACCAGGAAAAGGCAGATGAGCTAAATAGGTTCTTTTCTTCGGTTTACACAAGGGAGGTACCAGTGGTTGGGACACTGCAACATAATGGGGCTACACTACCTTCACTAAATAATTGGTTAACGCAGGAAGAAATACAAAAGAGGTTGGAGAAAATAAATGTTAATAAAGCCCCAGGTCCTGATGGAATACATCCAAGGGTACTGAGGGAGCTGGGTTCTGTAATAGCCAAACCATTATATCTAATCTTTAAAGACTCGCTCACTACAGGGTCTCTACCAGATGACTGGAGAAAAGCAGAGGTGATACCTATATTTAAGAAGGGATCTAGAGCAAATCCGGGGAATTATAGACCAGTGAGCCTCACTTCTGTAGTTGGGAAGCTTTTAGAAGGGTTAATAAGGGACAGAATACAAGAATATGTCTATTTGAACAGGATCATAGGTAGCAGTCAACATGGATTTATGAAGGAAAGGTCGTGTCAGACCAATCTAATTAGTTTTTATGAGGAGGTTAGTAGGAACTTGGATCAGGGCAACTCAGTGGATGTAGTCTTTTTAGATTTTTCAAAGGCATTTGATACAGTGCCACATGGAAGACTAGTGAGCAAACTAAGGGATACAGGAATTGCAGTAAATATCTGCTCACGGATCGAGAGCTGGCTAAAAGACAGGAAGCAAAGGGTTGTTGTAAATGGAACATACTCCGATTGGTCTAATGTGATAAGTGGGGTTCCTCAGGGCTCAGTATTGGGTCCTCTCCTTTTTAACATATTTATTAATGACATTGAAGTAGGACTCGAATGTAGTGTCTCCATTTTTGCTGATGACACTAAGTTGTGCAAGGTAATAAAATCAGATAATGATGTACTTTCCCTACAAAAGAATTTGCATAAATTAGAGAAATGGGCGGCTAAATGGCAGATGAGATTTAATACAAATAAATGTAAGGTTATGCATTTGGGAAGGAAAAATAGCCAAGCAATCTATAATCTTAATGGAGCAAATCTAGGGGTATCAGATATTGAAAGGGATTTGGGAGTACTAGTGGACAACCACCTAGGTAACAGCGCTCAAAGCCAAGCTGCGGCTGCAAAGGCAAATAAAATATTAGCATGTATTAGGAAGGGTATAGAAGCCAGGGAAGAAGATATAATTCTGCCACTATACAAATCTCTAGTACGCCCTCATTTGGAATATGGAGTACAATTTTGGGCACCACCTCACAAAAAAGACATCTTAGAGCTGGAAAAAGTACAGAGAAGGGCTACAAAACTAATAAGGGGAATGGAGGGGCTAAGTTATGAAGAAAGACTAGCAAAATTAAACTTATTTTCGCTAGAAAAAAGGCGTCTAAGAGGAGATATGATTACGTTATTTAAATACATCCAGGGTCCATATAAGGCTTTGTCAAGTGAGCTTTTTGTAGCAAGAGATTTTCAACTGACAAGAGGACATCCGTTGAGGTTAGAGGAAAAAAGATTTCACCTTAAACAAAGAAAAGGGTTCTTCACAGTTAGGGTGGTTAAACTGTGGAATTCTCTACCAAAGGAGGTGGTGACAGCGAATTCGATAGACAACTTCAAAAAGGGGTTAGATATATTTCTGAATAAAGAGGGCATTCAAGGCTATCCTAGATAACTAGCGAAGGAATATTGATCCAGGGAGAAATTTGATCGCCAGTTTCTGGGGTCAGGAAGGAATTTTGCTTTTTTTCCCCCTTATGAGACAATTGGCAAAGTTTCAATGGGGTTTTTTTTTATGTTTGCCTTCCTCTGGATCAATTAACAATAATTAACAATTAACAATAATAATAAATAGTCCAAATTAAAAAGATCAATAGAGATCTAAAAAGGTTGAACTTGATGGACTAACTCTTTATTCATTCTCCAATACTATACTATTAATAATTATTTAATCAATAATTTAATTAATAACTAATCCGCATATTGCAGATCAGAGGAGATCTTAACAGGTTGAACTTGATGGACTGAAAGTCTTTTTTCAACCTTAATTACTATGTAACTATGTAACTATGTAACTATCATAACTAGGAGTCAACACGGATTTATGAAAGATAGGTCATGTCAGACAAATCAAATTAGTTTCCATGAGGAGGTAAGTAGGAACTTGAATCAGGACAACTCAGTGGATGTAGTCTTTTTGGATTTTGCAAAGGCTTTTGATACAGTGCCACATGGAAGACTATTGTGCAAACTAAGGCATGCAGGAATTGCAGTAAATATCTGCTCATGGATTGAGAGCTGGCTAAAAGACAGGAAGCACAGCATTGTTGTAAATGGAGAATACTCTGATTGGACAAATGTGGTAAGTGAGTTTCCTCAGGGTTCAGTGTTAGGTCCTCTCCTTTTTAACATATATATTAATGACGTAGAAGTAGGACTCGAAAGTATTGTTTCCATTTTTGCTGATGACACTAAGTTGTGCAAGGTTAATTAAATCAAAGAATGATGTACTTTCCCTACAAAGGGATTTGCATAAATTAGATAAATGGGCTGCTAAATGGCAGATGAGATTTAGTACAAATAAATGTAAAGTTTGCATTTAGGAAGGAAAGGGATTTGGGAGTGTTTGTGGACAGTGCTCAATGCCAAGCAGCAGCTGCAAAGGCAAGTAAAATATTGGCATGTACAAAAAGAGTATAGAAGCAAGGGAAGCAGATATCATTCTTCCACTGTACAAATCCCTAGTATGCCCTCATTTGGAATATGGAGTACAATTTTGGGCACCACTTCTTAAAAAATGATTTTTTTTTTCCTATTATGAGACAATTTGGCAACGTTTAAATGTTTTTTTTCTGTTTGCCTTACCCTGGATCAATTAACAATTATTAGCAAATAAGCATATTAAAAGGATTAGAAGAGATCGAAAAAGGTTGATTAAAATTCTTTGTTCAACCTCAAATACTATGTAACTATGTAACTACATAAGGATCTAAGAGTTCCCAATCTAAGATATACCAATTGAGAACATATTTGAGTACTCTTACAAATAGCCATTGCAAAATACAACAGGTATTTCACAACTTCTATAAGAAGCTTTATACCACCGCTAGGCAGGTGATAGAGCCACAGATATGTTATTTTCTTGCATCTTGTATCTAGATCTTCACTCCTTATATGCCAGGGTTTGAAATTAGGCAAATCTTGAGGCCCAGATAGCCTGACCATCTTTTATTATAAGAAATTTTGCAACCTTCTTGCCCCACATTTAACCTTTTTACAACTCTATACTAGAAGGACACCTGATCCCCCCATAAATGAATCAAGCTGAGTTTGATGTTTTCTCTGAAGAACAAAAAGACCAACTGTAAAAAAAGAATTACAGACCTATCTCCATATTAAATGTAGATATCAAAATTCTAGCTAAAGTGATGGCAAATTAGAATGGCTACATTCCTTCTAAGACTTATCCATAAATATCAAGTGGGCTTTAATCCATACAGACAATGGACAATATTAGAGGAGTCATTAATATATCACATTTTATTTATGACACTAAAACTCCAGCCTGCTTTCTTGCTCTTAAAAAAAAAAAATATAATAATATATACTGTATATATATATATATATATATATATATATATATATACATAGTGGGCAAAAGAGCAATAGAAGCCCTCCACCATACAGTATATATATAGTACATTTGTGTTCACATTTGAATGTCTAAAACAAGTTAAAAAACTTGTTTCGTGCTCAGAATTCAGAAAAATACAGTTATTACACTGCATTCTGGGAAGCTGAGCAGAGACTTGCAAATGTGCTCACAAATGCTTTATTCTTCAATCCATAACCATTTTAAACATGGCTTCCTTTATGCCTATGCCTGCTGCATTACACAGCTTTTATGCAAAGCCAAGGTTGGATTATACACAAGCTGGAAATCCTATATATATATGTACATTCGTTGTTTGTACTACTGTACTGTGTATGGTGGAAGTCTTCTATCACATTTAGCTCACCATATGTGAAACGATTGCTATATTTAATGACTCTTTACAACAATCCACCACACAAACCAGTTACTCACACCACACTGAGGATTGGCAGTAACCGTGAAACAGTGACTGTGTCTTGACCTTTTGGCCAAATCCTAGTGGTTTGGTTGGAGTTTTTTTGTGAACTCAGGTTCCCTCTGCCTTGTGGGGAGACCTTAAGCTCCTTGCTGCTATTAGGGGAGCCTCAGCAAACACAGCCAGGTAAACAGGCCTGTAATCCTAGTGGATTTTGTTGATTAGGAAGTTTACAAGGCAAGAGGAGAAAGGCTGGAGAGACCAGAGATGGCCGGTATGGCACATTTAAAGGACAGCATCAGGCTTCACATGGAGGAATTAACAGAGACTGGAAGTATTGTTACGTTATGTTGTTGAGAAGATTCTACAGGAACTTTTGGGATTTCCAACCAGAGTCGCTGTTGTGTCTACAGGATTCACAGTATCGGTGATTATATGACCTGACATTCTATAGCAGCAGTGCTTTCTATAACTTCTATCAGCACTATAAGGAGAATGCAGGTAACCCAATAATATCTGGGGTAGGGCTAGAGTTATTGTATGCCAGGGAAGAGGTTTCTCTAGTCCTACACATGTATAATCCCATTGTGGATGACCATACTATTGAAGTCTTCTTGAGTTGGTGCTGCAAGACGGTTCACCTGATTCGCAGGCTGGAGAATATTTATGGCATTTGGAACGGCAAACGTCAGTACTTGGTGACCTTCAAAGAAGACTCAGACAATCCAGGTGGTATAAAGACTCCCCTGCATCCTTTACAATTGGGAGTGATAGGGGGTACTTTTCACCGGGTAGCCTGTTTTTTGCAGGAAGTGTTATACGTATGGCCACATATATAACGACTGTCCAGGACCCAGGTGCCGGTACTGTGGAAGCCCGGAACATCAGGCCTTTGATTACAAGACCAGGACCTGTGACTTATGTGGAGAGGATGGTCATATTTTCCCAAAGTGCCCCAGGCGATACCGGTACCACTCAAGAGAACGTCAGACACAACAGCATCATTCCCTTTCTGAGGATTCCAGCAGTGAAGCCCAAACAAGCCAGGAAGAAGATCCGAAGGATGTTGTCCATGTTCCCAGAGATGAAGGGTCTCAGAGTGGTGAGAGGGGCCGATTGAGACCATCTGTAGTTTTCGGTGATGCAGCCTTGGACTTAGTAGGAAAAGGTGTTGCCAGGAATAAGCCCAAGGCTGGGGGTAGCATGGTCCCAGATTCTGGGGCCATATGAAAGAGTGAAGGAATTGACATCTTTGTATCACCACATGAATCAGAAGTTACCGTGGTGTCTTCTGGTCCAGTGGATAGTAGTACCAGACATGATTAAAAGGAAAAGGGAAAACCTGATGGCAGGCTTTCAAGAGTCATGTCTGGGAAGCCCCAATACGCTACGCAAGGACCGGAGTAGAGGGCAAAGGGTGTGATAATAGTGGGTTCTGGAATCAAGGGCAAATGAGTGTGACAGCAGATAATGGTAGAAGTAAGAATGGTGCTAGTGTGATGCCTATGCCAACCCGAGTAGATCCTAGAGGTTCAGGAAGGGAAGTTAAAGGATCCGTGCTTGGTAAACTAAGATACAAAAAGGCACTTTGTAAGGGAGCACTGATGATGAGACAAGTGGCTTCTTCAAGCCCATATAGGACTGTAAACTTTGTGCCAGTAGATCCTAAAATTAGAGATAGATCAGCCTCAATATCTACTCTGTTTCCATCCCAGATTGGAGAACAACCCCTTTCCTTTGAAGAACTGCTGCCTAGCTAAAGTGCAATCTCACAGTGTCTGCAACGGAGGCAGGGAAGCAGCGGAGATGGTCTACAGAAGCATGGAAAGAAGTGCAGCATAGGTCCAAAAAAGCAAAAAAAAAATGCGATTGAAGAAATGGATATTGAAAGTACAAAAAAGCGGGGAGCCTCTGGTAAACTAGTCAAGGGTGTGCAATTAAAGAGAAGGACCCCTGAATGCCTGTCGGTGACACCCTCTTTGGACGTGACAGATACACCTTTATTTTCTAGAGAGTCTGAAGCAGATGAAATTGAAGCTTCAGTGCAGAGGCTAACTGAGGCTAACAGGTTTGCCATTATATCCCCTTATGACCATGACAAAATGTGACTAAATGACTAAACCCTCATTTGACAATGACTAAAACAGTATCTTTAAATGCCATGGCTGATTAACTTCCTGACCGACTTATTCGTCCAGCGAAGAGAACAGCGGTGAGTCAGGAACAAGTGCCCGACATTTCATTTAATGTGAGAAGTATAAAAACCAAGCCACGGAGCGTGGCCTGTTTAGACTATTTAAAAATGTTTAATTGTGACGTATATGGTTTGCAAGAGTGTGCTATTGATAATGAATTAAATTATGATAAGTTTAAAAAAGATTGGACCATTAAATCAGTCTGGTCTGGAGGGGCAGATAACAAATCATCAGGTGTTGCTGTCCTCTTCAGGCCAGGATGGGATATTGAATATTTTAATGAAATCTTACCTGGTAGAATTTTATTGGTAAAAGCTACATACAATCTTTCATACATACTCTTTTTTAATATTTATGCACCGCCATGTAAGAATTAAAGATTTAAACATTTTTAAATAATGAAAATGTTTTTACCTGGGTCTGAGCCAACTATTTTATTGGGAGATTATAACTGCATTTTAGAGTCAAGTGGGCAAGTGGGAGGAAAAGAAAAAGGGACGGGGGGGGGGGTTTAGATAAGTCATCCAAATTATTATGTAACACTATTTCTGATTTTAACTTCAAGGGTACATGGAAAGAACTGCAACCAAGTGAATCTGGCTTTACAAGGGCAAACCAAATGGTATGGTCCTGAATTGATTTTGTATTTCACTCACTTGACCTAGAAGCAGTAAGTATCAATCATATTCCTAATATTATATCAGACAATAACATTTGAAAAACAAGTTTAAAAGTTCAGAAATAGAACCAAAAGGTAAAAATATATGGAAATTAAATATATCTCTGGTAAATGAGGAAGTTTTATAGCATTTTATGTATTTTTATAAAGCTTTACAGAAAAAGTGGTTTTACTTTAAGTGTTTTATATTGGTGGGAAATGGTAAAGACAGAATGTAAAGCTTTTTTTTATTAAGTGGGTATTATTATTATTAATAATATTATTATTATCTTTTATTTGTATTGCATCAACATATTCCGTAGCGCTGTGAAGGAGAACAAGAAAATATACAATATGTAATATTAACGGCAGAAAATAAAGGACCCTGTTTTGAGCTTCAAATCTTGTAAAAAGTTATTTTTTCTAAAGTGCCCCACAATACTAGAAACTCACCACATACAATCTAATGGACCTGGGTGAAGAGTAGATAAGGAATAGCAAGGCTAAGGAGGAAGTGAAAGATAGATAGGTAGGAAGTTGTGTAAAGTAGACAATTATACATTAGTTGGAGAGGGAAAAGATGTTATGTAGAGTAAAAAAATTAAAAAGGGAAGTACAGTGCCTTTCAAAAGTATTCACAGCCTTAGTATTTTTCTTGTTTTCTTGCCCCACAACCTGGAATTAACATGGGTTGTTTGAGCATTTGCATCATTTAATTTACAGAACATGCCCACAACTTTGACGATGTTTTTTTTTTATTGTGAAGCAAGCAACAAATAGGACAAAATAACAGAACAAGTCAATGTGCATAACTATCCACCCCCCTAAATCCAATACTTTGTAGAGCCACCTTTTGTAGCAATCACAGCTCTAAGTCACTTTGGATAAGTCTCTATGAGCTTGCCATATCTTATCACTGGGATTTTTGCCCATTTCTCCTTGCAAAACTGCTCCAGCTCCTTCGAGTTGGATGGTTTGCGCTTGTGAACAGCAATCTTTAAGTCTGACCACAGATTTTCTATTGGATTGAGATCTGGGCTTTGACTTGGCCATTCCAACACATTTACATGTTTCCCCTTAACCACTCAAGTGTTGCTTTAGCAGTGTGTTTGGGGTCATTGTCCTGCTGGAAGGTGAACCTCTGTCCAAGCCTCAAATCAAGCACAGAGTGGTACCGGTTTTGCTCAAGAATATCCCTGTATTTAGCACCATCCATCTTTCCCTCAGCTCTGACCAGTTTTCCAGTCCCGGCTGCTGTAAAACATTCCCACAGCATGATGCTGCCACCACCATGTTTCACTGTGGGGATGGTGTTCTTCGGGTGATGTGATGTGTTGGGTTTGCGCCAGACATAGCGTTTTCTTTGATGGACGAAAAGTTAAATTTTAGTCTCATCAGACCAGAGCACCTTCCTCCATACATTTTTGGAGTCTCCCACATGCCTTTTCACAAACTCAAATTGTGCCATTTTGTTTTTTGCTGAAATTACTTTCTTTCTTCTTGCCACTCTGTCATAAAGCCCAATTCTATGGAGCGTACGGCTTATTGTCGTCCTATGTACAGATACTCCAGTCTCTGCTGTGGAACTCTGCAGCTCCTCCAGGGTTACCTTAGGCCTCTGTGCTGCCTATCTGATTAATGCCCTCCTTGCCTGGTCCATGAGTTTTGGTAGGCGGTCGTGTCTTGGCAGGTTTGCTGTTGTGCCAAGTTCTTTCCATTTGGTTATGATAGATTTGATGGTGCTCCTGGAGATCATCAAAGATTTGGATATTTTTTTATAACCTAACCCTGACTTGTACTTCTCAAAAACATTGTCCCTTACTTGTTTGGAGAGTTCCTTGGTCTTCATGGCAATGTTTGGTTAGTGATGCCTCTTGCTTAGGTTTTGCAGCCTCTGGGGCCTTTCAAAAAAGGTGTGTATATGTAATGACAGATCATGTGACACTTAGATTGCACACAGGTGGACATCATTTCACTAATTATGTGACTTCTGAAGGTAATTGGTTGCACCAGAGCTTTTTATAGGCTTCATAACCAAGGGGGTGAATACATACGCACATGCCAATTTTCTGTTTTCTACAGTATTTCTAAAAAATTGTTTTGTGTATATATTTTTCTCATTTCACTTTACCAACTTAGACTATTGTGTTATTTTGATCCATCACATAAAATTCAGATGATCAAAACATTGAACTTAAGGTTGTAATGTAACAAAATAGGTAAAAAGACAAGGGGGTGAATACTTTTGCAAGGCACTGTAAATGAATTATTACAAAAAAGGAAACAATGGTTACATAAATTAAAAGATATGGGTAGAGAAGTAGATATTGACATTGAAAATGTGACAAATGAAATTAAGCGTTTTTTTAATAGAAAAAGGCTAAACAATCATTTTTGAGTCAAAAGTTAAGCATATTGAAGAATATGAAAAGTGCAATAGATATTTAAAAAAAAAAAAAGCTTTTAATAAACCTGAAATTAAATCTTTAGAAGAAAATGGCATATTGTATACTAAGAATAAAGATATTTTAAAAACAGCTACAAGCTTTTATTCAAATTTATACAGAAGGAAACAAGTTGAAGATGAGTGTAAAAATGATATTTTATCCAGTATTCAAAATGTTTAAGTAAAGAGGATGGAGAAAGTTTAGTACAAGATCTTACTATGGAAGAGCTTTTTAGTGTAATTATTAGTTTAAAAAAAAGGTAAAGCTCCAGGTGACAATGGACTTCCAGGCAAATTTTACATGTTTTTTGGGGATTTGATCAAAGAAGATTTTTTATTGGTGTGTAAGGAATGTTTGTGTTGCAAAAAATTACCAAAGTCTATGAGAAGTTGTACTATGGTTTTAATTAATAAAAAGGGTGATTTTAAAGATATTCAGAATTGGAGACCTATTACACTTTTAAGCTTTGATTATAAATGTGTGGCAAAAATGTTAGCAAATCATTTTAATAAGGGAGGATCAAACGTGTGCTGTACCGGGAAGATCTATTACTGATAGTTTGTTTTGTATGGGCGATTTTTTAAATTATACTAAAGAGCGTGCAATACCTACAGCGGTGTTGAGCTTGGACTTCGAGTAGGCATTTGACTCCGTCTTCCATTTGTTTCTATTTCAGGTACTGGAGAAAATGAGTTTACCAGAGGCCTTTCAGAGACAAATCACCACCCTGTATAATCATGTTTTTAGTAAGAGCAATATTAAAGGTCACAATGGAGAGGTTTTTAAAATAAATAGGGGGCATAGGCAGGGTTGCCCCCTTTCTCCAATCCTTTTTATATGTAAAGTTGAGCCCTTTTTAGAGAAAATCAGAAAGGATAAGGTCATTAAAGGAGTTCATGTACCCAGAGGTGGAGGTGTTAGTGTAAAATGTGTAGGGTACATGTATGATTTGAGTGTGATTTGTACAACCAATGCATCTTTATGTAGGGTAATAACAGAATATGTGAAAATTCCACTTCAAATATCTAGAACACAATTAAAAATGTTAGGAATTGTTTTAAATGCATCTTTATCGGGTTTTCAAAATTGGATTTTAGTTTAAAAAAAAATCAGCAAAAAATAAATTTTGGGGTTTTAAGGGATCTTTCTTTGGAGGGTAACATTTTAATTATTAAAGCAGTTTTACTTCCTATTATTCTTTTTTACTGTTTTGTATTCCCCCCTAATACTCTTTGGTTGAAAATAATTAAATAAATGAATCTTTTATTTTTTATGGTCATCTAAAATGGAAAACCTTGCAAGAGACAAAATGTGTAGGAAAACGGAGTTAGGTGTGAAAAATGTATTGGAAATTGAGAAAATTTTTATTTGTTAAAATATTATTGTATTGTGTGAGGGAACTTGACCAAAATGATTTAACAGACGCTTTTATAAAAATGTATGGAGGAAGATATTTTAATAAGTATAAATGGATGTCACTGTTTTTAACCCAACCATATGCATTTAACCCACCAAAATTGTATGTTGATATTAACAATGTTATACAAAAACAAAATATTAATGTTTTATGTTTGGAAATGATTAAAGACCAATGAAAATTAACTTGTTCAAGAGAAAACTGTAAAAATAGTGAAACAATTTATCATCTGTTTTGGGGTTCTTTTGCTTATGAAATACGGAAGGAAATGTTTTTTCTTTTATCTCAAATCTGGGAATCAGATTCACCTCATGAAAACATTTTATACGTTTTTTTAAAGACTTTTTTTTAAGGATAAAGATATTGTAATATGGCAAATTATTAAGGATGTATTGTGGAAATTAAGGAACTTGGTTTTATTTAAAAAATACATTTTAACAGTACAGCATACATATGATCTTAAGTCAACTTTATTTATACTATTTAATTGATAAGCAAAAGAATAAGAATGCAAAAATTCTATGGTGTGTTGACAAATAAAATATGATACGAACACAGTGATCAACATTTTAAAATGACCTTTTTTAACTTTTGTCTGCCTTTCTTTTATTGCAGAATATCCTTTCATGATCAACAAAAGGGACAACTCCAGGGACGGAAGATGGAGGGAGAGATGGAGTGTATTTTAGGGTCAGCGGTGGATGAAGGGATAGAGTAGTCTAGAGTTAAAGGACAGTTAAAAGAGATAGTGATTGTAGGACTTTAAGCTGTTTTTATTGGCGTAATTTAATTGTAAAGTGCCTTTTTATATACTGTATGCCACGCGCTTTCTTGAGAAATTTTTATTTTTAAGTTCCATGATATTTTGTAAAACGCCCTTTATAAATTATGATTTTTTATATCTTTATGCCTTTTATGACATAGAACCATTTTATATATTACATATGATTGCTATTTATTATGTTATGTTAAAATATGTCATGCTTTAATGGAATGTTTGTATAATATCATGAGTTATTTAAAAAAAAAAAAAAAAAAAAAAAAAAACAATGCTGTATGTAGTTAAGTGACCTGGTTTGTGAATAATCCAGCTGTTGCTATGCCTAAAACTGTGAAATACAGTAAGTATATGCTAAAAAGGAGCCATGTTTAAAATGGTTTGGATTGACAGAGTGAGGGTGCATTATTATAATGTTCCGCCACATTCAATAGCGCTGTACATAAGATAAGTTCAAGACAAAGATACAATCAAATTAAACATAGCAAAGCAAGGAGGGCTTTGTCTTTGAACCTCAAATCAATAGCGTCCATAGTGCTTTCCCAAAAGCACCTTGCGGGATTGAAACTCGCAGACTTTCAACCTAAAGGTATTGTGTGTGTAAAAGGAGGGAGAGAGAGGCGAGACTGTGTTAGTGTGGAAGGTGATACGCTTCTTTAAAGACATATGTTTTTAGAGAGGTTTTGAATGTTTTGAGGCAGGAGGCAAGGAGTTCCAGAGAATAGAGGCAGCATGAGAAAAGTCCTGAAGGTGAGATTGAGAGGAGGTGACAAGAGTTGTGGAAAGAAGAAGGTCATTAGCAGAACGAAGAGGGCGGGTGGGGGAGTATTTAGAGATGAGACCAGAAATGTATTGGGGTGAACTATTGTTGAGGGCTTTGAAAGATAGGGTCATGATTTTAAATGTTATTCTGGAGGCTAAGGGAAGCCAGTGGAGTGATTGACATAGAGGTGATGCCAACACTGAACATTGTGTACGGAAGATGAGTCTAGCAGAGGCATTCATAATGGATTGAAATGGAGATAGTCGGGTGGTGGGTAGGCCAGCAAAAAGCGAGTCGAGAGTAGTCGAGTCGAGAGATGAGAGAGTGTATTAGGATTTTAGTTGTGTCTTGCGTCAGATAGTGTCGAATTCTGGAGATGTTTTTTAGATGGAGAAGACAAGATTTAGTTAGTGATTGTATGTGAGGGATGAAAGACCGAGCGTGATCCAGTAGAACTACAAGACAACGGGCTTGGGAGGTGGGGGTAATGATGACATTGTTGACAGTGAGAGAGATGAGAGGAATTGACATTGTGGTAGAGAGAGGGAAGATAAGGAGTTCAGTCATAGACATGTTGAGTTTGAGATGTGGGTGGACATCCAAGACGATATGCTAGAGAGGCAGTTGGAGACATGTGTGTGTGTATATATATATATATATATATATATATATATATATTTATTTATTAATTTAGTAATTATTAATCTCTCTATATATAGGCCCTCATTCAATTGCGATTTTGCCAATTCAATAGGGATTCAAATAAGCACATAATATATATTTTTTAAAGAAGTTTGTAGTCAGTGAAAACCTTGCTTTTGGATAGATGCTTAATAAATAAAAACTTCTTTAAAAAATATATGTGATGTGCTTATTTAGACCCCTATTCAATTGGCAAAATTGCAATTGAATGAGGGCCATAGAGATTAATAATGAATATTGCAATATAATTTGATACATTTTGTATTGGACAAACATCTTATTCATAATGACGAGCTTTTGAGAGGTTCAACCTCTCCTTATCAAGTCTGAAGCAATACTAACATGAGATGGAATACTCAATTTGAATAAAAACAGCAGATGCAAAGAGTGGATACAGCATCTGACATCACCATGCAAATGCATATATGGGGAATAAACACAACATAGTAAAGGAAACATATACTACATACACATATACATCAATATATATACATGAAAAAAACAGAGCACTGTAGTCCACAGTGATATCTTTCCTATTGGACAAACATCTCACTAAGAGTGCTAAGTCTGTTATAGTATAGGAATAAATATTTACATGAAATTCTGATAATGTGTTAGAAAACCCAAGTCCATATTAAGTCCTGTATTTTTAGTATTGAAGAATGTGATCAACTTTATTTCAAATGCTTTTCTCTCATGGATGTTGTTAACACACTACTTGTTACCATGGATGTAGAGTCTCTTTATTCCACACAAAGATGGCACTGAGGCATGCTTTAGGTTTCTTTCAACAAACAAGCAAAACAATAAATATGGCACTGATATTATTGTTAAACTAATAGAATATATCCTTTCCCACAACTAGATTACTTTCAACTAAGATACCTACCTACAGATGATGGGGACCAAAATGGCTCCACAATACGCAAATCTATTTATGGCCAATCTAGAAGAAACATTCATATCTGTATCCATTTACAAACCATACAAATACTACCTGTCATGATTTAATTGTTTAAGGACTCATATTGTCAGTAATTTATGAATATGTCCAAGGGAGCATGACATTGTTACATTGGGATTATGTGTTATTGTGTGGTTATATGCTGCCTGTACATGGGTATTATGTATCCTAGTTATAATATATTTTAAGAGGGAAAATGTTATATAGAACATATATGGAATTGGTAGAAATGCTCTGCATAGAAGTTAGCTGCAGATTATTGCACACTCACACATACAGACCTTGGGTCAAGACAGATGCATGTACTTCAAGTAGTCCTAAGCAAACACTTGAGTTTAACATAAAGGCTTGTTCACTAGATATCTGGTGAATTTGATCTCAATAGCTTTTATAGCCCAAGGTTGCCAGCCAGATGGTCTGACATCACACATACACAAGTGTACACAAGGGTGTGGTATTGGAGAGTATAACTATATTGTTTTGATCATTCAATAAAGTTTGAGAGATAGTTTTCACATAAACAAGGTGTGAGACTATTTCTGTGTGTTGTATCCTGACTTGGGGAGTGGTCTTGCCATGAGCCACTAAAGTAACCTGGATCCAGTATTCTCTGCCTGTAACTTTTGGGCCTTGCCCTCTTCAGAAGCCATTTTTTGTGCCACAGAGAACAGGAACTACATGATTCTGCTGGGGTAGGTTTGAACTAGGTTCATATCAAGCCCCCTTGAAAAAGCAGATTGTGACACTACCATTACATAGATGATCTGGTCATCACATGGACAGAAGGAGAAAGCAAACTCAGAGACTTTCATAGTTCCTTCAATACCTTCCATTCATCTAAAAAACTTAAAATCGATTTAGAAACAGAACAGGTAAACTTTCTAGACACTACTATATCGATCACCAATGGCACTCTCCACTCATCTGTATAAACCCACAGACAGATGTAGATGTAAACAGCTCCAGTTTTCATCCCTCCCAACAAAACAAGCTATCATTCATAATCAAGCCATTAGATACCTTCGGATTTGCTCATACACTGGAGACCATGATAAAAAATTAAAAACACTGTCTGAATCTTTCAAACAAAAGGGTTACAAACCCTGTATTATTATCCCAAAAATGACCACTGCCATCAAAATACCACATGAACACCAATTAAAGTACAAGACAAAAGAAACTACTTCACATATACCTCTAGTGACCACATACCATCCAATTTTAGAGAAAATACAGAAAATAATCAAAGATTTACAACCATTACTAATTAAAGATACTGAATTGAAAGATATATTCCCAAAACCTCCCATCCTTGCATTTAAACAACCACCAAACCTGAAACAAAAACTTGTCAGCAGAAAATTGGCCAATGAACAACTGAATATAACAAATTGAACCAAACCTTTTAACAGACGTCCCTGTAAATGATGTCAACACATTTGTAATGATAACACAGCCACAAATAACAAGACCTATAACAACATTTGGTTTAGTAGTAAATTGCCCGTCATAAATGATGGCAACTATGTTATGTTTAATTGTCTGGGCTGTCTCTGTGTGCATTCTCCCTCTCTCTGTGTGCCCTCTCCCTCTTTCGGAGCACATTCTCTCTCTTTCCTCTTCCTCTCTAAATGAGACCTGTGTCTCTCTGTGTGCCCTGTCTCTCTGGTCTGTTTGCTCTCTGTCCCTCTCCCTCCCTCCAACCACTCTCTCTTCCCCCCTCACTCTCTCTGACCCTCTTTCTCTCTCCCTTCTCTCTATCTCCCCTCTCTCTCTCTCCCCTCTCTTTCCTCTCCCTCCCTCCCTCCCTCCTTTCTCTCTGTCCCCCTCCCTCTCTTTCTCTCTGACTCCCTCTGTGTCCCTCCCCTCTGACTCCCCCTGTGTCACTCCCCTCTGACTCCCTCTGTCACCCTGTCAAACCTTCTGTCTCCCTCTCTTACTTTTTTTCCCCTCTCTGTCCCTCTCCCTTCCGCAGTCAGCTGTCTCCCTCTGTATCCCCCTTCCCTCTCTCTCCCCCTCCCTCTTTTTCTCTTTTTCTCTACCCTCTCTGTTTTCCCCTCATCGCTGCTACTGTGGCTGCTGCTATATCCTCAAAGCAAATCGATTGCATGATTCCCCTGTCACGCCAGCAAGTAGATGTGAGTAACATTGGCGCAGTAGGCATTGCACAGGCGTTATTCACATCTACTAACTATTATAGTGGATATACAAAATTATTTTGTCCAGTAGCAAGTCAATTTGTTCAGAAGATCATAAAATAAATAAGAGATCACTAGCGACTTGCCCGTCAAAAATGATGGCGATGGAAGATTATAATAACTTGAGTTCTCAATATATAAGAGGGGCTTTCATGTATGATGGTCTGATGTGCAGCTATTCCCGAAAGCACTGTTAACGCCGGTGCTTTATGGAATCATAAAAGAGTTATATTGGGGGAATGTCTGTAAAGCGCACAATCATAAGTGTATTTAACACAACGTTTCTGGCTGATGTTCTCTGTTTAAGTATATGCCATATATATTGGTGTTACTCCATGGTACTTAAGTCCGTTTGGGGCGGTGATATTGTTTGGTCTGATACTGTGTACTTTTCGAGAGTGCGTGTCGGGGTTCCCCAAAGCACAAGTACTTCAGACCATTTTCATGGATAAAAATATATTTATTTGGTAAAAATTCCGATTTGATTCTGGTACAGAAATCCAATGATAAAAAATCGTTAAATAAATAGATTGTAAAACAAGTCGGACGCGTTTTGCTGATGTGATCTGCAGCTTCTTCAGTGACAAATAAATTCCTACAAGAGGAGATTGATAGGAGTACACATAAGTATACATGGTCCTTAGTGTACAAATTTATAAAATACAATACATTTGTAACAGTACAATATATTGGATAAGGATGGATCGGTTGTGGGTACAGGATTATATACATTTGTACTAATAAATTATGGCCCTTGGTGAGTGGTGAAGTACTTCAGTAAGTCTAGAAGAAGGATGTATGAAATCATCCTACAGGGGTATATTGACCTCATTGGGCATAATTCTTTTGTACTGTGGTAATCCAACTATGGCTACATTTGACAGAAAAAATGCATTTGTAGATACATATAAAGTAAAAAGTGTATATGTCTATGCATAAAGTCATATATACAGGGGTGGGAAAGCAGATATAGAAAAATATTCCCTTGTGAGGCATAAGATATAAAAGTATGAAATATAAAAAATATAAAAAATATAAATAAAAGCAACACCCATATGGTTAAGCGGATAAAAATACCCGCCCTGATGTTTGTGAAATAACAATGATAGGCAAATGTGTGTACACACAAACATGCCCACACATCCATAAATACACATACATACACATATACATACACATATATATATATATATATACACACATACATACATATACACACACATACATATACACACAAACATACACACATATGCACATATATGCACGCTCACGCACCCGGGAACGTTTAAGCACACGCGTAGAATATTTAAATTATATGCAAGATGTTTGGGGATAAGCTAGTACAATATATATATACACACATATCTGTACAGACATATACATATACATAAATATACATACATACATACACGCACATAAATACACATACATATATATATATATATATACACACGTGCGTATCCCTCTATACATATGTGGTTGGAGGGAAGAAAGTTGAGTAAGCTGTGTGTACCTGTGAGTGTGGTAGTTCCAGTGTGTAGAATCCAAGGTAAAGTGAATCTGGCCCATGGGCCTCTTATTCCTATATGTAGAATTGGGCCCTTAGGTCCCTTATCCTCCTACTGTGGCTAGGTGTGTAGATGAGCGTCTCTTTGGGCTTAACTTCCTGCAATGAGGCTCAATCAGGCCTGTTGCTGGAGTCTGGAGGGTTCTGATTATCCTTGGCTTGGAGGATGTATCCTGATAGAAGCAAATGCTTTAAAGCATGCTCTGCCTGTAGTTGGCAGTGTGTGATGCACTACTTCCGGCACTGGGTGATGACATCACTGTATAATCAGTTTGTGTCTCTACATGCCCATACTAAGTATGGAGGACATAATGTGTTCTATAGGGTAATCAATGTCGGTGCCCTCTTCCAATATGGTGATATACTACTAGGTGTCTCTATATGCCCATACTAAGTAGTATCTCCCTCCCCTATAGTACTAACTATAGATAATTATGGATTGTCTATAGGCTTAAAGGTATTTATGGCCTGGCGAGGGCCATAATTTTGAAGTATGATGGTAAACACACTGTTATAAAATCATGGACCTGGTCAAGATATAGATGAATATGAATGGTCTAAAGGCTGCGTTTAACTTATGGCATGATTTACTATATGATGTGGGCTATATGATTAGTGATAGGGGATGAGTGTATATGTGAATAGATATATATTGCAAAAAATATGTGAGGTGTATAGCTGTATGATGTATGGATGGATGTAGTGGGGAACCAGATAGTTCTAACAATTGCTAAGGGTATTATATAAAAATTGCTGAGTTTCAAAGGTGGGAAATAATACTTATTGGGAATACATATAGAGGTGGGTCCTTATTGGATCTGTGGAAGAGTAACACATATGGTGAAGTCCCCCTATCAATTGGAGTAAGTGATAAATGGGGGAAAGAGAGAAAACATACAACAATATATTACAAGTGTTATTCAGGATTCTTGGAATGCGGCCAAGTCTAGTCGGTCACCCCCTCTGGCTGCAATTGGGATGTGTTCCACTGCTTTAATGATAGTCCCCTTGGTATGTTTTGGGTGCATTTTCATGATGTGTGCTGAGTATCCGTTTGTAAGTATACCTTTTCTGGCGTTCTTTAGGTGTTCTCTGAACCGTTCCTTGAGGGGTCTCTTCGTGCAGCCTACATATTGTTTCCTACAAATACATGTGATCACGTACACAATGTATGTTGTGTTGCAGTTGGTCATGTGATATATCTTGTACTTCTTTTGGGTTGTATGTGATCCTATTAGGTTTTTATCCTTGTTTGAAATATGGCTACAAGTGATGCATCTTTTGGCCCCGCATTTATGGGTTCCTGGTATCTTTGAAGTATCTGTGTTATTGTGGTTCTGTTTCTTAAGCTCACTTGGTGCCAGGAGATTCTTCAGGTTTGTATTCTTTTTAAAGGTGACAGTTGGAGCCTCTGGGAGGATATCCCAGAGGATGTCGTCCTCTATCAGGATGTGCCAGGGCTTCTTTACACTTGCTGAGATGTTTTTACCTGCTTTGTTGTATCTGGTGAGGAATCTGCACTCATTCTTGTTTCCTCTTGTTGTTTTATCTTTCTTTTTAATGAGTTCATTTTGTTTCAGGATCCTTGTTTTTTCATTTGCTTCTTTCACTATTTTCATATTATAGCCCTTTTCTTTGAATTTTTGGGTAAGATTCTTACTCTCAGCATCATAGTCAGAAGTCTTAGAGCAGTTTCTGTGGACTCGACGGAACTGGCCAAAGGGTATATTTCTGATCCATCTGGGATCATGTGCACTGGATGCATGTAGATAGCCGTTTGTGTCAGTAGGTTTAGTGTATAGTTTCGAGGTCACACCGCTTGGTTCCCCTGTCAGTGCTACATCGAGGAATGGGATTGACCTTGGGTTATAATTCATGGTGAACGCCAAGTTCATATTGTTTTCATTGACATACGTGAAGAATGTGTTCATGGTTAGGTCATCGCTGTTTTCCCAGATGATGATGATATCGTCGATGTACCTTTTCCATTGGATGATGTTTTTGGAGAAGGGGTTATTGTGCCAGATGTACTTTTCCTCCCAGAGTCCCATATATAAGTTTGCGAAGCTTGGGGCGAACTTCGTCCCCATAACGGTCCCTCATTTTTGTGCATAAAACGACTCTCCGAACATAAAGTAATTGTGTTCCAAAATGAACATGATAGATGTAGTTAGAAAGTTGATCTGGGAGCTTTCCATGCCCCCTTGGGTTTTCAGGAAGTGTTCTGCGGCTTCCACCCCTTGGATGTGGGGAATGGAAGTGTAAAGTGCGGTGACATCCAGAGTCAACCAGTGGTATGAGTCTCGCCATTCCACCTGGGTGAAGATTTCTAGGACATGCGGAGTGTCCCTGGTGTATGAAGGCAGCTTGCTCACTAGTGGTTGTAAGAAGAAGTCCACGTACTGGGATATCGCCCTTCTTGTGGTTCTACATGGATGGACAATTCTTGTGATTGGCTGGGTAAGATGAGATCTTCCAGGATCTCTAGTGTCGCTCGATCTCCTTCCTCGATTTAGGCTATATCAGCTGTGTCAGTTGCCAAAACAAGGATCCTCAAACAAAATGAACTCATTAAAAAGAAAGATAAAACAAAAAGAGGAAACAAGAATGAGTGCAGATTCCTCACCAGATACAACAAAGCAGCTAAAAACATCTCAGCAAGCGTAAGGAAGCACTGGCACATCCTGAGAGAGGACGACATCCTCCGGGATATCCTCCAAGAGGCTCCAACTGTCACCTTTAAAAAGAATGCAAACCTGAAGAATCTCCTGGCTCCAAGTGAGCTTAAGAAACAGAACCACAATAACACAGATACTTTAAAGATACCAGGAACCCATAAATGGGGGGCCAAAAGATGCATCACTTGTAGCTTTATTTCAAACAAGGATAAAAACCTAATAGTATCACATACAACCAAAAAAGAGTACAAGATATATCACATGACCAACTGCAACACAACATACATTGTGTACGTGATCACATGTATTTGTGGGAAACAATATGTAGGCCGCACAAAGAGACCCCTCAAGGAACGGTTCAGAGAACACCTAAAGAACGCCAGAAAAGGTATACTTACAAACGGATACTCAGCACACATCACGAAAATGCACCAAAAAAATACCAAGGTGACTATCATTAAAGCAGTGGAACACATCCCAATTGCAGCCAGAGGGGGTGACCGACTACTTACCCTCAGACGTAGCGAGACCAAGTGGATCCACAAGCTAAAGACATTGGAACCAGCGGGCCTAAACCGGGGTATAGACTTGGCCGCATTCCGAGAATCCTGAATAACACTTGTAATATATTGTTGTATGTTTTCTCTCTTTCCCCCATTTATTACTTACTCCAATTGATAGGGGGACTTTACCATATGTGTTACTCTTCCACAGATCCAATAAGGACCCACCTCTATATGTATTCCCGATAAGTATTATTTCCCACCTATGAGCTTTGACACTCAGCAATCACATATTATAATTCTCTAACTGCGAGTTTTCGTCACACTTGTGGCCTTGCAGGATGACAACTTGCAGTTTGACAACATGCTCCCTCCTTCCCCGCATCATCCTCCTCCTCATCCCTTATCATCCTCCTCCCTCCCCCTTATCCTCCTTCCCCCCCCCCCTCTCTCCTCTCCCCTCTCTCCTTACTCTGATGTGAGCACCTCCTGCTTCTCTCCCCAGCAGCATGTCGTCTTCCTGTGAGCGTCCGGCATATGTTAATGACATCACGCAGGGGCCTCTCTCCTCTGCTGTTCACTTAAGGTGGATTCCTATATATTGAAGCATACATGCACTTTTTCTCTGCTATGTGTAAATTATCTCCTGTAGTGCTACTGTAATAAGAGATTCAGTATCCCATCAGAACCTGTATCCTCTCGCCAGCATTCAGACAAAGTCCCACCCCTGCCTCTCTCCTCTTCTGTTCACTTAAGGTGGATTACAATATATTAAAAGCATACATGCACTTTTTCCCTGCTATGTGTAAATTATTATATAAGTTGTGAGCATACGAGTTGTTGCTAACGCTTGCGGGCTCGCACAGCGAGCCGCGGCCCTCGCATAGCGAGGGCCCCAGTTGCTAACAAGGAGCGCCGAAGGAGCTCCGTGCCAGCAACTGCGAACCTTGCAAACTTTACGTCGGAACACAAACAACATACGACACACGGCGCCGAAGGCGCTCCATGCCACCAAATGCGACCCTCGCAAACTTTATATCGGAACGCAAACAACATACAACACACGTTACCACACATTACGACCTCGCAAAAATCGTCTGCAACCCGCAAACATGAAAAAAAGAAAAACACAATAAATACACACAACACATACATTAAAATGTTACCTACAGCAAGAGGGGGCATCTAGGACCTCAAAAAATGAAGTTACACCTCAAAAGAGTTTAGACACTCAAAAATTCTCTAAGCGAGAGAAAACAAAAACGAGGCTACAGCACTGTAAACACGCAAAACACCACAAGGAACACGCAAAACACCACAAAAGACCTACGGATATTCCGCAAAGACGCATACCACACATTACCCGCCATATTACAACAATGCGGAAGTACACAACTACGCTAACGGTTTGGTCTCGCGCACGCACACTATTACACTGCACACATTCATCACGCTTACACAGCAGCTCCACACCACTAATGCTGCAGCAACATCAAAACAGATTGTCAGCTCTTCAACACAATGCTTCCTGCATATATTACTTAAAAATAGGTAAAGTATATTAATTTATTAATGTATTATTATACACCAAACAGCATTAGCTCATTTAAAATTTCATTGCCATCATTTTTTGACGGGCAATTCGCTAGTTTTATATAATACCCATAGCAATTGTTAGAACCATCTGGTTCCCCACTACATCCACCCATACATCATACAGCTATACACCTCACATATTTTTAGCAATATATATCTATTCACATATACACTCATCCCCTATCACTAATCATATAGTAAATCATGCCATAAGTTAAACGCAGCCTTTAGACCATTCATATTCATCTATATCTTGACCAGGTCCATGATTTTATAACAGTGTGTTTACCATCATACTTCAAAATCATGGCCCTCGCCAGGCCATAAATACCATTCAGGCTATAGACAATCCATAATTATCTATACTTAGTACATAGGGGAGGGAGATACTACTTAGTATGGGCATATAGAGACACCTAGTAGTATATCACCATATTGGAAGAGGGCACCGACATTGCTTACCCCATAGAACACATTATGTCCTCCATACTTAGTATGGGCATGTAGAGTCACACACTGATTATACAGAGATGTCATCACCCAGCGCCGGAAGTAGTGCATCACAGACTGCCAACTACAGGCAGAGCATGCTTTAAAGCATTTGCTTCTATCACGATACATCCTCCAAGCCAAGGATAATCAGAACCCTCCAGACTCCAGCAACAGGCCTGATTGAGCCTCATTGCAGGAAGGTAAGCCCAAAGAGACGCTCATCTCCACAACTAGCCACAGTAGGAGGATAAGAGACCTGAGGGCCCAATTCACTACATCTAGGCTTCTACATATAGGAATAAGAGGCCCATGGGCCAGATTCACTTTACCTTGGATTCTACACACTGGAACTACCACACTCACAGGTACACACAGCTTACTCAACTTTCTTCCCTCCAAACCACATATGTATAGAGGGATATGCACGTGTGTATATATATATGTATGTGTATTTGTGTGCGTGTATGTATGTATATATATGTATATATATATATATATATATATATATATATATATATATATGTCTGTACAGATATGTGTGTATAAAAATATGTATGTATGTGTAAATGTGTACCAGTAGGTATTCATGTATATAGGAGTGTGTGTATATATTAATCTGTATTGGTTTGTGTGTGTATATATAGGTGTGGGTGCTCATATATATATATATATGCATGTATGTGTATTGTACTAGCTTATCCCCAAACATCTTGCATATCATTTAAATATTCTATGCGTGTGCTTAAACGTTCCCGGGTGCGTGAGTGTGCATATATGTGCATATGTGTGTATGTTTGTGTGTATATGTATGTGTGTGTAACATATATATATATATGTGTATATGTATGTGTATATACATATATATATATGTGTATGTATATGTGTATATATGTATGTGTGGGCATGTTTGTGTGTACACACATTTGAGTATCATTGTTATTTCACAAACATCAGGGCGGGTATTTTTATCCGCTTAACAATATGGGTATTGCTTTTTCTTTATATTTTTTATATTTTTTATATTTCATACTTTAATATCTTATGCCTCACAAGGGAATATTTTTCTATATCTGCTTTCCCACCCCTGTATATATGACTTTATGCATAGACATATAGGCCCTCATTCAATTGCAATTTTGACAATTGAATAGGGGTCTAAATAAGCACATCACATATATTTTTTAACGAAGTTTTTAGTTATTAAGCATCTATCCAAAAGCAAGTTTTTCACTAACTAAAAACTTCTTTAAAAAATATATATTATGTGCTTATTTAGAGCCCTATTCAATTGGCTAAATCGCAATTGAATGAGGGCCATACACTTTTTACTTCACATGTATCTACAAATGCATTTTTTCCGTCAAATGTAGTCATAGTTGGATTACCACAGTACAAAATAATTATGCTCAATGAGGTCAATATACCCCTGTAGGATGATTTCATACATCCTTCTTCTAGACTTACTGAAGTACTTCACCACTCACCAAGGGCCATAATTTATTAGTACAAATGTATATAATCCTGTACCCACAACCGATCCATCCTTATCCAATATATTGTACTGTTACAAATGTATTGTATTTTATAAATTTGTACACTAAGGACCATGTATACTTATGTGTACTCCTATCAATCTCCTCTTGTAGGAATGTATTTGTCACTGAAGAAGCTGCAGATCACAGCAGCAAAACGCGTCCGACATGTTTTACAATCTATTTATTTAACGATTTTTTATCATTGGATTTCTGTACCAGAATCAAATCGGAATTTTTACCAAATAAATATATTTTTATCCATGAAAATGGTCTGAAGTACTTGTGCTTTGGGGAACCCCGACACGCACTCTCGAAAAGTACACAGTATCAGACCAAACAATATCACCGCCCCAAACGGACTTAAGTACCATGGAGTAACACCAATATATATGGCATATACTTAAACAGAGAACATCAGCCAGAAACGTTGTGTTAAATACACTTATGATTGTGCGCTTTACAGACATTCCCCCAATATAACTCTTTTATGATTCCATAAAGCACCGGCGTTAACAGTGCTTTCGGGAATAGCTGCACATCAGACCATCATACATGAAAGCCCATCTTATATATTGAGAACTCAAGTTATTATAGTCTTTCTATTGAGGTCATCATTACGCAGACAGGATCTCTTGAGTGCTAAGGCCTACACGGGTTGCGGTACGATCGAACCCAACCACACAAAAATCCTATCATTTCTTCATAACTTAGCCCCTCCATTCCCCTTATTAGTTTTGTTGCCCTCCTCTGTACCTTTTCCAGCTCTAAAATGTCCTTTTTATGAATTGGTGCCCAAAATTGTACTCCATATTCCAAATGAGGGCGTACTAGAGATTTGTATAGTGGCAGAATTATATTTGCTTCCCTGGCTTCTATACCCTTCTTAATACATGCTAATATTGTATTTGCCTTTGCAGCTGCTTCTTGGTTTTGTTACCTAGGTGGTTGTCCACAAGCACTCCCAAATCCCTTTCAATATCTGATACACCTAGATTTGATCCATTCAGATTATAAATTGCATGGCTATTTTTCCTTCCCAGATGCATAACTTTACTTTTAATCATATTAAATCTCATCTGCCATTTAGATGCCCATTCCTCAATTTTATGTAAATCCCTTTGGAAGGATAGCACATAGTGATTGATTTATTTACCTTGCACAACTTTGTTTCATCAGCGAAAATGGAGACACCACACTCCAATCCTACCTCTAAGTCATTAATAAATATGTTAAAAAGGAGAGGACCTAATACTGAACCCTGACGAACCCTACTTACCACATTAGTCCAATCAGAGCCTGTTCCATTTACAACAACCCTTTGCTGCCTGTCTTTTAGCCAGCTCTCAATCCATGAGCAGATATTTACTGCAACTCCTGTTTCCCTTAGTTTGCACAATAGCCTCCCATGTGGCACTGTATCAAAATCCTTTGCAAAATCCAAAAAGACTACATCCACTGAGTTGTCCTTGATCCAGGTTTCTACTAACCTCCTCATAGAAACTAATTAGATTTGTTTGACATGACCTATCCCTCATAAATCCATGTTGACTCCTACTTATAATCCGGTTCAAATAGACATATTCTTGTATATTATCCCTTATTAACCCTTCTTAAAGCTTCCCCACTACAGAAGTGAGGCTCACTGGTCTATAATTCCCCGGATTTGCTCTTGTTACCTTTTTAAATATAGGTATCTCATCAGCTGTTCTCCAGTCATCTAGTAGATACCCTGTGTTGAGTGAATCTTGAAAAATTAAATATAATGGTTTGGCTATTACAGAACCCAGTTCCCTTAGTACCCTTGGATGTATTCCATCAGGACCCGGGGCTTTATTAACATTTATTTTTTTCAAACTCTTTTGGATTACTTCCTGTATTAACCAATTATTTGGCAAAGGTAGTGTAGCCCCATTATGTTGCTGTGTCTCAAACACTGGTAGCTCCCTTGTGTATAGCGAAGAAAAGAACCTATTTAGCTCATCTGCATTTTCTTGGTCACTAATTATCAGACGGCCTGTGTTACATTGTAATGTTCCTATAGCTTCCTTCCTCGCCGTCTTCCCATTAATATACTTAAAACATATTTTAGGGTTAGTCTTACTCTCTTTTGCAATTCATTTTTCATTTTCTATTTTAGCCAGTCTAATTGCCCTTTAGCAAGCCTTGTTGATTTCCTTGTAATCCTGTAAAGCAGTCTCTGTCCCCTCTTGTTTGTATAATTTAAATGCCTGTTTTTTTACTCCGTATTTTGATCTTTAAATCATTGTTAAGCCACATTGGATGTGATTTACTCCTTTTACTTTTATTCCCACACGGTATATGCCGATGTGTATTTATATTTAGTAAGGATTTAAATGTTGTCCATTTATTCTCTGTATTTTTACCTGCCAGTTCTCTGTCCCAGTCTATACTTTGTATTGCTGCCCTAAGACCGTTAAAATATGCCCTTTTAAAATTAAGAGTTTTCGTTGGCCCCTTAAAATTTAGTTTTTTGATTCAATCTCAAACGGGACTATGTTGTGATATCTGTTTCCCAAAGGTTGCCCTATTCCAACATTTGATACTATATCAATATTATTTGTGATGAGTAAATCTAAGATAGCTCATTTCTAGTAGGCTCTTGTACAACCTGGGCCAGATAATGATCCCTGAGTGTACTCAAGAGCCTGCTCCCCTTAGATGAACTGCTGGTCTCATTTATCCAGTTTATTTCAGGGTAATTAAAATCTCCCATTATTAGAACTTGACCATGCTTAGCTGCATTTTCAATCTGTAACAATAATTGTATTTCCTCACTTTTAGCTATATTTGGGGGTTTATAGCATACTCCTACTAATATTCTTTTGGAATTTGTTGCTCCACTATTTAACTCTACCCACAAATAGTGATGTCGCGAACATAACATTTTCGGTTTGCAAATCGCGAACGCGAACCGCCGCAAATGTTCGCGAACCGACGAACCCGGCGAACCGCCACAGACTTCAATGGGCAGGCGGATTTTAAAACCCACAGGGACTCTTTCTGGCCACAATAGTGATGGGAAAGTTGTTTCAACGGGTCTAACACCTGGACTGTGGCATGCCGGAGGGGGATCCATGGCAAAACTCCCACGGAAAATTACATAGTTGATGCAGAGTCTGGTTTTAAGCCATAAAGGGCATAAATTACCTAACATTCCTAAATTGTTTGGAATAACGTGCTTTAAAACATCAGGTATGATGTTATATCGATCAGGTAGTGTAAGGGTTAGGTCCGCTTAACAGTGACAGACCAAACTCCATGTTTAACGCACCGCAAACAACCGCAAACAGTCCATTTGCACAACCGCAAACTCCCCATTTGCTCAAGGTTGGATACCAAGCTAGCCATGTCCCGTTCCTTGTCCTCACTGATGTCATTGAAGGTCTCTTCCTCCACCCAGCCACCAAGGGTCCCTGAAAGGTGACAACAAGCCCCCTGGGATGCCCTGACTCCTCTTCTTCAGACTCCTCTCACTGCGTTGCCTTTCTCTGCATTATTATAAGGTGTGTTAAGTAGTACTACTCTTTTCAGTTTAATACCTGTTACAGCACCTATCAGGGGGCATGTATAAGGCCTGGATTTTTAGAACCGGGAGATGGAAAAAGATGCTTTGTTGGTCGTATCACTTCAATTTTGGGGCACGGCACGTGCAATCAAAGCTGCCACCATATAGGAGTGGCGTGTTTGTAAGTACTACTCTTATCAGTTTAATACTTGTTACGTCACCTATCAGGGGGCTTGTATAAGGCCTGGATTTTTAGAACCGGGAGATGGAAAAAGATGCTTGGTTGGTCGTATCCCTTCAAATTTGGGGCACTTTGTGACATTAGCTTCTTACGCTCAAACATGTAGTTTACAGGCACTTGACTATGGGCAGATGAGCAGGAACTGCTCAAGGCGAGAGACGGAGTGGCGGATGGTTGAGAGGGGGCAAGGAGGACAGCAGTGGTTGATGTGGCTGATGATGCTGGACCAGGAGGAGGATGGCAGCTTTGAGTTTGTGTGCTGCTTGTACTCATGTGTTGGTCTGGATTCACCCAAACATTAGGTCTCAACCTGTAGAGGATAAGGGAACCAGGCTATTCTAGACCTCATTCATCATTACAGGTTTTGACAGATTGGTACTATGCGTGCAAGCTACTGTGACAACAGATATGAGTGGCACTGTGCACTTGCAGAAGTTGGCAGAGTAGACGCTGTAGGTCTGACAAACACGCTTGCAGACAACTAACTGCTATGCAATCTATTAAAGTAGAATTTTTTTGTTTTTGTTTTAAATGTACACTACTGTTACACCAGATTTGAGTAATGTGTTAAGTAGTACTACTCCTATCAGTTTAATCCCTGTTATGTGCCTTTTTTGGGGGTTTAGTTGTTGAAGCCACAGTACAGCACCAGAGGCCAGAAAAATTAGGCATGTACACATGCCTGAAAAATTAGGTATTGTTGATCTTGCAGCGAGCAGAGAAGAAGGTAGGCCTGATTCAATGCCACAGCCCCGCATACCCACACTCAGAGATTGAGGGGGGGACCTGAGAAGTCCACGGGCCGGAGATATAAAGGGGGGGCCATCCCAAATAAGCACACAAGCGGGGACCAAGGTAGTGAAGGGGACATAGTGGCCCATGGACTGACGGTCGCCATTTTGGCAGGAAAAGGGCCCAGCAATTAAGCCAAACTGACCCAGCACAGGCAGCTACTTGAGTCAAACGCTGTACAATTACACCTTAATAAAGCTGAAACATGCAGCAGCAGGGATTCTAAACGGCCACACGGGGACAAGGAGGCTAACAGCCCCCACAGTCTCTGCACCACTGTTTTTAACAGATAACCCAAGGGGCTAACCAGGGACCTTGCCCACATAAAAAACAGAATTTTATTGGAGGAATTATTAGTGTCTTTACCCCCCAAGAGAGGACATAATATACAGTATCTTTAGACTACCTGATGGCCAAACCTCCTTTAGCCCCAATGCTATCCAAGAAACATTTCAAAACTTCTATCAGACCATATATTCATCCCAATCCCGCTGCAGCGGATCTGACATAGAGTCCTTCCTACTACAGCAAGAAGTCCACAAAATACCTGTACCTCAATTGGACAGCTTGAACCTAGACATATCCCAAGAGGAAGTTAAATCTACAATCCAAGATCTTAAATTTGGCAAGTCCCCAGGGCCAGACGGTTTTACTCATCTGTACTATAAGAAATTTGAGCCCTTGCTTACCCCCGCACCTAACATCTTTGTTTAACGCTATACTAAATGGAGAACCTATGCCCCCTTAATTGAATCAGGCCAACCTCATAGTCTTTCCAAAAGAGGGTAGGGACCCTTTAGAGGTTAAAAATTATCGCCGCATACCCCTGATAAATGTGGATGTCAAGATCCTAGCTAAAATTATGGCAAAACGAATATCTAACTTTTTACTGGAATAAATACACAAGGACCAAACAGGGTTCATTCCTTTCAGAGAGGCAGGAGATAATTTTAGGAGGGTTCTGAATGGCCAGTTTTTGGCTCAACACTATAACAACCCAGTTTGTCCTCTAGCCCTAGACATAGAGAAGGCTTTTGATACGGTGGAATGGCCATATATGTACAAAATGCTAGATAAGTTTGGATTTGAGGGACGCTTTCTCAACCTGCTCAGAAGGTACTACGACTCACCAGTAGCTAACTTAAAAATACCAGTGGACCATAAGGCCAAAATCCAAAGTACAGAGAGGGACCAGGCAGGGATGCCCACTCTCCCCACTGCTCTTTGCTCTTGCCATTGAACCCCTAGCGCAGGCAATCAGAACCAACCATGACATCCAGGGGGTTCAAGTAGGACACCATCAGTTTAAGTGTTCTCTTTTCGCGGACGATATGCTTTGCACCCTGACCAAGCCCCTTCTCTCTATAGCAGCATGTCCACTATAAAAGACTTCAGCTAAATCTCGGGCCTCCAATCCTTGCAAAAGGATATTTCTCTTTCAATGGAATCCTGCTTACTGGGGATACACATAAAAAAAAAATTCTCAATCCTAGAACAAGCTATTCCAATTAATGGCTTTAGCATTCAAAATACACATAGCTACCCGGGCCCAGATGGATTTACAAATCTCTATTACCAAACTTTTATAGACTTGTTATTACCCCACTTAGCCAAACTTTTCAATCAAATTTTAAAAGGCTCTCCCATGCCACAAGAACTAAACCATGCAAATATGATATGTTTCCCGAAAGAACGACGAGACCCATTAGAACTTAAAAATTACTGCCCCATATCACTCCTAAACAGGGGTATAAAAATTTTGGCCAAATTAATGGCAAACAGGATTTCGCGATTTCTCCCCTCCATAATCCATAAAGACCAAACAGGGTTTATCCCCCATTGACAAACGGGGGACAATATCAGACGGACACAAAATTTAATCTCATGGTCATCCCAACATCAAAAACCCACATGCCTTTTGGCGTTAGATATGGAAAAGGCCTTTGATACGTTGGAATGGCCTTATTTAAAAGCAGTATTACAGAAATTTGGGTTTGCAGGCAAATTTATGAACTTGATAGATACATACTACAAATCCCCGTCAGCCAGATTAAAACTCCCGGGAGATCACTTACAACACATAAAGATTTAAAGGGGAAAAAACAAATTTTTGTATTTATTTGGAATCATAAAGCCCAGAGGATCTCAAAAAATAATATGTATAGACCAAAAGGGAAAGGGGGCCTATCGTGCCCGTATCTCAAACTGTATTACAAGGCAGCGCAGCTGGCTTTCATTCCTCTGGCGCATTCTCCCACACATCAGCCGCTCTGGGTATTTATTGAAAATGTAAGCATGTCACCTTATACATGGGATACAGTAATTTGGATTCCAGGCCTGTATACTTTTTTGAGAAACTTGAAAAACCCGTTGATTAAGCACTCATTAAAAATATGGACGGAGATGAACTGCACACAAAAACTGGACACTCAGGTACCAGATCTTACCCCTATCGTACCCAATCCCCACTTTAAGATACATCTTCCGGAAAGCTCTCTCAGTTGGTGGATGTCTCAGAACCTACTAAGGGTTGGTCCATGGTGGCATGACGACAAAATAATGACCTTTGAGCGGGTGAGAGATAGATACAATTTACCCCTGGCTGAACACTACAATTTTTGCAGGATACATCATTTTATATATACGATAAGTGATAGGGGAACCCCCCAAAGAAACACCTGGCTACTCAAAAAATGTAGGGATTCCCCCTTTCAGCCTGGTATTATTAGCCTCATGTATGAACTATTTAATGAAAACTCATGGGCAAACAAACCAGACTATACCAAAGCCTGGGAGAGGGATTTGGGCACTGAGTTGGCAGACAGCACATGGGATAAAAGTTGGCGAGGCTTAAGTAGGGGATCTTTAAATTATAGTCTGCTTGAGACTTCAATAAAGGTCCTACACTGGACATATATTACTCCTTTTAAGCTAAATAAATGGGATCCAAAACGGAGCAGCTCATGTTTTAGGAACATTGGTAATGAGGCTACATTTATTCATGTCTGGTGGGAGTGTTCGGCAGTCATAAGACTATGGGAAGAAACATGCTTACTAGCTTCTAAAATGTTTAAGATTCAGATTTCTGCTAATATAGAAAACTGCATGCTGGGTGTTCCGCATGTCTGTCTCTCGCCTGCTCAAAATAGGCTATTAAAGTTCATCATGTTGGCCACAAAGAACCATATAGCCAGACAATGGAAATCAGATACCCTACACTTTCAGGTGGTTAAAAATAAATTAAACTTTATCCTTATAAATGAACGCCTTACCCATTTAGTAGAGAACTCCATGGATACATTTTGAGATATATGGTCTCCGTGGCTGCAATTAAGGGATAGCATATCATCTGGAGACAATTAAAGAAATTTAGGTGCGGAATAGGGGCTCCCCTAAACGGGAGAGGATATTTTCAAGAGAACGGGATGGATGGAGGTGTGTGTGGATCCTTAGAGGGGCGGAAGACGGAGGTAAGTGCTATATTTGACATCATATTTATGTAAAAAAAGAGGATGTTTGTGGACCTTTCCCTTTCCCAACATGTTAAATGTTAAAACTAGTTATTTTTTTTCCCAATTATAGTCGGATTCAAGACTTAAAGTAAATCAACTTAAAACAAACTGAATTAAAGCTATTTTAATAACTGAAAAGTAATAAAAATATATATTTTTAGGCTACAGGTACAACCAAATCCGGATAACATACTAGCCCTGGATATGGTATAAGCTCCAAGATTATGGAATGGAAAGGGGTAAACTGAGTATTAATAGAGATAAGGTAACTCAGGGATGTATTAACATGTATGGATATATATGTAACATGGAAATGGTTGTTTGAATATGATATGTTACCTGACCTAATAAAATATTTTTTGAAAGAAAAAATACACATAGCTAGTAGTTGGAAAACCCCAAATTAAAACTTTCATGAATTAATAAAAAAAAATCAATTATTACTGCTCAATGAGAGATTAAACCATGTAGTCTTGGATAGAATCAGCCAGTTCCAGACAATTTGGGAATCCATGGATAACATCCCCATTTAGTGCCCCCCTAATATAATAAAACATTTGTTAATGGTTGAAGCGACTCGGGGGGGAGGACCGGAGTGGGGGTGCCCTGGAGGAGACCCTTCAGAAGCAACCGGCGGCAAAATCATCCGAGCAAAGGAGAGGTCGCCTACTGAAGCCTGCCCTAGGGTAACCCAAGGGCGATTGAGCAGGTTAGATATTGTAAATAATAAGCTACTGCTGGAGTGATGATAGATAATAGGACTTTGGTGTTAACTGCTGATATACTCTTTACTATTGTCTGTTTTACCATGTCTTAGGTTTCTCTTAAAAATTGCAATCACAATAAAAAAAAGAAAATTTATTAACCAAAAAAGTAAAAATAAGAGGGCCTAGCCAGCTAATTTTACCAAAATGTCTTCATTGTAAATATGTATTTTTGCACAACTGTTGTGTTATGCAAGACTGTATAATATGCTTTCTTTTTCATTACATGCAGTACGCCTTCTGACATAAAAATGTAAATTCAAAAATTAGGTATTGTTGCAGCAGCCAGAAAAATTGACCTTTGTTACCCAGGTAGAAAGTGCCATAAAACATTGCGTCTTCTTGAACCCTAGTTGGTGGCGGATAAGTCACGCAAGTCATCCGGCATTCACAGATAACATACAGCAGCGTGTGGACCATTTTTAGCCGAAGGCAGCTCATCTCATCAGGCCTTTTTCAGTCTAATGTATCGTCCAGTGTCAGTCCCTTCGGGATCCATCCCTCATTCATCTTTATAAAGGTGAGGCAATCTAGACTTTTTTGCCCTAGGCGACTTCTCCTCTCGGTGACAAAACCTCCTGCTGCACTGAAGGTCCTTTCTGACAGGACACTTGAACCGGGGCAGGCCAGAAGTTCAATTGCAAATTGGGATAGCTCAGGCCACAGGTCTAGCCTGCATACCCAGTAGTCAAGGGGTTCATCGCTCCTCAGAGTGTCGATATCTGCAGTTAAGGCGAGGTAGTCTTCTACCTGTCGGTCAAGTCATTCTCTGAGGGTGGATCCCGAAGGGCTGTTACGATGCGTAGGACTGAAAAAGGTCTGCATGTCCTCCATCAACATCACGTCTTTTAAACGTCCTGTCCTTGCCAACGTGGTCATGGGAGGAGGATTACTTTCACCTCTTCCCCTGTTATATTGCCCTTGTGCTGTGACATCACCCTTATATGCTGTGTAAAGCATACTTGTTAATTTGTTTTGGACATGCTGCATCCTTTCTGACTTGCGGTAATTTGGTAACATTTCAGGCACTTTCTGCTTATACCGGGGGTCTAGTAGCGTGCACACCCAGTACAGGTCGTTCCCCTTCAGCCTTTTTATACGAGGGTCCTGCGACAGGCATGACAGCATGAAAGACCCCATTTGCACAAGGTTGGATTCCGAGCTTCCCATGTCCCGTTCCTCGTTTTCAGTGATCTTGCTGAAGATATGTTCTTCCCCCCAGCCACGTACAACACCACGGGTACCAGATAGGTGACAATGAGCACCCTGGGATGCCTGTTGTGATTGGTCTTCCTCCTCCCCCTCAAAGCCACATTCCTCCTCTGACTCCTCTTCCTCACAATCCTCTTCCAGCGTTGCCGCAGGTCCAGCAAGCGATGCTGATCAGGCTGTTTCTGGTGGTGATGGTGACCACAACTCTTCCTCTTCCTCGTCACGCTCATCTACGGCCTGATCTAGCACTCTTCGCAGGGCATGCTCCAGGAAGAAAACAAATGGTATGATGTCGCTGATGGTGCCTTCGGTGCGACTGACAAGGTTTGTCACCTCCTCAAAAGGACGCATGAGCCTACAGGCATTGCGCATGAGCGTCCAGTAACGTGGCAAAAAAATCCCCAGCTCCGCAGAGGCTGTCCCCCGGTCATACAAATACTCGTTAATGGCTTTTTCTTGTTGGAGCAGGCGGTCGAACATTAAGAGTGTTGAATTCCAACGTGTGGGGCTGTCACAAATCAAGCGCCTCACTGGCATGTTGTTTCGCCCCTGGATATCTGAAAAGTGCGCCATGGCCATGTAGGAACTCCTGAAATGGCCAAACACCTTTCTGGCCTGCTTCAGGACGTCCTGTAAGCCTGGAGACTTATGGACAAAGCATGTACGATCAGATTACACACATGTGCCATGCACGGCACATGCGTCAACTTGCCCAAATTCAATGCCGCCAACAAATTTTTTCAGTTGTTACAAACCGCTTTGCCAATCTCCAGTTTGTGCGGAGTCAGCCATTGATCCACCTGTGAGTTCAGGGCGGACAGGAGTGCTGGCCCGGTGTGACTCTCTGCTTTCAGGGAAGTCAACCCCAAGACGGCATCACACTGCCGTATCCGGGATGTGGAACAGTATCTGGGGAGCTGGTGGGGTGCCGTTGATGTGGAGCAAGACGTAGTAGAAGAGGACTCAGCTGAGGAGGTTATGGAAGAGGATGGAGTAGGAGGAGTAGAGGAGGTGGCAGCAGGCTTGCCTGCAAGTCGTGGCGGTGTCACCAACTCCTCTGCAGAGCCACGTATTCCATGATTGGCAGGCGTCATCAGGTTTACCAAATGCGCAGTGTAGGTGATAAACCTGCCCTGACCATGCTTTGCAGACCAGGTATCAGTGGTCAGATGGACCCTTGCCCCAACACTGTGTGCCAGAGATCCCATTACTTCCTTTTGCACAATCGAGTACAGATTTGGGGATTGCCTTTTGGGCAAAGAAATTTCGTCCGGGTACCTTCCACTGCGGTGTCCCAATCGCTACAAATTTTTTGAACGCCTCAGACTCCACCAGCTTGTATGGTAAAAGCTGGCGGGCTAAGAGTTCAGACAAGCCAGCTGTCAGACGCCGGGCAAGGGGGTGACTTTGTGTCATTGGCTTCTTACGCTCAAACATGCACTTGACAGACACCTGACTGCGGGGAGATGAGCAGGAACAGCAAGAGGCGAGAGACGGAGTGGCGGATGGTTGAGAGGGGGCAAGGAGGACAGCAGTGGTTGACGTGGATGAAGATGCTGGACCAGGAGGAGGATGGCGGCTTTGAGTTTGTGTGCTGCTTGTACTCATGTGTTGATCCCATTGGCGTTTGTGATGTGACATCATGTGCCTTCACAAAGCAGTTGTACCTAGGTGGGTGTTGGACTTCCCACGACTCAGTTTCTTTTGGCACAGGTTGCAAATGGCATCGCTGTTGTCAGAGGCAGACACACAAAAAAAATGTCACAATGCTGAGCTCTGCGGTGACGGCATTCTGGTGGTGGCAACAGCCTGCGTTGATTGGCGTGCTGTCTGGCTGACCCCGGCTGCTGATGCATGCTGTCTGACTGTGCCACTAGCTCGTTGCGATAACCTCCCTCTGCTTCAAACTCGTCTCCTCCTCCTCTCTGTCTCCCCATCTGAACTTTCCCCCTGTTCTTCTTCCTTTCTAGCGTGCACTCACCTGACATCCATGGACGCATCGTCATCATCATCACCCGCCTCACTTGTATCTGACAACTGAACAAAGGGAAGCAGCAGCGGGTACATCATCATCATCACATCGTACGTACATGTGTGTACTGCTGCCTGACTGAGACATATCCCTGTTCTCTACATCCTCTGGCAATAATGGTTGCGCATCACTCATTTCTTCAAACTGATGTTTAAATAACTCTTCTGACTGATCAATTGAATCGGCTGTGGTACTAGTGTTGGTGGTGGCGGCAGGTGGGCGAGTGGTAACTTGAGAGGTGCTCGAAGCTGGAGGAGGATGGTGTGTCAATGTTCCAAGTGGAAGCTGTAGAAGATTGGGTGTCCTGTGTTAGCCAGTCAACTACGTCCTCTGAACTTTTCAATTTCAGGGTAACTGGCCTCTGAACACTGGCCATTATTGTAGGGCCAAAGGGAATCACAGCACCATGACCACGACGGCCCCTGCGGGGTGTCCTGCCTCTGCCTGTCATTTTTTTCCGATTAGTGGTACTATGCGTGCAAGCTACTGTGACAACAGATATGAGTGGCACTGTGCACTTGCAGAAGTTGGCAGAGTAGACGCTGTAGGCCTGACATAGACGCTTGCAGACAAGTAACTGCTATTCAATGTATTACAGTCAAAATTGTATTCTTTGTTTAAATGTGCACTACTGACTGTTACACCAGATATGAGTGGTGGCACTGACTGGGCAAGTGGGCACAGTATACGATGTGAGCCTAAGACACACACGCTGGCAGGCAGGCAAATGAAATTAGATTACACAGAAAAAAAAGTGTTGTTTTTTTTAAATGTAGAGTGCTGGTACACCACTAGATTGGATTGGTTGAACTTGGCACAGTACTTGTAAGCCTTACTCACACACTGGCTAGCAGTCAGGCAAATGAACTTAGATTGGCGGTCAGGCAAATGAACTTAGATTTAAGAAAATAAAATTATTGTTTTTTTTAAATGTAGACTGCTGGTACACCACTAGATTTTATTGGTTGAACTTGGCATAATACTTGTAAGCCTGACACACACACTGGCTAGCGGTCAGGCAAATGAACTTAGATTGGCGGTCAGGCAAATGAACTTAGATTTAAGAAAATAAAATTATTGTTTTTTTAAATGTAGACTGCTGGTACCCCAACTACATTGGATTGGTTGAACTTGGCACAATACTTGTAAGCCTGACACACACACTGGCTAGCGGTCAGGCAAATGAACTTAGATTGGCGGTCAGGCAAATGAAGATTTAACAAAAAATAAAAGTTTTTTTTTTTTTTAAAGTAGACAACTAGTAAACAAGATTGTATTGGTTGCACTGTGCACACACAGTATAAGCTGTGAGCCTGACACACACACTTGCTAGCATGGGCTAGCAGGGAGACAGGCAAATGAAGTTAGATTAGACAGAAAAAGAAAGAAAAATATGATGTTATAGCCCTAAAAAGGGCTTTTTGGGGTGCTGTGTTTACAGCTGAATAAACTTGACTAGTTATTGATTTCCCTATTCAATCAGCATTACCTACACTCTCCCTCCTCTCAGTAAGACTGCAAGTTAGTTATGATTCCAAAATGGCTGCTGTCCATGAGGTAGAAGGGTCTGGAAGGCAGGGTATGATGCTGATTGGCTGGAATGTGTCTGCTGACTGTGAGATGCAGGGTCAAAGTTTGTTCAATGATAAAGTATAGGGGGCGGATCGAACATTGCATATGTTCGCAGTTCGCCGCGAACGCGAACATGCTATGTTCACCGGGAACAGTCCGCCAGCGAACTATTCGCGACATCTCTACCCACAAACATTCAGCCTTATCACTAGGTCCACCATAAATATCTTCTCTGACTATAAGCTTAAATTCACGCTTAACATACAGACTAATCCCTACTCCTCGTTTACCATTGCCTCTATCTTTCCTAAATAGGTTATAACCATCCAGATTAACAGTCCAGTCATGAGATTCATACCACCACGTTTCAGTAATGCCTATTAAATTCCATTTTTCATTAATTGCTAATAATTCTAACTCTCCCATTTGCCTGGCAAGCTTCTGGCATTAGCAAGCATACACCTTATGTTATGAGTCTGTAGTTCTGAAGTGCCTGCCACTGTACTTGAACTACTTAGTACTACCTCCCTATTGACTATACTACCCCTCCCCCCACCTCCTCCCCTATGAGTTGTTAATTCATCCCTTAAACCCTCTACACTTTCTACCCCAGTACTTATATCTAGTCACTCCCCCCCACCTACAAGTTTAAAAATTCCTCCAGCATTTCTACGATCTTATCCCCTAGTACAAAAGATCCCTCGTCATTAAGGTGCAATCCATCCCTACTGTAGAGATTGTACCGAAGTGAGAAGTCAGGCAAGTGCTGTAAAAACCCAAACCCCTCCTTAGTGCACCACATCTTTAGCCACGCATTAACCTCCCTAAGCTCCTTCTGCCTCCCTGGGCTAGCACATGGCACTGGTAGTATCTCAGAAAATACTACCTTGGAGGTCCTTGCCTTAAGCTTATTACCTAGTTCTCTAAAATAATTCTTTAGGACACTCCATCTTCCACTTACTTTGTCATTGGTACCAATATTTACCAATATTTCCAGCCCCTCCCAATAATTTGTCATTATGTTTTCTGTGTTTATGAACTATCTCTCTGTTATTATGCATTTCTCTTTCTTTCCCTCCTCTCCTGTGTCTCTCCCCTTTCTCATGTATCTCTTTCCCCGCTGTGTCTCTTCCCTCCCGCTCCCTCCCCTGTGTCTCTTCCCACCCTCTCCCTTCCCCTGTGTCTCTCCCCCCTCTTCTTCCCCTGTGTCTCTTTTCCCCCTGTGTCTCTTCCCCCTCTCCCTCGTGTCTCTTCCCCCTCTCCTCCATGTCTCTCCCCCTCTCCCTACACTGTGTCTCTTCCACCCCTGTGTCTCTTCCCCCCTCTCCCTCCCCTGTGTCTCTTCTCCCTCCCAGTGTCTCTTCCCCCTCCCCTGTATCACTTCCCCTCTCCCTTACCTGTGTCTCTTTTACCCCCTATTTCTCCCCTGTGTCTCTTCTCCCTCACCTTCCCCTGTGATTCTTCCCTCCTCACCCTCCCCTGTGACTCTTCCCCCTCCCTCCCTTCCTCCCCTGTGTCTCTTTCCCCTTCTCCCTGCACTGTGTCTCTTTCCCCCCTCTTTGTCTCTTCCCCAATCACCCCCCTGTGACTCTTCCCCCCCTTGCCCACTTCTGTGACTCTCCCCCCCACCTTCCCCTGTGACTCCCCCCTCCCTTTCCTGTGTCACTTTTATCCCCTCTCCCTCCTCTTTGTCTTCCCCCCCTCTCCCTCCTCTGTGTCTCTTCCCCCCCCTCTCCCTCCTCTGTGTCTCTTCAACCCCTCTCCCCTGTGTCTTTTTCCCCCCTCTCCCTCCCTGGTGTCTCCTACCCCTACTCTAAATCCCCCTCTACCTCCCCTGATGCCGCGCATTAAGCATGCACAACTCATTTCGCGCAATACACATACGCCACCCCCTCTATGCATGAGAGACCCTTCCGTGCAATTTGCATGCACAACCTGTAACACAATGCATACGCGCGGCTTATGTGACACATTGCGCATGCACGGCTTATGCCACGCATTGCGCATGCGTAAGTTGTCGTAATTGCGAGCGTTACTGACAACCTCGCAATTAGGACAACTATTATAGTTGATATAGTACAATGTACTTTATGTGACACAGGCTGTTATATTGGATAAACCAGGCAAAAAAGGCAATCAAGGATGATTTTACATATACATTCAATAAGAAAGCATAATAAAGACAGTTATTGTAGCCCAGAGGGACACCATTTTAGCCAGAATGATCACTCCATCCAAAACTTAAAAGTCAAAATACTCAGAGGAAAATTTAAAAACATCCAAGAGAGAAAAGCATTTTAAATAGAGATGATCACATTCTTCAGCATTAAAAATATTGCACTTAGACAGTAAATTTAGCATAATATGGAGCACACCGGTAGAAAGATCTCATGAAGGCAAGTTGAAATACTTTTTTTAAATATGTTGTTTTTTTAAGAAGTTATCGCATTTAAAAAAGTCTATGATTACATTTTTATTTTTATGTATCACTCTGCCCCCTTCCAAAAACACAGTGTATGCTATTCCACCTCCTGAGAAACTTACACCAATCAGGTTGTGGGGGGGTGTATGCATAGAAGTGAAGGCAGTTTGACTGCCAGGGTGTGTGTGTGTAAGCATGATGTCACTGTGTAGGCTTAGAGGCTGGATGTTACTAGGATGGAAATCTATGAATCACTACATCAGTTGCAGAAGTGTAACTGAAAGAACAGATATGTGCAGGGAAAAATGCTTTCAAAAGACAAGTAAAGAACAATAAAAATACCATATGTATGTGTATATATACATGCACTATTTATTTGCTATATATATACACAAAGAGGATTATGCAAAGAAAAAAAAGAAAACTAATGTGGTTGCATAAGTCTGCACACCCTCTTATAACTGGGGATGTAGCTGTGTTCAGAATTAAGCAATCACATTCCAAATTGTGTTAAATAGGAGTCAGCATACGCCTGCCATCATTTAAAGTGCCTCTGATTAACCCCAAATAAAGTTCAGCGGCTCTAGTTGGTCTTTCCTGAAATTTTCTTAGTCGCATCCCACAGCAAAAGCCATGGTCCACAGAGAGCTTCCAAAGCATCAGAGGGATGTCATTGTTAAAAGGTATCAGTCAGGAGAAGGGTACAAAAGAATTTCCAAGGCATTAGATGTACCATGAAACACAGTGAAGTCATCAAGTGGAGAAAATATGGCAAAACAGAGACATTACCAAGAACTGGAGCTCCCTCCAAAATTGACAAGAAGAAAACTGGTCTGGGAGGCTACCAAGAGGCCTACAGCAACATTAAAGGAGCTGCAGGAATATCTGGCAAGTATTGGCTGTGTGGTACACGTGACAAAAATCTCCCATATTCTTCATATGTCTGGGCTATGGGGTAGAGTGGCAAGACAAAAGCCTTTTCTTACGAAGAAAAACATCCAAGCCAGGCTACATTTTGCAAAAACACATCTGAAGTCTCCCAAAAGCATGTGGGAAAAGGTGTTATGGTCTGATGAAACCAAGGTTGAACTTTTTGGCCATAATTCCAAAATATATGTTTGGCGCAAAAACAATTTTATTTCTAATTAAAAAGGGAATTCAGGGTTATCATGGATACTTAGAGAGGCAGTATTGATCCAGGGAGAAGTCTGGTCGCCGGTGTCTGGGATCAGGAGGGATTTGATTTTTTTTTATTTTTATATACAACTAATTAATTAATAGTTAATCCGCATATTGCAGATAGGAGGAGATCTTGAAAGGTTGAACTTGATGGACTGAAGGTCTTTTTTCAACCTTAAATACTATGTAACTATGTAACACTGCACATCACCAAAAGAACACCATACCCACAGTGAAGCTTGGTGGTGGCAGGTTCATGCTTTAGGTCTGTTTTTCTTCAGCTGGAACTGGGGCCTTAGTTAAGATATATACACATATATATATATATATGGATCGAGAGCTGGCTAAAAGACAGGAAGCAAAGGGTTGTTGTGAATGGAACATACTCCAATTGGTCTAATGTGATAAGTGGGGTTCCTCAAGGTTCAGTATTAGGTCCTCTCCTTTTTAACATATTTATTAATGACATTGAAGTAGGACTCGAATGTAGTGTCTTCATTTTTGCTGATGACACTAAGTTGTGCAAGGTAATAAAATCAGATAATGATGTACTTTCCCTACAAAAGGATTTGCAGAAATTAGAGAAATGGGTGGCTAAATGGCAGATGAGATTTAATACAAATAAATGTAAGGTTATGCATTTGGGAAGGAACAATAGCCAAGCAATCTATAATCTTAATGGAGCAAATCTAGGGGTATCAGATATTGAAAGGGATTTGGGAGTACTAGTGGACAACCACCTAGGTAACAGCGCTCAAAGCCAAGCAGCGGCTGCAAAGGCAAATAAAATATTAGCATGTATTAGGAAGGGTATAGAAGCCAGGGAAGAAGATATAATTCTGCCACTATACAAATCTCTAGTACGTCCTCATTTGGAATATGGAGTACAATTTTTGGCACCACCTCATCAAAAAGACATTTTAGAGCTGGAAAAAGTACAGAGAAGGGATACAAAACTAATAAGGGGAATGGAGGGGCTAAGTTATGAAGAAAACAAAATTAAACTTATTTTCGCTAGAAAAAAGGCGTCTAAAAGGAGATATGATTACGTTATATAAATACATCCAGTGTCAATATAAGGCTTTGTCAAGTGAACTTTTTGTAGCAAGAGATTTTCAACTGACAAGAGGACATCCTTTGAGGTTAGAGGAAAAAAGATTTCACCTTAAAGAAAGAAAAGGGTTCTTCACAGTTAGGGTGGTTAAACTGTGGAATTCTCTACCAAAGGAGGTGGTGACAGCGAATTCGATAGACAACTTCAAAAAGGGGTTAGATATATTTTTGAATAAAGAGGGGATTCAAGGCTATCCTAGATAACTAGTAAAGGAATATTGATCCAGGGAGAAATGTGATCGCCGGTTCTGGGGTCAGGAAGGAATTTTTCTTTTTTTTTTCCTTATCAGACAATTGGCAAAGTTCCAATGTTTTTTTTTTTTCTGTTTGCCTTCCTCTGGATCAAATAACAATTAACAAATAATAATAAATAGTCCACATTAAAAAGATCAATAGAGATCTAAAAAGGTTGAACTTGATGAACTAACTCTTTATTCATCCTCCAATACTATACTATTAATAATTATTTAATCAATAATTTAATTAATAACTATTCCGCATATTGCAGATCAGAGGAGATCTTAACAGGTTGAACTTGATGGACTGAAAGTTGTTTTTCAACCTTAATTACTAATTACTATATATGTGTGTGTGTAAAAGGCAGATGAGCTAAATAGGTTCTTTTCTTTGGTATACCTAATTAGTTTCTATGAGGAGGTTAGTAGGAACTTGGATCAAGGCAACTCAGTGGATGTAGTCTATTTGGATTTTGCAAAGGCTTTTGATACAGTGCCACATGGGAGACTATTGTGCAAACTAAGAGATACAGGAATTGCAGTAAATATCCGCTCATGGATTGAGAGCTGGCTAAAAGAAAGGAAGCAAAGAGTTGTGGAAGTTGGAACATACTCGATTGTTCTAATGTGGTCAGTAGGGTTCCTCAGGGTTCAGTATTAGGTCTCCTCCTTTTTAACATATTTATTAATGACATGGAAGTGGGATTGTAGTGGGATGTCTTCATTTTTGCTGATGACACAAAGTTGTGCAAGGTAATTAAATAAGAAAATTATGTACTTTCACTCCAAATGGATTTGCATAAAATAGAGGAATGGGCATCTAAGTGGCAGATGAGATTTAATATGAATAAATGTAAAGTTATGCATCTGGGAAGGAAAAATAGCCATGCAAGTTATAATCTTAATGGAGCAAATCTAGGGACATCTGATATTGAAAGGGATTTGTGAGTACTTGTGGACAACCGCCTAGCTAACAGTGCTCAATGCCAAGCAGCATCTGCAAAGGCAAGTAAAATATTAGCATGTATTAGGAAGGGTATATAAGCCAGGGGAGCACATATAATTCTCCCACTGTACAAATCCCTAGTACGCCCTCATTTGAAATATGGAGTATAATTTTGGTCACCGCTACATAAAATGGACATTTTAGAGCTGGAAAAAGTACGGAGAAGGGCAACAAAGCTAACAAAGGGCAAAGTTATGAAGAATGACTAACCAAATTAAACTTATTTACTGTAGAAAAAAGGAGTCTAAGAAGGGATATGATTACCTTATATAAATATATCCAGGGTCAATACAAGGCTTTTTCAAGGGAACTTTTTGTGCCAAGAGGTTTTCAACTGACAAGGGGACATCCTTTGAGATTAGAAGTAAAATGATTTTGCCTTAAAAAAAAAAAAAAGGGTTCTTCACAGTAAGGGTGGTTAATCTGTGGAATTCTTTACCAAAGGAGGTGATAACAGCAGATTCGATAGTTAAATTTAAAAAGATATTGGATATATTTTTAAATAAAAAAGGCATTAAGGGCTATCCTGGATAAATAAAGATGGAGTAATCATACAGGGATGAATCCAATCGCCAGTATTTTTTTCCCTGTTGAGACAATTGGCAAAGTTTCACAGTTTTTTTTTCTTCCTTGCCTTCCTCTGGATCAATTAACAATAAATCGGCATATTGCAGATGAGAGGAGATCTAAAAAGGTTGAATTTGATGGCCTAAAGTATTTTTTCAACCTAAATTACTATGTAACTAGATAGGCCTAGATGGGGTTAAATAGGCCTAGATGGGGTTAGATAAGCTAGATGGGGTTAAATATGCCTAGATGAGGTTAAATAGGCACAATTAGGGTTAAAGGGGGACAGTTAGGGTTGATAGGGTTTAGTTAGGTTTAATGGGGTATGGTTAGGGTTACATAGTTACATAGTAATTAAGGTTGAAAAAAAACTTTCAGTCCATCAAGTTCAGCCTTTTAAGATCTTCTCTGATCTGCAATATGCAGATTAGTTATTAATTAATTAGTTGTTAATTAATTATTAATCAACTATTTAATTATTCCTTTTTTATTTTATTTATTTTTTAATTATTAATTAATCCAGAGGAGGGCAAACAGAAAAAAATGTCCTTCCTGACCCCAGATACTGGCGATCGGATTTCTCCCTGGATCAATACTCTCTCTCTAATTATCCAGGATAACCTTGAATTCCCTTTTTAATTAAAAATAAATCCAGTCCCCTTTTAAAATTATCTATTGAATCCGCTGTCACCACCTCCTCTGGTAGAGAATTCAACAGATTAACCACCCTTAATGTGAAGAACTCTTTTCTTTCTTTAAGGTGGAATCTTTTTACTTCTAACCTCAAGGGATGTCCTCTTGTCAGTTGGAAACCTCTTGGCACAAAAAGCTCCCTTGACAAATCTTTATACTGACCCTGGATGTTTTTATATAAGGTAATCATATCTCCTCTTAGATGCCTTTTTTCTAGAGAAAATAAGTTTAATTTGGTTAGTCTTTCTTCATAACTTAGCCCCTCCATTCCCCTTATTAGTTTTGTTGCCCTCCTCTGTACCTTTTCCAGCTCTAAAATGTCCTTTTTATGAAGTTGTGCCCAAAATTGTACTCCATATTCCAAATGAGGGCGTACTAGAGATTTGTATAGTGGCAGAATTATATTTGCTTCCCTGGCTTCTATACCCTTCTTAATACATGCTAATATTTTATTTGCCTTTGCAGCTGCTGCTTGGATTTGAGCACTGTTACCTAGGTGGTTGTCCACAAGAACTCCCAAATCCCTTTCAATATCTGATACACCTAAATTTGCTCCATTAAGATTATAAATTGCAGGGCTATTTTTCCTTCCCAGATGCATAACTTTACATTTATTCATATTAAATCTCAACTGCCATTTAGATGCCCATTCCTCAATTTTATGTAAATCCCTTTGAAGGGAAAGCACATCATTATCTGATTTAATTACCTTGCACAACTTTGTGTCATCAGCGAAAATGGAGACACCATACTCCAATCCTACCTCCAAGTCATTAATTAATATGTTAAAAAGGAGAGGACCTAATACTGAACCTTGAGGAACCCTGCTTACTACATTAGTCCAATTGGAGTATGTTCCATTTACAACAACCCTTTGCTTCCTGTCTTTTAGCCAGTTCTCAATCCATGAGCAGATATTTACTGCAATTCCTGTATCTCTTAGTTTGCACAATAGTCTCCCATGTGGCACTGTATCAAAAGCCTTTGCAAAATCCAAAAATACTACATGATTTCAATAGTTATTAGTTAAAAAGATTCCCAGAACCAAATTAATGCTTGACTTTACACATTTCCCCAGTGTAAACTCAAAATATCCAGTCCCATAAAAAGCTTTACGACACAAATACTGCAAAGGAAAATGAGAAGAGACTTGATCCAGGTTCCTACTAACCTCCTCATAGATACTAATTATATTTGTTTGACATGACCTATCCCTCATAAATCCATGTTGACTCCTACTTATAATCCTGTTCAAATAGACATATTCTTGTATATTATCCCTTATTAACACTTCTAAAAGCTTCTCCGCTACAGAAGTGAGGCTCACTGATCTATAATTCCCTGGATTTGCTTTCGCTCTCTGCTTAAATATGGGTATCACCTCTGCCTTTCTCCAGGCATCTGGTCGAGACCCTAAGTTAAGTGAATCTTGAAAAATTACATATAATGGTTTTGTTATTACAGAACCCAGTTTCCTCAGTACCCGTAGATGTATTCCATCAGGACCCGGGGCTTTATTAACATTTCTTTTTCCAACCTCTTTTGGATTACTTCCTGCGTTAGGCAATTATTTGGCAAAGGTAGTGTAGTCCCATTATGTTGCAGTGTCCTAACCACTTGTACCTCCCTTGTGTACACCTTAGAAAAAAAATAATTTAGCTCATCTGCCTTTTCCTGGTCATTAATTTTCGGACGGCCTGTGTCACATTGTAATGTTCCTATAGCTTCCTTCCTCGCCTTCTTCCCATTATTATACTTAAAAAATATTTTAGGGTAAGTCATACTCTCTTTTGCAATTCATTTTTAATTTTCTATTTTTCCCAGTCGAATAGCCCTTTTGCAAGCCTTGTTGATTTTCTTTTACTGCCGTAAAGCAGTCTCTGTCCCCTCTTGTTTGTATGATTTAAATGCCTGTTTTTTACTCCGTATTTTGATCTTTAAATCATTGTTAAGCCACATTGGATGTGATTTACTCCTTTTACTTTTATTTCCACTGGTATATGGTGATAAGTATGTTTATTTAGTAAGGATTTAAATGTTGACCATTTATGTTTAGTATTTTTACCTGTCAGTTCTCGGTCCCAGTCTATACTTTGTATTGCTGCCCTTAGACCATTAAAATCTGCCCTTTTAAAATTAAGAGTTTTTGTTGGCCCCTTAAAAAACATTTTTTTATTCAATCTCAAATGAGACTGTGTTGTGATCACTGTTTCCCAAAAGTGGCCCTACTTCAACAGTTGATACTATATCAATATTATTTGTGATAACTAAATCCAAGATAGCCTCATTTCTAGAAGTTTCTTGTATAACCTGGGCCCAAAAATGATCTCTGAGTGTACTCAAGAACCTGCCCCCCTAGCTGAACTGCTGTCCTAATCCAGTTTATTTCAGGGTAATTAAAATCTCCCATTATTAGAACTTGACCATGCTTAGCTGCATTTCCAATCTGTAACAATAATTGCATTTCCATAATTTCAATTATATTTGGTGGTTTATATATATATATATATATATATATATATATATATATATATATTACACACACACACACACACACATTAATAATTTCTAACTAACTATATATATATATATATATATATATATATATATATATATATATATATATATATATATATAAAGAGTGAGGAAGCTGTAAATGTCCAGTCATCTAGATTAATAATCAGAGTATTGCAGTGTGTAGTGATACCTTTTTTAATGGACAGACATAGTCATAGTTTTTATGACAAGCTTTCGAGAGAAGATCCTCTCTTTATTGAGTCAAAAGCAATACTTACTTGATAAAGAGAGGATCTTCTCTCGAAAGCTTGTCATAAAAAAGTATGAATATGTCTGTCCAATAAAAAAAGTATCAACATATACTGTAATACTCTGATTATTCATATATATATATATATATATATATATATATATATATATATATATATATATATATATACCATATTTATCGGCATATAACACGCACCGGCGTACAACACGCACCTCATTTTAAGAAGGGAATTTCAGGGGGGGAAAAAATTCAAATAAAGAACTTTGAAGCAAAATCCTCAACCTCCCTCCTCATCCTCAACCCCCTCCTCAACCTCCCCATCCTCATCCTCCTTCCTCAACCCCCTCCTCAACCTCAACCTCCCTCCTCATCCTCAACCCCCCTCCTCATTCTCACCCGGTATATGCTAATGACGTGGTGCGCTGGCGCGCATGTGACGTCACCGGATCAATGAGCGGAGCGGAGGCCGGAGCCGAAGCAGGTAAGTGAGGGGGGGTTTAGGTTGAGGAGGGGGGTTTAGGTTGAGGAGGAGGGGGGTTTAGGTTGAGGAGGGGGGGTTAGAATGCGGAGGGGGTTTAGAGTGAGGAGGGAGGTTGAGGATGAGGAGGGGGGAGGGAATATCGGCGTATAACACGCACCTATGATTTGCCCCCTATTTTCAGGGAGAAAAAGTGCGTGTTATACGCCGATAAATATGGTATATATACATATATATATATATCAAATATATATTTGTGAGCAATATGTGTTGTTGCCAACGCTTGCGGGGGGCGCAGTTACTGACAGGGAGCGCCAAAGGTGGAAATGAGCACCATAGGCGCTCATCCCAACGACCCCGTACGACATAGGCAGGGAGCGCCAAAGGCGCTCACTGCGCTGGTGGAGATAATTGCCATAGGCGCTCATCCCTACGACCCTGTACGACTTAGGCAGGGCGGGACTATAGTTCAACATAAATCTACGAGCTGCGGGACTATTCACATTGTGAGATCCATAGCAGTTTGTGGAAAAATTAGGACCCGTAAAAAGAAAAGCTGGACTTTGAAAAAAAAAATACTAGCTCAAAAAAATACGAACGTCCAAGCGGAATTGCGCATATCCAAAAACACACACAAAAAAAAAAAAGCATGTAAAATTACAACACCTACTCGGAACACTTACCCAAACTCAATAACACTTCATAGGGCACATAACACACATCATGAGCTCCGTAACACATATAAAATTGCGGACATTTTCTATGCAAGAACTAACTAACTTGAGCAAAATAGCGGCTGGAATGCAAATTGATGGAACGCAAATAGAGCATGCGTATTGCATTCTAACTGTTTCTCCTTCAGCTCACATGCTATAAATACTGCAAACTTTCCTGAAATTCCTACATTTCTCCTCAGATGATGAACAGTGTGACTGGACATTTCACTGGTTGCGTTACTTTTGAAGCAACTTCATTATCACTTTAGAAGTTTAAAATCTGCAAATTACTGAAAATAGGTAAGCTATAATTAATTAATGAATTAATTAATACATAATAATTATTACATTAAGAATTTAAAAATATATATATATATTCCAAAGTACAATGTTATTCATATACAGTAACATTTCAATATATCTAAAGTTTGACCATTCATTAATATTGATTAATAATTTACAAAAAAAATTAAATTAAATTCCAAATAATGAGAAAAAAAAGATTAATGCACTGAAGCAATTAGAAGACATTATTTATGTATACTAAGATTTCAAAGACAGATAAATGTTTATGTGGGCTAAAATGCTAGATATTTCAAAAAAAGAAAAAAGACATTTCTACAACAACATAGCTTTTATTAACATATCTTTTAAAACCTAATTTATGCTTTTAGCAAAAAAAATAGATATACATATATATTTACACTGCATTTCACAATTATTATTTTTTTATCATGTTCAAAAGACTCTGCCTGAACAGTGTCACTGAATAATTTGCAGCACTGCACGGTTTAACACAGACTGTCAAATCTGCAGCAATTTACAGACAAGAAATTAAAACCAACAGGTAATGTATAAAACTAAATTTCATTAAAAAAAAGATATCATTTAGTCAAAAAAATGTTTTATTAATATTTCAACATTTCCATTTCTGTCTATCTTTTTCAACAGACGCTGCCTGAGGAGGGTTGCAGGAAGATTGACAGCAGGGGACCCTCTGTCATTTATACACAAACTAATAATTGAAAACCCCCAAATATAGCTGAAAGTGAGGAAATACAATTAGTGTTACAGATTGGAAATGCAGCTAAACATGGGCAAGTTCTAATAATGGGAGATTTTAATTACCCTGAAATAAACTGGGTAAATGAGACCAGCAGTTCAGCTAAGGGGAGCAGGTTCTTGAGTACACTCAGGGATCATTATCTGGCCCAGGTTATACAAGAGCCTACTAGAAATGAGGCTATCTTGGATTTAGTTATCACAAATAATATCAATATAGTATCAAATGTTAAAATAGGGCAACCTTTGGGAAACAGTGATCACAACACAGTCTAATTTGAGATTGAATTAAAAAAAAAAAAAATTTTAAGGGGCCAAAAAAACCTCTTAATTTTAAAAGGGCAGATTTTAACGGTTTAAGGGCAGCACTACAAAGTATAGACTGGGACAGAGAACTGATAGGTAAAAACACTGAACATAAATGGACAACATTTAAATCCTTGCTAAATATACATACACATCGGCATATACAGTGTGGGAATAAAAGTAATGGGAGTAAATCCCATCGATTGTGGCTTAACAATGATTTAAAGATCAAGATACAGAGTAAAAAACAGGGATTTAAATTATACAAACAAGAGGGGACAGAGACTGCTTTACGGGAATACAAGGAAATCAAGAAGGCTTGCAAAAGCGCGATTAGGCTGGCTAAAATAGAAAATGAAAAATGAATTGCAAAAGAGAGCAAGCCTAACCCTAAAATATTTTTTAAGTATATTAATGGGAAGAAGGCAAGGAAGGAAGCTATAGGAACATTACAATGTGACACAGGCTGTCTGAAAATTTGTGACCAGGAAAAGGCAGATGAGCTAAATAGCTTATTTTCTTCGGTATACACAAGGGAGGTACCAGTGGTTGGGACACTGCAACATAATGGGGCTACACTACCTTTGCCAAATAATTGCTTAACGCAGGAAGTAATCCAAAAGAGGTTGGAAAAAATAAATGTTAATAAAGCCCTGTGTCCTGATGGAATACATCCAAGGGTACTATGGGAATTGGGTTCTGTAATAGCCAAACCATTGTATTTAATTTTTCAAGATTCACTCAACACAGGGTCTCTACCAGATGACTGGAGAAAAGCTGATGTGATACCTATATTTAAAAAAGGAGCAAGAGCAAATCCGGGGAATTATAGACCAGTAAACCTCACTTCTGTAGTGGGGAAGCTTTTAGAAGGGTTATTAAGGGATAATATACAAGAATATGTCTATTTGAACAGTATTATAAGTAGGAGTCAACATGGATTTATGAGGGATAGGTCATGTCAAACAAATCTAATTAGTTTCTATGAGGAGGTTAGTAGGAACCTGGATCAAGGCAACTCAGTGGATGTAGTCTTTTTGGATTTTGCAAAGGCTTTTGATATAGTGCCACATGGGAGACTATTGTGCAAACTAAGAGATACAGGATTTGCAGTAAATATCTGCTCATGGATTGAGAGCTGGCTAAAAGATAGGAAGCAAAGGGTTGTTGTGAATGGAACATACTCGGATTGGACTAATGTGGTAAGTGAAGTTCCTCAGGGTTCAGTATTAGGTCCTCTCCTTTTTAACATATTAATTAATGACTTGGAGGTAGGATTGGAGTATGGTGTCTCCATTTTCGCTGATGACACAAAGTTGTGCAAGGTAATTAAATCAGATAATGATGTGCTTTCCCTTCAAAGGGATTTACATAAAATTGAGGAATGGGCATCTAAATGGCAGTTGAGATTTAATACGAATAAATGTAAAGTTATGCATCTGGGAAGGAAAAATAGCCCTGCAATTTATAATCTTAATGGAGCAAATTTAGGTGTATCAGATATTGAAAGGGATTTGGGAGTTCTTGTGGACAACCACCTAGGTAACAGTGCTCAAAGCCAAGCAGCAGCTGCAAAGGCAAATAAAATATTAGCATGTATTAAGAAGGGTATAGAAGCCAGGGAAGCAAATATAATTCTGCCACTATACAAATCTCTAGTATGCCCTCATTTGGAATATGGAGTACAATTTTGGGCACAACTTCATAAAAAGGACATTTTAGAGCTGGAAAAGGTACAGAGGAGGGCAACAAAACTAATAAGGGGAATGGAGGGGCTAAGTTATGAAGAAAGACTAACCAAATTAAACTTATTTTCTCTAGAAAAAAGGCATCTAAGAGGAGATATGATTACCTTATATAAATACATCCAGGGTCAGTACAAAGATTTGTCAAGGGAGCTTTTTGTGCCAAGAGGTTTTCAACTGACAAGAGGACATCCCTTGAGGTTAGAAGTAAAAAGATTCCACCTTAAAGAAAGAAAATGGTTCTTCACAGTAAGGGTGGTTAATCTGTGGAATTCTCTACCAGAGGAGGTGGTGACAGCGGATTTGATAGATAACTTTAAAAGGGAACTAGATTTATTTCTAATTAAAAAGGGAATTAAGGGTTATCGTGGATAATTAGAGAGACAGTATTGATCCAGGGAGAAATCCCATTTTTTTATTTATTTCCCTTTAAGACGATTGGCTAAGTATCGCTTTTTTTTTTTTTTCTGTTTGCCTTCCTCTGGATTAATTAATAATAAATAACTAAAAAAATGATTGATTAATAATTAATTAACAACTAATTGATTAATAGTTAATCCGCATATTTCAGATCCGAGGAGATCTTAAAAGATTGAACTTGGACTGAAAGTCTTTTTTCAACCTTAAATACTATGTAACAACAGGTAAAGTATAAGAAGTAAAAAATAAAAAAAAATCATGTTTGGTGTGCGCCAATGTCAAAATGTACTGCAACATAACTAACCCTCTAAGCATAACCACATAACATACAACACTAATGCCAATAGTGGCGCACACTAAACAGGATACTACAACAAATGTTGTTAACACATATAAAATACAAGAATATATCCTGTTTTCTGTACACCAAACTCCAAGCCTAACACCATAACCTAAACCTGTAATGCCAACTATGGTGCACACAAAACAGTATAGTACTACGGATATTGTCATGCATTTCTGTCTATCTTTTCCAACAGACACTGCCTAAAGAGGGTCGCAGGAAGATTGGCAGCAGGGGAGCCTCTGTCATTTATACACAACTTATAATTCTACAAAACAGGTACAGTATAACAAGTAAAAAATACATTAAACATCTATCCTATTTGTGTGCGCCATTGTCAAAATGCACTGCAACATAAATAACCCTTTAAGAGTAACCCCATAACCTACAACCCTAATGTTAACAGTGGCACACACAATAGCACAGAACAAAACAAAAATAATTAAATCCATAATGACAATAGTGGCGCACACAAAACAGGATACTACCACAAATTTTGGTAACAGTTATAAAATTAAAAATATATTCTGTTTTCTATGCCACAAGCCTAACATAAGCCTAACCCCACAACCATAACACATCATCTCAACAGTGGCGTACACAAAACAGGATACTACAACAAATATTGTTAACACATGTGCAGCCTTATTAAATTGCAATTTGGCAAATTCTAAAGGGCTCTATATAAGCACATAACATATTTTTTACAGAAGTTTTTATTCAGTGAACTTCTATCCAAAAGCAAAGTCTTCATGAAATAAAAACTTCTGTAAAAAAAATATGCTATGTACTTATAGAGAGCTCTTTAGAATTTGCCAAATTGCAATTTAATAAGGCTGATAAAATGGAAGGATATATCCTGTTTTCTGTGCAACAAACTCAAACACTAACCCCATAACCTCAACCTCTAATGACAACTGCGGTGCGCACAAAACAGTATACTGCTACAAATATTGTTAACAAATATAAAATATAACAATAAACACGCTTTTGTGTGCACCAACCTCTAAGCCTAACCCTATAACCTAAACATCTAATATCAACTGTGGTGCACACAAAACAGGATACCACAACAAATGTTGTTAACACATACTAAATCAAATAATATATCCTGTTTTCTATGCAACAACCTCTAAGCCTGACCAGATAACCTAAACCTATAATGGTGCACACAAACCTGAATAATATAACAAATGTTCTTAAAACATAATAAATGCAAGGATCTATCCTATTTATATGCACCACTCTCTAAGGCTAACCCCATAAGCTAAACCTCTCTGAATACATACAAAATTCAGAATATATCCTCTTTTATATGCTCTTACTTAAACAAAAATTACATGTTATTTTAACATTGCTATCTCTCTCTTTAATTCTCAACAGACACTGCCTGAAGACTCTCATCATCTCAACAGCAATTTCCACACAACATATTTCAAGAAAAAAGCGGCACAGTATTAAAAGTAAAAAAAAAGGACTGCTGTTTACACATTTGAAATGGAAGTACCTATCCTGTTTTGTGTCTGCCTTTGTGGAAACGTACTGCACGCTAACTAACACTCTAACATAACCCCATAACTGTAAACCCAGATTAACAACATTGGTGCATGCAAAACAGGATAGGAAGAAAAAACAAAAAAAGGCCTACCCTAAACCCTAATGACAACAGTGGTGCACACAAAATAGAAAACAACAAAGCTCTTACTATATACAAAATGGAAGGATGTATCATCTTTCTGGTGCAAGCCCAACTCCATACACGAAACACCGGATCACAAGAGTAGCGCACAGAAAACACAACAAAAGACATAATATCAACACTGCCACAAACAAAACAGAATAACAAAAGAAATGCTGTTCACATATACAAAATAGAAGGAACTATCATATTTTCTGTGCGCCTTTCACAACATAGACTGTAACCTAACTAATCTGATAAGTCTAACCTCTCAAACCTAACCTCATAATACAAACAGCGGTGCACACAAAACAGGATATGAGAAAAAAAAACAGTTAAAACAAATAAATAAACAAAGGAGCAAAAGTACTAATGGACTACTTTTTTTTTTACATTACAGATTGATATGGCAGATACTGACAAGAAAACAGGAAACAGGAAAAGAAAAGACGTCAAACTAGAGAATGTCCACGAACATGGGCAGATCATCAGACGCCGGAGCAGAAGGAAATTCGACGACAAAAAGAACAGGAGAGACTCACATGCAAAAGATTAGCGGCTGACAAACTAACATCCAAGCCCAAGCAGGCTACTAAAAAACAAAAGCATTTAGAAAATGTGGATCAACAATCAGATAAGAATTCTAATGAGGATTTAGACAGTCACATTGATATATCTTCTCACAATTGTCCTTTACTTAAATCTTTAGGGGTAGAGGTTCATAATTGTGGTAATATGAATATTGTCTGTCAGTTTTGTAGGGCTTATCATTTCCAACAGGAAAGATCCAGAGATGGCCAGTTCGTTAGTTGCTGTCAAAAAGGCAAGGTAAGAATTCCACAAAGACAACAATATCTAACATATTTAACAAGTATTATGACAGAGGCTTCTTTCCCTAACTACCAAAATTTCAAAACAAACATAAGATCCTATAATAGTGCCATATCCTTTGCATCTATGGGTGCAACATTAGCTGCTAATGTGCAAGGAGATGGACCTTACTGTTTCAAAGTACAATGACAAATTTACCATAGTACTTCTCATTTACATCCAGAAGAAGGGGAGTAAATAACATTTGCTCAACTATATGTCCTAGATACTATGGAAGCTGTTGAACAATGTATGCAGCTTCCAGAAAGAAAAAAAATGCTTACCCATTATGTTTATAGAGCTTGATAATATTATGGCTCAAAACTCGTACACTCAAGCCTATAAAAAATTGTCAGAAATAGAACAAGAACAAATAATTCATGCACAATTACATCAGTCACCAATCCCAAAAGTCAATATGGTTCTTAAAAGAGATTGCCATAATGATAAACGCCATTACAACTTACCAACATCAAATGAGGTTGCAATGGTCTTTCAAAATGATGAGGGAGAACCACTATTTCAAAGGGATATTAGAATATATCCCAGAAATGAGGAGCAACCTTTTATCAACATAAGTATCTTAAATACAAATTTAGATCCAATGACACATCCAATTTTTTTTCCAAACGGGGAAGCCGGATGCCAACCCAAATTAACACTTGAGATACCCAAATTCAAAAGTACGTGTTAGAAATAACATTTCCATGCTTGAATTTAAAGTGGCTCAAACTGCCATTGGAGATGGATTTAATCCCATTTTATGAGGTGGAAAACTGACACAACAATGGATAATTGATTCATACTTGCAAGTTGAGGCAAATAATTAAAATTTCATCAAATATAAACAAGATAAACTACATGTAGAACAGTATTCTGGACTGATGGATTATGTTGCTGAGGCAGCTACAAACAGAGAGCTTGCAGCTGGCAAAGCCATCATTTTACCTTCCTCTTTCCAAGGATCTCCTTGCAATACGCAAGAAAGATACAATGATGCTATGGCTATTGTAATTACATTTGGAAAACAAGATTTATTTATTACATTTACATGTAATCCACAATGGCCAGAGATTGTACAGAATCTGCTAATTGGACAAACTGCTTCCGATAGACCAGGTTTGGTGGCAAGAGTCTTCAAAATCAAATTAACTGAATTAATACATGAAATAACCATATCTCAGTTATTTGGCAAATGTCTGGCTTATGTTTATACCATAGAATTTAAAAAAGCAGCCTTCCACATGCACATGTGCTTATAATTCTTCAAGAAAAATATAAATTGGATGCTGGTGATAAAGTGGATTCAGACATCATTGCTGAACTACCAGATCCAGAAATACACGGTAGACTATATGAGATTGTAACTCATCGCATGATTCATGGACCATGTGGAGATATTAATCCACAATCACCATGTATGGAAAATAAAAAATGCACTAAATAATTTCCAAAAGATTATTGTGATGGCTATCCTTTATATGGAAGAAGAGAAGGCCAAAATGCCATTATTTGTGGAAAAAAGTGGATAACAGATATGTGGTGCCATACAATCCACATTTACTCATGAAAGTATAATGCATACAATAATGTGGAAGCTTGCACTTCTATAAAATCCATTAAATATGTCTACAGATATATTTACAAAGGCTATGATGCAGCTACTGTAGTGGTAAAAAGTGCAGAAAATCCAGAACAAACTGAGTTATTACATGATGGACTTGCATCTCATGTAGATGCTCGCTATGTAAGTGCACCAGAAGCAATGTGGCGTCTTCTCAAATTTGAAATGCATGATTGCTCACATTAAGTATATCGATTAGCTGTACATTTGCCCCAAAGACACTTAGTTTATTGGAAATGAAAGAAATGCTTTGGCAGAATGTGAGCATCAGTAAACTACACTAACTGCGTGGTTTAAATTAAATTGTACTGACTTGGAAGCAAGGGAATTGTTGTATATTGACATTCCCTACCTGAATGTTTTTGTTAATGGATTATGGCGAAAAAGAAAAAGCTGTGGAAATAAAATTATAACTAGAACATTCACTGTAAGTCCAAGAGACCTTGGACGTTTCTGCTTACGTTTACTCCTTTTAAATGTTCCTGGTGCACAAAGTTTTGAATCGTTGAAAACTGTTAATGACACAGTTTATGAAACAATCCTGGCTGGTGATACAGAATGGGAAAGATGTCTAGAAGAAGCAGCACTGTGTCAAATGCCACAGCAGATGAGAGAACAATTTGCATTAATTTGCATCTTCTCAAATGCTCCAAATACATTAGCTTTGTGGGACAAATTAAAAACAAATATGTCTGAAGACTTTTTGCAACAATACAATGAGCCTATTGCAGAAATTAAAAGCACTAATTGAAATTCAAGAGGTCTTTCTCTCTCATGGATTAAATTGTGCAAATGTTATTCTGCCAGATCCAGGACTCATAGATGAAATAAACTTTGAAGACTATGATATTCAGCTTCCAAACCAAATAACACAAGAAAGACTTGCAAATTTAAATACCTTACAATTGCAAGCATTTATCGACATAAAAAGTGCACTTAGTTATTTCTATCTAGATGGACCTGGTGGATCAGGAAAAATGTATCTACATAAATTACTGATGAGTTTTTTTTGCACACAAGGTGAAATAGCACTGCCATTTGCAACAACTGGAGTTGCTGTACTTTTGTTAGAAGGTGGAAGAACTGTGCATATTGGATTTAAACTGCCAGTTCCTATTCTGGAAACATCAGTGTCAAATATAAAAATGACATCTTTACAAGCAAAAAAAATTAACAAAAGTAAATTAATTATCATCGATGAAGCTACAATAATGTCATGCCATGCTCTACAATGCATTGACCCTTGCATGAAGTCATGGATAATGATTTGCCTTTTGGTGGAAAGGTGATGTTGTTGGGTGGAGATTTTAGACAAACATTATATGTTGTTGTCTATGGAAATCACACAGTCATTGTAGAAACATGTATTAAGTCAAGTACACTATGGAAACTCTTTACTCACCTCAAATTAGAACAAAATATGAGATCACAAGGACAAGATTAACTTAATGAGTGGCTCATCAAAATTGGAGAAGGAAAAACAGAACAAATTCAGAATTTACCCGATTTATACCGTGGAAATTCCCTCTCATATGACTTGCAAACAGGACATTATGTCGGCTATATTCCAAAATACAATAAGTAACGACGATTATGCAGAGTTTGCAACCAAAGGAATATTAACGTCCAAAAATAAAGATGCATTGCTTTTGAATAATGAAATATTAAAATTAATAGGTGCATCTCAAAAAAATTATTACAGTGCAGATTGTGTACTTGGTGATGACAAAGAGACTCAGACAAACTTTTCAACTGAATGTATTAATTCATTAACTCCATCTGGAATGCCACCACATATTTTGCAGCTAAAAAAAGGTGCAATTGTCATGTTACTGCAAAATATGCACCCCAAAAAAGGACTATGTAATGGGACCAGATTAATTGTTCAAGAACTAAAAGATCATTTCATAAATGCAGAAATTCTCAATGGTACCCATAAAGATGAAAGCGTTTTCATACCAAGAATAGATTTGGCACCAAGTGAAAGTAGCTTACTTTTTGTACTTCAGAGAAGACAATTTTCCATCATCATGGCATTTGCCATGACCATTAATAAATGACAAGGACAAACTTTTTAGAAGAACCAGTATTTGCCCATGGCCGACTGTATGTTGCATTTTCAAGATGCAAGAATCCAGAGGAAATAAAAGTTTATATCGAAGACAACCAAAGTCAGGGGGATTTATTAGATAATGGATGAATTTTTACAAAAAAACATTGTCTACTATGAAGAACTGTAAATTAAGTTACAAACAAAATTCCAACTAAGACACAAATACCGTATATACTCGAGTATAAGACGAGTTTTTCATCCTTTTTTTTTAAGGCTGATAAAGGCCCCCTCGGCTTATATTCGAGTCACCCTGTGTCTCTCTCTCCACCCCTGTGTCTCTTTCCCCCCTCTCCCTCCCCTGTGTCTCTTTCACCCCCTCTCCCTTGTGTCTCTTTCCCTCCCCCTCACTTATAATCCTCCCTCCTTAACCCTCATCCTCAAACCCCTTCCTCATCCTCAACCCCCTTCCTCAACCTCAACCCCCCTCCTCATCGTCCCTCCTCAACCCCCCTCTTCACTTTACCCCTCTCGAATTACCTCCCCCTCTCCCTTTCCCCTCACTTACCTTCCATCAGCAGCTGCTCCTCCGCTCCTCCTTGCGTCTTCCAGCTGTGTCGGGACCCGGCATTTGCTAATGACGTGACGTCACATGTGCGTCATGTCATTAGCATTGGCCGGGTTTCCGAAACAGCCGGAAGATGCGCGGAGGAGCGGAGCAGCAGCTGACGAAAGGTAAGTGAGGGGAAAGGGGGAGGTAATTAGAGAGAGGTAAAGTGAGGAGGGGGGTTGAGGAGGGGGGTTGAGGATGAGGAGGGGGATGAGGAGGGGTTTTGAGGCTGGTTGAGGAGAGAGAATGAGGAGGGGGGTTGAGGATGAGAAGGGAGGATGAGGAGGGCTGTTCAGGAGGGGGGTTGAGGAGGGAGGATGAGGAGGATGATGATAAGGGAAGGGGAGGAAGAGACACGAGGGAGAGGGGGGAAAGAGACACAAGGAAGTGAGAGGGGGGAAAGAGACACAAGGGAGTGAGAGGGGGGAAGAGAAACAGGGGAGAGAGAGGGGGACACTAGAAAGGGGCACAGAGGGCACACAAGAGTGGGACACAGGGGGCAGCATATTTCCCTCGGCTTATACTAGAGTCACTACGTTTTCCCAGTATTTTGTGGTAAAATTGGTGCCTTGTGTTATACTCGGGTCAGCTTATACTCGAGCATATACAGTAACCCAATTCAATAAGAAACAGTGCTCTTACATCTACGTCAAATTCACAACAAATATAAAGAACAGGGGGTTTATTTAGAGGACACAATTTTATGTTACTCTGGCTCTTTTTAGAGGACCACTATTTCGCTAAGGAAAGGCTATAAAATGGCAAAATTCATAGAGAATAGTGGTTATACCGCACGGACGAACTTTGAAGTCTGGCGGTCTCTTTTTAGAGGACCACTATTTCAGTTAGGAAACTCTGTATGCCATTTTCAACAACTACAGAAATTTAAAAAAAAAGAGAAAAAAACAACAATAAAAAGTAGTTATATCCCATAGACAAAATTACAAGTCTGATGGGCACTTTGAAAGGGAACCACTTTGACAGACAAAAAAAAAATGGAAGGTCTTGGAAGTCACTTTTGTCACAATTGGCCCCACAAAACCGTTACCTTGTTTTTTTTTGGTTTGCCTTCCTCTGGATTCAATATTCAAGATCACTATATTTTTAAATAATTTCATCTTAAATGTTATTACATTATGTTAATGTTTGCATTGCTAACATTGTATTTTACAAGGTTTGAAAACTTGATTTCTTGAATGTTATCAAGGATTTATATCAGTAGCAGCATAAACATTTGTTACACATTTAAATGTATAATTAAATAGACAGGATTCATCCAGGAAGTAATTCGATCGACCAGTTAATGGGGTCAGGAAGGAATTATTTTTTTTCTCCTTTGATACAATCAGCTAAGTTTCAGTGGGGGTTTTAACTGTTTGCCTTCCTCTGGATTCAATACCTAAGTGCTTTACCAGTAGTTAAACTACAAGTTGCATGTTAAGAAGGATTCTGTAATAGTTTAAAATACTTATTTACACAAAGTTGACCTATTGATGTTAGTATTGTTAAAAATAATTAATTCAAAAATGTTTACAATAGAAGTTCCATGTTAGAAACCTTTATGTCATGGTTCACAATACCTATTCATACAAAATTCATGTATTGTTCCATTATTACTGCATACATGACAAATAAAAAGTTTTATATGGTTCAACAGTTCATTGTTAAAAAATAAAAAAGTTTATTATTCATTTTGGTACTTCTTTGTAGATAAAACAAAAGGGTAAGAGTCTCACATAATCACATTATGTCACAAACAGCATTCCCAGCTTTACAATTTTATTAACCATCATTTTTTGACGGGCAAGTCGCTAGTATCATCAACTTATTTTTAAACATTCAAATGGAATCACTAATGTACTATTCCTTATTTGTACTACTATATATATATATATATATATATATATATATATATATATATATATTATACACACACACATATATATATATATATATATATATATATATATATATATACATACATACATACATACATACATACATACACACACACATACATATATACACACAAATACATATTAACTATATTTTTTACTTGTTAGACAAGCAAATGTGAACACAGATGTACCATTTTTTTACCGTAATACTGTATGGTGGAGGGCTTTTATCGCTCTTTTGCCCACCATATATAAAATGATGGTTGTGGTGAACTACCTACTCAAAATGTGCACAACACAATCTGAGATCCCGCTCCATGCTGATGATAGCCAGTAAGCTTGAAACAGCTGTACGTAGATAAGATTCTCAGCTAGTGTATAATCCAACCTTGGCTTTGCATAAAGGCTGTGTAATACAGCGGGCCTAAGCTTAAAGGAAGCCATGTTTAAAATGGTTTACAGATTGAAGAGTGAGGCATTTGTGGGCACATTTGCATCTTCCTGCTCCGATTCCCAGAATGCAGTGTAATAACTGTTTTTCTTGGGATTCTGAGCTTGAAGCAGGTTTGTAACTTGTTTTAGACATTCAAATGTGAACACAGATGTACTATTTATTGCGCACACACGCACACAAACAACCTTTTTGAAACAGTGATCACAACACAGTCTCATTTGAGATAAAATTTTAAAAAAACATAACTGTAAGGGGCCAACAAAATCACTTAATTTTAAAAGGGCAGATTTTAACGGTCTAAGGGCAGCAATACAAAGCATAGACCGGGACAGAAAACTGGCAGGTAAAAATACTGAACATAAATGGACAACATTTAAATCCTTACTAAATATACATACTTATCACCATATACCATGTGGGAATAAAAGTAAAAGGAGTAAATTGCATCCAATATGGCTTAACAATGATTTAAAGATCAAGGTATGGAGTAAAAAGCAGGCATTTAAAATTACACAAACAAGAGGTGGCAGAGACTGCTTTACCTGAGTACAAGAAAATAAACAAGGCTTGCAAAGGGGCTATTAGATTGGCTTAAATAGAAAATTAAAAATTAGTTGCAAAAGGAAGTAAGACTAATCCTAAACTAATTTTTAAATATAATAATGGAAAGAAGGCCAGGATTGGAAAATTACAAAGGCGGATGAGCTAAATAAGCCTCGGGTCCTGATGGAATACATTCAAGGGTACTGAGGGAACTGGGTTCTGTAATAGCCAAGCCATTATACTTAATTTTTCAAGATTCACTCAACACAGGATGTCTACCAGATGACTAGAGAAAAGCAGATGTGGTACCTTTATTTAAGAAGAGAGCAAGAGCAAATCCAGGAAATTTTATAGACCAGGGAGCCTTAATTCTGTAGTGGGAAAGCTTTTAGAAGGTTAAATAAGGAATACTATACAATAATATGTCTATTTGAACAGGATTATAATTAGGAGCCAACATGGATTTATGAGGGATAGGTCATGTCAAACAAATCTAATTAGTTTTTATGAGGAGGTTAGTGGGAACCTGGATCAAGGCAACTCAGTGGATGTAGTCTTTTTGGATTTTGCAAAGGCTTTTGATACAGTGCCACATGGGAGACTATTGTGCAAACAAAGCGATACAAGAATTGCAGTAAATATCTGGCTAAAAGAAAGGAAGCAAAGGATTGTGGTAAATGGAACATATTTTGATTGGACTAATGTGGTAAGTGGGGTTCCTCAGGGTTCAGTATTAGGTCCTCTCCTTTTTAACATATTTATTAATGACAATGTTTGATGATGACACTAAGTTGTGCAAGGTAATTAAATCAGATAAATATGTACTTTCCCTCCAAAGGGATTTACATAAAATAGAGGAATGGGCATCTAAATGGTAGATGAGATTTAATATGAATAAATGTAAAGTTATGCTTCCGGGAAGGAAAAAAAGCTAAGCAATGTATAATATAAATGGAGCAAATATAATGTTATCTAATATTGAAACGGATTTGGGAGTACTTGTGGACAACCACCTAGGTAACAGTGCTCAATGCCAAGCAGCAGCTGCAAAGTCAAATACAATATTAGCATGTATTAAGAAGAGTATAGAAGCAAGGGAAGCAAATATAATTCTGCCACTATACAAATCCCTGGTATGCCCTCATTTGGAATACAATTTTTGACACCACTTTATAAAAAGGATATTTTAGAGCTGGAAAAGGTACAGAGAAGGGCTACAAAACGAATAAGGGGAATGGAGGGGATAAGTTATGAAAAAAGACTAATCAAATTAAGCTTATTTTCTAAAAAAAAAAAAGGCATCTTGAGGTTAGAAGTAAAAAGATTCCACACGAAAGAAAGAAAAGGGTTCTTCATAGTAAGGGTGGTTAATCTGTGGAATTCTATACCAAAGGAGTGGTGACAGCGTATTTGATAGGGGACTGGATTTATTTCTAATTAAAAAGGGCATTCAGGGTTATCCTGGATAATTAGAGAGAGAGTATTGATCCAGGGAAGAAAATGGGTAAATGGGGTCAGGAAGGAATTACATTTTTTCCATTTGAGTTTGGATAAGTTTCACTTGTGTTTTTTTTCTGTTTGCCTTCCTCTGGATCAATTAACAACTAATCTGCATATTGCAGATAAGTGGAGATCTTAAAAGGTGGAACTTGATGGGCCAAAAGTATTTTTTCAACCTCAATTACTATATATATATATATATATATATATATATATATATATATATATATATATATATAGTATAGCTTTCGCCTGAGAACTGCATCTATTATAACAACACAATATAAAGGAGACTTGCACAATCTTACTCCATCAGAAAGAACTGCCATAAAGTTTTTAAAAAAACAACCCCAACATCACCATCAAACCGGCAGACAAAGGAGGTGCAGTTGTTATCATGAATACTTAGGACTACATAAATGAAGCCAACAGACAACTGTCAGACAACACCTACTACAAGAAACTGAACCAGGACCCTACAGAAATATATACTCTTCAACTTAAGAAACTCCTCAAAACATTCCCTAAAAATATACATCAGGAATTAGAACAACTCATCCCCGCCAATCCTACAACTGGGACTTTCTACCTACTGCCAAAAATCCACAAACCAGGCAACCCAGGGAGACCAATTGTTACAGGTATGGACACACTGACTGAACAGATATCTGGATTTGTTGAAAACATCCTTAAACCATTAGGCCCTCATTCAATTGCAATTTGACCAATTGAATAGGGGTCTAAATAAGCACATAACATATTTTTTTAATGAAGTTTTTAGTTAGTGAAAACCTTGCTTTTGGATAGATGCTTACTAACTAAAAACTTCTTTAAAAAAATATGTTATGTGCTTATTTAGACACCTATTCAATTGGGCAAATTGCAATTGAATGAGGGCCTTAGTCAGTAACACCAGTAGCTATATACAAGACACCACTGACTTTCTCAACAAACTCAGTCAGATTAAAAACCTACCTGCTAACACACTACTTGTTACCATGGATGTAGAGTCTCTTTACAGTAATATCCCACATAAAGATGGCACTGAGGCATGCTTTAGGTTTCTTTCAACAAACAAGCAAAACAATAAATATAACCCTGATATTATTGTGAAACTAATAGAATATATCCTTACCCACAACTAGTTTACTTTTAACCAAGATACCTACCTACTGATGATGGGGACTGCCATGGGTACCAAAATGGCTGCACAATACGCAAATCTATTTATGGCCAATCTAGAAGAAACATTCTTATCTGTATCCATTTACAAACCATACAAATACTACCGTTACATAGATGATCTGTTTATCATCTGGACAGAAGGAGAAAGCAAACTCAGAGACTTTCATAATTCATTCAACACCTTCCATTCATCTATAAAACTTAAAATGGATTTCTCCACAGAACAGGTATACTTTCTAGACACTACTATATCCATCACCAATGGCAGTCTCCACTCATCTATATATAGGAAACCTACAGACGTATGTAATTACCTACACAGCTCCAGTTTCCATCCCTCCCACACCAAACAAGCCATCATCCATAATCAAGCTATTAGATACCATCGGATTTGCTCAAACACTGGAGACCTTGATAAAAAAAATTAAAACACTGTCTGAATCTTTCAAACAAAAGGGTTACAAACTCCGTATTATTACCCAAAAAATATCAACTGCCATCAAAATACTTCGAGAACACCTATTAAACTACAAAACAAAAGAAACTTCTTCACGTATACCTCTAGTGACCACATACCATCCAATTTTAGAGAAAATACAGAAAATAATCAAAGATTTACAACCATTACTAATTGAAGATACTGAATTAAAATATATATTCCCAAAACCTCCCATCCTTGCATTTAAACAACCACCAAAACTGAAACAAAAACTTGTCAGCAAAAAATTGGCCAATGAACAACTGAAAACAAAAAATGGAACTAAACCTTGTAACACACATGCCTGTAAATTATGCCAACACATTTGTAATGATGATAGAGCCACACATAACAACAAAACCTATAACATCAAAGGATCATATTCATGTACATCGTCAAATGTGGTTTATATAATACAATGTACTTTATGTGACAAAGGCTGTTACATTGGAGAAACCGGCCAAAAAATGCATTTAAGGATGAATTTACACAGGCATTCAATAAGAAAACATAATGAAGACAGTTATTGTAGCCCAGTAGGACACCATTTTAGCCAGAATTATCACTCCATCCGAAACTTAAAAGTCAAAATACTCAGAGGAAAATTTAAAAGCATCCAAGAGAGAAAAGCATTTGAAATTAAGATGATCACATTCTTCAACACTAAAAACACAGGACTTAATATAGATTTGGGCTTTCTAACACATTATCAGAATTTCATGTGATTTTTTTTTCTTCTTATACCATACAGACTTAGCACTCTTAGTGAAATGTTTGTCCAACAGGAAAGATATCACTGTGGACTACAGTGCTCTGCTTTTTCATGTATATATTGATGTATATGTGTATATAATATGTGTATATATGTTTCCTTTGCTATGTTGTGTTTATTCCCCATATTTGAATTTACCTGATGATGTCAGATGCTGTTTCCACTCTATCTGCATCTGCTGTTATTATTCAAACTGAGGGTTACATCTCATGTAGTATTGCTTGAGACTTGATAAAGGGAGGTTAAGCCTCTCGAAAGTTCGTCATTATAAATTTGTCCAATACAAAAGGTATCAAATTATATTGCAATACTCATTATTAATCTATATATATATATATATATATATATATATATATATATATATATATTGATTAATAATTACCAAATTACTAGATTACCGGACATTCACGGCTGCTTCACTCTTCAATATATATATATATAGATATATATATACAGTGGGGGAATAAAGTATTTTAATCCCTGCTGATTTTGAATGTTTGTCCACTGACAAAGAAATGACCAGTCTATAATTTTAATAGTAGGTGTATTTTAACAGTGAGAGACAGAATAACTAAAAAAAAAAAAGAACAAGAAAAACACATGCCAAATAGTTATAAATTGATTTGCAGGTCAGTGAGGGAAATAAGTATTTGATCTCCTATCAATCATAAAGATTTCTGGCTCCCAGGTGTCTTTAATACAGGAAACGAGCTGAGATTAGGAACCCTCTTGTAAAGTGAGTGCTCCTAATCTCAGCTCGTTACCTGTATAAAAGACACCTGTCCACAAAAGAAATCAATCAATCATATTCCAAACTCTTTGCCATGGCCAACACCAAAGATATGTCCAAGGATGTCAAAGACAAGATTGTAGACCTACATAAGGCTGGAATGGGCTACAAGACCCTTGCCAAGCAGCTTGATGAGAAGGTGACAACAGTTGGTACAATTATTCGCAAATGGAAGAAATACAAAATAACTGCCAGTCTCCCTCGGTCTGATGCTCCATGCAAGATCTCACCTCGTGTAGTTTCAATGATCATGAGAATGGTGAAGAATCAGCCCAGAACTACACAGGATGATTTTGTTAATGATCTCAAGGCAGCTGGGACCATAGTCACCAAGAAAACAATTGGTAACACACTACGCTGTGAAGGACTGAAATTCTGCAGCCCCCACAAGGCTCCCTGCTCAAGAAAGCACATGTACAGGCCTGTCTGAAGGTTGCCAATTAACATCTGAATGATTCAGAGAAGAACTGGGTGAAAGTGTTGTGGTCAGATGAAACCAAAATCGAGCTCTTTGGCAACAACTCAACTCACCGTGTTTGGAGAAGCAGGAATGCTGCCTATAACCCCAAGAACACCATCCCCACCATCAAACATGGAGGTGAAAACATTATGCTTTGGGGGTGTTTTTCTGCTAAGGGGACAGGACAACTACACCGCATCAGAGACGATGGACAGGGCCATGTACCGTCAAATCTTGGGTGAGAACCTCCTTCCCTCAGCCAGGCCATTGGAAATTAAGGTCTGGATGGGTATTCCAGCATGACAATGATCCAAAACACACAGCCAAGGCAACAAAGGAGTGGCTCAAGAAGAAGCACATTAAGGTCCTGGAGTGGCCTAGACAGACCTTCTACAGACCTTAATCCCATAGAAAATCTGTGGAGGGAGCTGAATGTTCGAGTTGCCAAACATCAGCCATGAAACCTTAATGACTTGGAGAGGATCTACAAAGAGTAGTGGGACAAAATCCCTCCTGTGATGTATGCAAACCTGGTGGCCAACTACAAGAAACGTCTGACCTCTGTGATTGCCAACAAGGGTTTTGCCACCAAGTACTAAGTACTAAGTTTTTTTATTCTGTCTCTCACTGTTAAAATACACCTACCATTAAAATTATAGACTGATCGTTTCTTTGTCAGTAGACAAACGTTCAAAATCAGCAGGGGATGAAATACTTTTCCCCCCAACTGTGTATGTGTATGTATATATATATATATATATATATATATATATATATATATATATATATATAAAAAAGGTAAGTCAGAGGCGCTCATCAGAGAACAAACTAACCTTAATAGATTAGTTCTATGACCATGATAAGCCACTCTGAGAGCAACCTCTTTTAGCTCACTTGTGCCCTTCACAGGGAGAAATATCCTGTAGTATATCAGTCTGGTCCCACTCAGAAGAGTGACCCAGCCCCGAAATACCAGGCAATTCTACCCTGAACAGGAGAAACAACAAACCCCAGACGCGTTTCGGCCTTTATGGGCCTCGTCAGTGAGGTGCAGCTGAACTCCCTAAGGCACAGTGAGCAAGGGGTCCACGTCTGGAGTCCCCTGTTACCCTTAGGGAGACTAAACCCTAAGAGTAATTTGCATAGACAAAAAAAGGTAAGTCAGAGGCGCTCATCAGAGAACAAACTAACCTTAATAGATTAGTTCTATGACCATGATAAGCCACTCTGAGAGCAACCTCTTTTAGCTCACTTGTGCCCTTCACAGGGAGAAATATCCTGTAGTATATCAGTCTGGTCCCACTCAGAAGAGTGACCCAGCCCCGAAATACCAGGCAATTCTACCCTGAACAGGAGAAACAACAAACCCCAGACGCGTTTCGGCCTTTATGGGCCTCGTCAGTGAGGTGCAGCTGAACTCCCTAAGGCACAGTGAGCAAGGGGTCCACGTCTGGAGTCCCCTATTACCCTTAGGGAGACTAAACCCTAAGAGTAATTTGCATAGACAAAAAAAAGGTAAGTCAGAGGCGCTCATCAGAGAACAAACTAACCTTAATAGATTAGTTCTATGACCATGATAAGCCACTCTGAGAGCAACCTCTTTTAGCTCACTTGTGCCCTTCACAGGGAGAAATATCCTGTAGTATATCAGTCTGGTCCCACTCAGAAGAGTGACCCAGCCCCGAAATACCAGGCAATTCTACCCTGAACAGGAGAAACAACAAACCCCAGACGCGTTTCGGCCTTTATGGGCCTCGTCAGTGAGGTGCAGCTGAACTCCCTAAGGCACAGTGAGCAAGGGGTCCACGTCTGGAGTCCCCTATTACCCTTAGGGAGACTAAACCCTAAGAGTAATTTGCATAGACAAAAAAAAGGTAAGTCAGAGGCGCTCATCAGAGAACAAACTAACCTTAATAGATTAGTTCTATGACCATGATAAGCCACTCTGAGGCCGAAACGCGTCTGGGGTTTGCTGTTTCTCCTGTTCAGGGTAGAATTGCCTGGTATTTCGGGTCTGGGTCACTCTTTTGAGTGGGACCAGACTGATATACTACAGGATATTTCTCCCTGTGAAGGGCACAAGTGAGCTAAAAGAGGTTGCTCTCAGAGTGGCTTATCATCGCTATAGAACTAACCTATTAAGGTTGGTTCGTTCTCTGATGAGCACCTCTGACTTACCTTTTTTGTTTATGCAAATTACCCTTAGGGT
>CM050167.1:117938287-117940787 GCA_027410445.1 Discoglossus pictus | reverse complement strand
ACAGGACTTAATATAGATTTGGGCTTTCTAACACATTATCAGAATTTCATGTGATTTTTTTTCTTTTTCTACAATAACAGACTTAGCACTCTTAATGAGGTGTTTGTCCAACAGGAAAGATATCACTGTGGACTACAGTGCTCTGCTTTTTCATGTATATATTGATGTATATGTGTATTTAATATGTGTATATATGTTTCCTTTGCTATGTTGTGTTTATTCCCCATATTTGAATTTACCTGATGATGTCAGATGCTGTTTCCACTCTCTCTGCATCTGCTGTTATTATTCAAACTGAGGGTTCCATCTCATGTAGTATTGCTTGAGACTTGATAAAGGGAGGTTAAGCCTCTCGAAAGCTCGTCATTATAAATATAACGTTTGTCCAATACAAATACTCATTATTAATCTATATTTATATGGATTAATAATTACTAAATTACTATATATATATATATATATATATATGTATATATATATATATATATATATATATATATATATATATATATATATATATATATATATGTATGTATGTATGTATGTTCCCTCTAACAGCCGGGCGAACAGCTCTACTAGAGAAGAGGGAGGGCAGAATAGGCAGAACAGACAGGTTTTGGTTTTAGGGGACTCTATTATTAGAAAGATAGACAGGGTGATTTGTCACCCAGATCCCAGCAATCGAACAGTTTGCTGTCTCCCGGGTGCTCGGGTTCGTCATGTTGTGGATCGGGTAGACAAATTATTGGGAGGGGCTGGAAATGAACTGGCGGTCTTGCTACATATTGGTACCAATGACAAAGTTAGTGGAAGATGGAGTGTCCTAAAGAATGATTTTAGAGAACTAGGTAATAAGCTGAAGACAAGGACCTCCAAGGTAGTATTTTCTGAGATACTACCAGTGCCACGTGCTAGCCCAGGGAGGCAGAAGGAGATTAGGGAGGTTAATGCGTGGCTAAAGATGTGGTGCACTAAGGAGGGGTTTGGCTTTTTAGAGCACTGGGCTGACTTCTCACTTCGGTACAATCTCTACAGTAGAGATGGATTGCACCTTAATGATGAGGGAGCTTTTGTACTAGGGGATAGGATGGTAGAAAGGCTGGAGGAGTTTTTAAACTAGTAGGTGGGGGGGAGGGACTAGATATAAGTAATGGGGTAGAAAGTGTAGAGGGTATAAGGGATGAATTAACAACTCATGGGGGAGGAGATGGGGGGAGGGGTAGTATAGTCAATATGGAGGTAGTAATAAGTAATTCAAGTTCAGTGGCAGGCACTTCAGAACTACAGACTCATAACATAAGGTGTATGCTTGCTAATGCCAGAAGCTTGCCAGGAAAAATGGGAGAGTTAGAATTATTAGCAATTAATGAAAAATGGGATTTAATAGGCATTACCGAAACATGGTGGGATGAATCTCATGACTGGACTGTTAATCTGGATGGTTATAACCTATTTAGGAAAGATAGAGGCAATGGTAAACGAGGAGGAGGGATTTGTCTGTATGTTAAGCCTGAATTTAAGGCTGTAGTCAGAGAAGATATTTATGGTGGACCTAGTGATAAAGTTGAATGTTTGTGGGTAGAGTTAAATAGCGGAGCAGCAAATTCCAAAAGAATATTAGTAGGAGTATGCTATAAACCCCCAAATATAGCTGAAAGTGAGGAAATACAATTATTGTTACAGATTGGAAATGCAGCTAAGCACGGGCAAGTTCTAATAATGGGAGATTTTAATTACCCTGAAATAAACTGGATAAATGAGACCAGCAGTTCAGCTAAGGGGAGCAGGTTCTTGAGTACACTCAGGGATCATTATCTGGCCCAGGTTATACAGGAGCCTACTAGAAATGAAGCTATTTTAGATTTACTCATTACAAATAATATTGATATTGTATCAAATGTTGAAATAGGGCAACCTTTGGGAAACAGTGATCACAACACAGTCTCATTTGAGATTGAATAAAAAAAACAACATTTTAAGGGGCCAACAAAAACTCTTAATTTTAAAAGGGCAGATTTTAACGGTCTAAGGGCAGCAATACAAAGTATAGACTGGGACAGAGAACCGATAGGTAAAAACACTGAACATAAATGGACAACATTTAAATCCTTACTAAATATACATACACATCGGCATATACCGTGTGGGAATAAAAGTAAAAGGAGTAAATCACAACCCATGTGGCTTAACAATGATTTAAAGATCAAGATACGGAGTAAAAAACAGGCATTTAAATTATACAAACAAGAGGGGACAGAGACTGCTTTACGGGAATACAAGGAAATCAACAAGGCTTGCAAAAGCGCGATTAGACTGGCCTAAAATAGAAAATGAAAAATTAATTGCAAAAGAGAGTAAGACTAACCCTAAAATATTTTTTAAGTATATTAATGGGAAGAAGGCGAGGAAGGAAGCTATAGGAACATTACAATGTGAAACAGGCCATCTGAAAATGAGTGACCAGGAAAAGGCAGATGAGCTAAATAGGTTCTTTTCCACG
>CM050167.1:117836098-117928598 GCA_027410445.1 Discoglossus pictus | reverse complement strand
AACTAATCATTTTAGAAAGGCAGACTTTAATGGTCTTTAATGGCAATACAACGTATAGACTGGGACAAAGAACTGGCAGGTAAAAATATTGAACATAAATGGACAACATTTAAATCCTTACGGAATATACATACACATCGGCATATACCGTGTAGAAATAAAAGTAAAAGAAGTAAATTACATCTAAGGTGGCTTAACAATGATTTAAAGATCAACATAAGGAGTAAAAACAGCCATTTACATTATACAAACAAGAAGGGAAAGAGACTGCTTTATCTAAGTACAAGTAAACTAACAAGGCTTGGAAAAGGGCTATTAGGCTGGCATAAATAGAAAATTTAAAATTTTTGCAAAGGAGAGTAAGCCTAACCCGAACATATTTTTAAGCATATTAATGGGAAGAAGGCCAGGAAGGAAGCTATAGGAATATTACAATGTGAAACATGCCGTTTGACAATTAGTGACCAGGAAAAGGCAGATGAGCTAAATAGGTTATTTTCTTCTGTATACACAAGGGAGGTACAAGTGATTGGGTCACTGCAATCTTAATTGGGTAAATCTCTGTGTATCAGATATTGAAAGGGATTTGGAAAGGCTTGTGGACAACCACCTAGGTAACAGTGCTCAATGCCAAGCAGCAGCTGCAAAGGCAAATAAAATATTAGCATTAGAACCAAGGAAAAATAATATACTTCTGCCAATAGACAAATCGCTACAACGCCCTCATTTGGAGTATGGTAGACCATTTTGGGCACCACATAGTAATTAAAGTTCAAAAAAGACTTTCAGTCCATCAAGTTCAACCTTTTAAGATCTTCTCTGATCTACAAAAATTAAATGGTGGAATCTTGGGTTCCAGCCAAGCGGTTTCTCCAAATCCAGTTGCTCTGTTGATTCTGACACCCAAACATAAAATGGAGTTCTTATTCCTTTATCACTTTTTGGTCTTCCTGCTTAGCAAAGAGCATCCAGACTTACTGCACTGCTATTGTCACTAGCACCTGCTCCTCTTGGAGTAACTTCCATAATGCGTAGTTTTTCAATGATTCAAGCTGATCGGTTTCCTTTCTCTACAATACTAATGATCCAGGCTCTTAACCTTTAGAGCAGTAATAGAAAAAAACATTTTTTTTTTAAAAGTTCTGTGTCCCTTTTGCATATACAATACGTTTGGGCCTAGTGTCTGAGTAAATCAGATGCAGTTACACAAGTAAAGTGTGTTTATTGCCTATGTGCAGGGATTTGGTACAGGTGAGAGGGGAGTGTTTTTACCTGGGTTAAAAATGCATATACATTTGGGCCTTGTGTGTGACTGTTTACAGGAGGGAGTTCAAAGAATAGGGTCAAATTGTATTATTTATTTTTATTTAATTTTTTTGTAATTATGAGTTAGTCCAGTGGCGACCTCACTCAGGCCCTCATTCAATTGCTATTTTGGCCAATTGAATAGGGGTCTAAATAAGCACATAACATAAAGAAGTTTTTAGTTAGTAAACATCTATCCAAAAACAAGGTTTTCACTAACTAAAAACGTATTTAAAAAAAATAGGTTATGTGCTTATTTAGAGCACTATTCAATTGGCCAAATCACAATTGAATGAGGGCCTCAGTGTACATCCTATCATATGTATGCACTACTGGTACAGATGATTCAAAGTCCATACCTGTGAGAGGTGTGAGGATGTGGCCTCTCTGGAAGCTCAGATTGAAGAACTGGAGAGGAGAATTGCAGCACTTACTGATTTTCCACTGGAAAGAGGGTTGGTGCTCACGGAGCCGAGTTTAGCTGGGCCTAGCATGGAGGGTGGAGTTGGGGCTAGTGAGGATGTCCAGGGAGGTAGCTGGGTTACAGTTACAAGGGGAAGCAGGGGGAACAGGAGGAGGCAGGCCAGTTCTGAGTTGGCAAACAACAACAGATTTGCCAGATTGAGTGAAACTGTTGGGGATGTCCATTCAGGAATGGCAATGACAGATAGAGCTGTTCCCTCTAACAGTCGGGAGGACAGTTCTACTGGAGTAGTGGGAGGGCAGTTTAGGCAGAGCAACAGACAGTTTTTGTTGGTAGGGGACTCTATTATTAGGAAGGTAGACAGGATGATTTGTCACCCAAATACCAGCAATCAAACAGTTTGCTGTCTCCCGGGTGCTCGGGTTCTGCATGTTATGGATCAGGTAGATGAATTATTGTGAGAGGCTGGAAATGAACCTGCGGTCTTGGTACATATTGGTACCAATGACAAAGTTAGGGAAAGATGGCGTGTCCTAAAGAATGATTTTATAGAATTAGGGAATAAACTTATGGGAAGGACCTCCAAGGTAGTATTTTCTGAGATACTACCAGTACTACGTGCTAGCCCAGGGAGACAGAAGGAGCTTAGGGAGGTTAATGCGTGGTTAAAGATGTGGTGCACTGAGGGGTTTGGGTTTTTAGAGCACGGGCTGACTTCTTACTTGGGTACAATCTCTATAGCAGCAATGGATTGCACCTTAGTACTGAGGGAGCTTTTGTGCTAGGGGAAAGGATGGTAGGAGTTTTTAAACTAATAGGTGGCGGGAGGGACTAGATAGTAGTAATGGGGTAGAAAATGTAGAAGGCAAAAGGGATGAATTAACTACTCATGGGGGAGGAGATGGGGGGAAGGTTAGTATAGTCAATAGGGAGTTATTACTAAGCAATTCAAGTACAGGGACCGGCACCTCAAAACTACAAACTCATAACATAAGATGTATGCTTACTAATGCCAGAAGCTTGCCAGGAAAAATGGGAGAGCTAGAATTATTGGCAATTAACGAAAAATGGGATTTAATAGGCATTACCGAGACATGGTGGGATGAATCTCATGACTGGACTGTTAATCTGGATGGTTATAACCTATTTAGGAAAGATAGGGGCAGTGGTAAAAGGGGAGGAGAGATTTGTCTATGTTAAGCCTGAATTTAAGCCTATATTCATAGAAGATATTTATGCTGGAACTAGTGGTAATGTTGAATGTTTGTGGGTAGAGTTAAATATCGGAGCAGCAAATTCCAAAAGAATATTGGTTGGAGTATGCTATAAACCCCCAATTATAATTGAAAGTGAGGAAATACAAATATTGTTACAGATTGGAAATGCATCGAAGCATGGGCAAGTTCTAATAATGGGAGATTTTAACTACCCTGAAATAAACTGGATGAATGAGACCAGCAGAATGGGCAAAGGGATCAGGTTCCTGAGTACACTCAGGGATCATTATCTGTCCCAGGTTTTACAAGAGCTTACTAGAAATGAGGCCATCTTGGATTTAGTCATCACAAATATGGTATCAAATGTTGAAATAGGGCAACCTTTGGGAAACAGTATCACAATACAGTCTCATTTGAGATTGATTCAAAAAAACAAAACTGTAAACGGCCAACAAAAACTCTTAATTTTAAAAGGGCAGATTTTAACGGTCTAAGGGCAGCAATAGAAAGTATAGACTGGGACAGAGAACAGATAGGTAAAAACACTGAACATAAATGGACAACATTTAAATCCTTATTAAATATACATACTTATCACTATATACCAAGTGGGAATAAAAGTAAAATGAGTAAATCACATTCAATTGTGGCTTAACAATGATTTAAAGATCAAGATACAGAGTAAAAAACAGGCATTTAAATTATACAAACAAGAGGGGACAGAGACTGCGGGAATACAAGGAAATCAACAAGGCTAGCAAAAGGGCTATCAGACTGGCTAAAATAGAAAATGAAAAATGAGTTACAAAAGCGAGTAAGACTAACCCTAAAATATTTTTTGAATGTATAAATGGGAAGAAGGCCAGGAATAATCTATAGGAACATTACAATGTGAAACAGGCCGTCTGACAATTAGTGACCAGGAAAAGGCACATGAGCTAAATAGGTTCTTTTGTTCTGTATATACAAGGGAGGTACCAGTGGTTTGGTCACTGCACCATAATGGGGCTACACTACCTTCACCAAATAACTGGTTAACGCAGGAAGAAATCCAAAAGAGTTTGGAAAAAAGAAATGTCAATAAAGTCCCGGGTCCTGGTGGAATACATCCAAAGGTACTAAGGAAACTAGGTTCTGTAATAGCCAAACCATTTTATCTAATTTTTCAAGATTCACTCAAGCGGAGGTGATACCTATATTTAAGAAGGGGGGCAAGAGCAAACCCGGGGAATTATAGACTTGTAAGCCTCAATTCTGTAGTGAGAAAGCTTTTAGAAGGGTTAATAAGGGATAATATACAAGAGTATGTCTATTCAAGCAGCATTATAAGTAGGAGCCAACATGGATTTATGAGGGATAGGTTGTGTCAAACAAACCTAATTACTTTCTATGAGGAGGTTAGTAGGAGCCTGGATCAAGGGCGACTCAGTGGATGTAGTATTTTTAGATGTTGCAAAGGCTTTTGATACAGTGCCACATGGGAGACTATTGTGCACTCTAAGGGATATAGGAATTGCAGTAAATATATGCACATGGATTGAGAGCTGGCTAAAAGACAGGAAACAAAGGGTTGTTGTAAATTGAAGATACTTGGATTGGACTAATGTGGTAAGTATTAGGTCCTCTCCTTTTTAACATATTTATTAACAACTTAAAAGTAGGATTGGAAAGTAGTGTCTCCATTTTTGCTGATGACACGAAGTTGTGCAAGGTAATTAAATCAGAAAATTATGTACTTTCCCTCCAAAGGTATTTGCATAAATTAGAGAAATGGACAATTAAATGGCAGATGAGTTTTAATACGAATAAATGCATGGTTATGCATCTGGGAAGGAAAAATAATCATGCAATCTATAAATTTAATGAAGCAAATCTAGGGGTATCTGATATTGAAAGGGATTTGGGAGTGCTTGTGGACAACCACCTACGTAACAGTTCTCAATGCCAAGCAGCAGCTGCAAAGGCAAATAAACTATTAGCATGTATTAAGAAGGATATAGAAGCAAGGGAATTCCACCACTATACAAATCCCTAGTACGCCCTCATTTGCAATATGGAGTCCAGTTTTGGGCACCAATTCATAAAAAGGACATTTTAGATTTGGAAAAGTACAGAGAAGATCTACAAAACTAATAAGAGGGGCTAAGTTATGAAGAAAGACTATCCAAATTAAATTTATTTTCTCTGGAAAAAACGTGTCTAAGAGGGGATATAATTACACTATATAAATACATCCAGGGTCAGTATAAAAATTTGTCAAGGGAGCTTTTTTTGCCAAGAGGTTTTCAACTGACAAGGTTAGAACTAAAAAGATTCCACCTTCAAGAAAGAAAAGGGTTCTTCACAGTAAGGGTAGTTAATGTGTGGAATTCTCTACCAATGGAGGTGGTGACAGTGGATTCAATAGATAACTTTAAAAAGGGATTGGATATACTTTTAATTAAAAAGGGCTATTCAGCGTTATCCTGGTCAATTAGAGAGGGAGTATTGATCCAGGGAGTAATTCGTTTGTCAGTATCTGAGGTCAGGAAGGAATTCATTTTTTCCCTTTTGAGACAATTGGCAAAGTTTCACTTTGTTTTTTTGCCTTCCTCTGGATCAATTAACAATTAATAATTAAACTGAATATTGCAGGTCAGAGAAGATCTTAAAAGGTTGAACTTGATGGACTAAAAGTCTTTTTTCAAACTCAATTACTATGTAACATATATATATATATATATATATATATATATATATATATATATATATATACATATGTATATATATATATATCTATATATGTATATACATACTAGACACTTGCCCGTCAAAAAATTATGGCAATAAAGGCAGGTAATGCTGTTTGCCACACAATGTAATGCTTTTAGTCCTCTGAGTCCTTTGATCGCTTATTGCGAGCCTGCTGCTTTTCGCTTTCGGCGCTCATTAGGAGCCTGTCCCCTCATGTACCGTATATACTCGAGTATAAGCCTACCCGAGTATAAGCCGAGGCACTCATTTTACCACAAAATACTGGGTAAAATGAGTGACTCGAGTGTAAGCCGAGGGTGGGAAATGTGCTGCCCCCTGTGTCCCCCTCTCTCTCCGTGTCTCTTCTACCCTCTCCCTTCCCTGTGTCTCTTCCAACCTCTCCCTTTCCTGTGTCTCTTCCCCCCTCCCTTATCACCCTCCTCAACCCCACTCCTCAACCTCCCTCCTCATCCTTAACCTCCCTCCTCATCCTCAACCTCCCTCCTCATCCTCAACCTCCCTCCTCATCCTCAACCCCCTCCACAACCTCCCTCCTCATCCTCCCTCCTCATCCTCCCTCCTCAACCCCCCATCCTCAACCCCTCCTCCTCATCCTCCCTCCTCATCCTTAACCTTCCTCCTCAACCCCCCATCCTCAACCCCCTCCTCAAGCCCCCATCCTCATCCTCTCTCCTCAACCCCCCCATCCTCATCCTCAACCCCCTCCTCAACCCCCCCATCCTCATCCTCCCTCCTCAACTCCCCCATCCTCATCCTCTCTCCTTAACCCCCCATCCTCAATCTCTTCCTCAACCCCCTCATCCTCAACCCCTTCCTCAACCTCCCTCCTCAACCCCCTCCTCAACCCCCCCATCCTCATCCTCTCTCCTCAACCCCTCCTCCTCATCCTCCCTTCTCATCCTCCCTCCTCATCCTCAACCCCCAATTCAACCTCCTCATCCTCAACCCCCTCCTCAACGTTCCTCCTCAACCCCCTCCTCAAGCCCCCATCCTCATCCTCCCTCCTCAACCCCCCCATCCTCAACCCCCTGCTCAAGCCCCCCATCCTCATCCTCCCTCCTCAACTCCCCCATCCTCAACCCCCCTCCTCATCCTCAACCTCCCTCATCCTCTCTCCTCATCCTCAACCCCCTCCTCAAGCCCCCCATCCTCAACCCCCTCCTCAATGTTCCTCCTCAACCCCTTCCTCAACCCCCTCCTCAAGCCCCCATCCTCATCCTCCCTCCTCAACCCCCCCATCCTCATCCTCAACCCCCCCATCCTCAACCCCCTCCTCAAGCCCCCCATCCTCATCCTCCCTCCTCAACTCCCCCATCCTCATCCTCTCTCCTCAACCCCCCTCCTCATCCTCAACCTCCCTCATCCTCAACCTCCCTCCTCAACCCCCTCCTCAAGCCCCCATCCTCAACCCCCTCCTCAACCCCCCCATCCTCAACCCCTTCCTAAACCCCCCCATCCTCAACCCCTTCCTCAACCTCCCTCCTCAAGCCCCCCATCCTCATCCTCCCTCCTCAACCCCCCATCCTCATCCTCCCTCCTCAACCCCCTCATCCTCCCTCCTCAACCCACCCATCTTCAACCCTTTCCTAAACCTACCTTCTCAACCCCCTCCTCAAGCCCCCCATCCTCATCCTCCCTCCTCAAATCCCCCATCCTCATCCTCTCTCCTCAACCCCCCTCCTCAACCCCTCCTGTACCGTATATACTCGAGTATAAGCCGACCCGAGTATAAGCCGAGGCACACATTTTACCACAAAATACTGGGTAAAATGAGTGACTCGAGTATAAGCTGAGGGTGGGAAATGTGCTGCCCCCTGTGTCCCTCTTGTGCCCTCTGTATCCCCCTCTCTCTCCGTGTCTCTTCTCCCCTCTCCCTTCCCTGTGTCTCTTCCAACCTCTCCCTTTCCTGTGTCTCTTCCCTCCTCCCTTATCACCCTCCTCAACTCCACTCCTCAACCTCCCTCCTCATCCTTAACCTCCCTCCTCATCCTCAACCTCCCTCCTCATCCTCAATCTCCTCCTCAACCTCCCTCCTCATCCTCAACCTCCCTCCTCATCCTCCCTCCTCAACCCCCCATCCTCAACCCCCATCCTCAACCCCTCCTCCTCATCCTCAACCTCCCTCCTCATCCTCAACCTCCCTCCTCATCCTTAACCTCCCTCCTCAACCCCCCCATCCTCAACCCCTACCTCAACCCCCCCATCCTCAACCCCTTCCTCAACCTCCCTCCTCAAGCCCCCATCCTCATCCTCCTTCCTCAACCCCCCTATCCTCATACTCAACCCCCTCCTCAACCCCCCAATCCTCATCCTCCCTCCTCAACCCCCCCATCCTCATCCTCTCTCCTCAACCCCCCATCCTCAATCCCTTCCTCAACCCCCCCATCCTCATCCCCTTCCTCAACCGCCTCCTCAAGCCCCCCATCCTCATCCTCCCTTCTCAACTCCCCCATCCTCATCCTCATCCCCCTCCTCATCCTCTCTCCTCAACCCCCCTCCTCAACCCCTCCTCCTTATCCTCAACCTCCCTTCTCATCCTCCCTCCTCATCCTCAACCCCCTCCTCAATCTCCCCATTCTCAAACCCCTCCTCAAGCCCCCCATCCTCATCCTCCCTCCTCAAGCCCCCCATCCTGATCCTCCCTCCTCAACTCCCCCATCCTCATCCTCTCTCCTCAACCCCCCTCCTCATCCTCAACCTCCCTCATCCTCCCTCCTCAACCCCCCTCCTCAACCCCCCATCCTCAACCTTCCTCCTCAACCCCCTCCTCAAGCCCCCCATCCTCATCCTCCCTCCTCAACCCCCCCATCCTCATCCTCAACCCCCAATCCTCATCCTCTCTCCTCAACCCCCATCCTCAATCCCTTCCTCAACCCCCCATCCTCAACCCCCTCCTCAAGCCCTACATCCTCATCCTCCCTCCTCAACTCCCCCATCCTCATCCTCAACCCCCTCCTCAACCCCCCCATCCTCATCCTCTCTCCTCAACCCCCCTATCCTCATACTCAACCCCCTCCTCAACCCCCCAATCCTCATCCTCCCTCCTCAACCCCCCCATCCTCATCCTCTCTCCTCAACCCCCCATCCTCAATCCCTTCCTCAACCCCCCCATCCTCATCCCCTTCCTCAACCGCCTCCTCAAGCCCCCCATCCTCATCCTCCCTTCTCAACTCCCCCATCCTCATCCTCATCCCCCTCCTCATCCTCTCTCCTCAACCCCCCTCCTCAACCCCTCCTCCTTATCCTCAACCTCCCTTCTCATCCTCCCTCCTCATCCTCAACCCCCTCCTCAATCTCCCCATTCTCAAACCCCTCCTCAAGCCCCCCATCCTCATCCTCCCTCCTCAACCCCCCATCCTCATCCTCAACCCCCCATCCTCAACCCCCTCCTCAAGCCCCCCATCCTGATCCTCCCTCCTCAACTCCCCCATCCTCATCCTCTCTCCTCAACCCCCCTCCTCATCCTCAACCTCCCTCATCCTCCCTCCTCAACCCCCCTCCTCCACCCCCCATCCTCAACCTTCCTCCTCAACCCCCTCCTCAAGCCCCCCATCCTCATCCTCCCTCCTCAACCCCCCCATCCTCATCCTCAACCCCCAATCCTCATCCTCTCTCCTCAACCCCCATCCTCAATCCCTTCCTCAACCCCCCATCCTCAACCCCCTCCTCAAGCCCTACATCCTCATCCTCCCTCCTCAACTCCCCCATCCTCATCCTCAACCCCCTCCTCAACCCCCCATCCTCATCCTCTCTCCTCAACCCCCCTCCTCAACCCCTCCTCCTCATCCTCAACCCCCTCCTCAACCTCCTCCTCAACCTTCCTCCTCAACCCCCATCCTCAATCCCTTCCTCAACCCCCCCATCCTCAACCCCTTCCTCAACCTCCCTCCTCAACCCCCTCCTCAAGCCCTACATCCTCATCCTCCCTCCTCAACTCCCCCATCCTCATCCTCAACCCCCTCCTCAACCCCCCCATCCTCATCCTCTCTCCTCAACCCCCCTCCTCATCCTCAACCCCATCCTCAACCCCCTCCTCAACCCCCCCATCCTCAACCCCTTCCTCAACCCCCCCATCCTCAACCTCCCTCCTCAACCCCCACCTCAAGCCCCCCATCCTCATCCTCCCTCCTCAACTCCCCCATCCTCATCCTCTCTCCTTAACTCCCCTCCTCAACCCCTCATCCTCAACCTCCCTCATCCTCCCTCCTCATCCTCAACCTCCCTCCTCAACCCCCCTCCTCAACCCCCCCATCCTCAACCCCCCATCCTCAACCTCCTCCTCAACCTTCCTCCTCAACCCCCCCATCCTCAACCCCCCATCCTCATCCTCAACTCCCCATCCTCAACCTCCCTCCTCAACCCCCCTCCTCAACCTCCCCCCTCAATCCCAACCCCCCTCCTCAACCTAAACCCCCCCCAACCCCCCTCCTCCACCTAAACCCCCCTAAATACCTCCCCCATCTCCCCTCACTTACCTGCTCTTGCTCCGGCCTCCGCTCCTTGAGGGAAAGAGACACAGGGGCTAGAGAGACACACGGGGGGGCTAGAGAGACACACGGGGGGGAGACACACAGGGGGGAGACACACGGGGGGGAGACACGGGGGGCTAGAGACACACGGGGGGGATAGAGACACACGGGGGGATAGAGAAACACAGGGGGTTAGAGAGACACGGGGGGGTTAGAGAGACACAGGGGCGTTAGAGAGACACACGGGGGGCGAGTGACTCGAGTATAAGCCGAGGGGGGCCTTTTTTGCCTTAAAAAAAGGGCTGAAAAACTCGGCTTATACTCGAGTATTTACGGTACTTTTAGTCGTCTGAGCACCTTTGGTGTTTATTGCAAGCCCCGCACTGAGCGCCCTCTCCTCTCGTGTACTCCTGCTCCTCTGAGCACCCTCGGCGCTCATTGTGAGCCCCGCGCAGAGCGCCTTCTCAGTTCCACTTTACAGTCTTATGTGTCTGGCAATGTTTTGCGTGGTTAGGGGTCGTGTAGTCTTGTTTTAGTTTTTTTCAGCAGCCATTTTTTCTGTCGCTTAGATGATTTTCAAGTGCCGAAACTCGTTAAATTGTGTCTAAATTCTCGTGAAACCTAACTCCCAGATGTCCTGGCTGTCCAATCGTGGTGTGTGGGATTTTTTTTTCTTTCTTTGTGTTTTTGTTGTTTTTGTATGTGCAAGGTTCAGCCGTAAAATTAAATGCCACGGGTCATATATTTTTTTGTAAGTCCTGCTTTCCTTACGGTCTGTTATTTTTCCACTGGATTTTTTTCAAAGTGCTACGGGTTTCGCATTGTGAATTGTGTAATAGAAATTTCTGTTGATGTGTAGTACCACGTGTCCTAGGGATGAGCGCCTATTGCTCTCATCTCCACCAGCGCAGTGAGCGCCTTTGGCACTAACTGCCTAAGTCGTACGGCGTTGTAGGGATGAGCGCCGTAGTGAAGTGAGGTAGCTGTGAATGTCCAGTAATTCAGATGAATAATTAGAGAATTGAAGTATATAGTGATACCTTTTTTATTGGACAAACATATTCATAGGTTTCATGACGAGCTTTCGAGAGCGTTACTCTCTTTGTCGGAGAGGCAATACTATATCTCATTAACATGATACTACACCTTACTATATAAACATTATGATCTTAGTTCCACCATCTTAAAAGAATAGGATTAAAAGTGAATCTGTGTTTATATCCATAATGGAGACCATTGAAGAAAACTTTTATATCCTCATATCTTTTTATTCATGCTGTTACTATACGAATAACAAGGAAATACAACACATATTCTAGTTACTAGCGACTTGCCCGTCAAAAATGACGGGGCAATCAAATTGTAAGGCAGGTAATGCTGTTTGCCCCAGACATTAATTTTGTTGGTGATCCTTTGGCGCTCATTGCGTGCCTCGAGCTGAGCGCCTTGCACTGTTGTGGAGCTGGGGTGTAAGTGTCAGCAATGTGTGCAGTGTGTCGTGTAAATAGGCTGCGTGCACGAGGTAAAGCCGTTAGGGTAGCTGTGTACTTCATTGTGTAAGTTAGTGTTGTAAAATGGCGTTGAATGTGTATGTGGTACGCGGCTGTGGATGAAGTAGCATCTTTGTTAAGAGTGTATGCTGTACCTCGTACCGCTTTTTTGAAAATCTGTATGTGCTTGGTGGTGTTTTGCATCATTAGGGTCCTGTAGCATCGTTTTCTTTTTTTTTTCGGTGGCCATTTTTTCTGACGCCTAAGGGATTTTCGTGTGTCTAAACTCGGGAATTTGGACTTAAGTCGAGGTGTAACTTCACTTGCAGAGGTCCTGGGTGCCCGTGTTGCTGTGGGTAAGCTTTTTATGCATTTTTTGTGTGTATTTATTGTGTTTTTAATGTTTTTAGGGGCGCGCGGTTCGGCCGTTAAGGTCGTATTTTTGCAAGGTCGTAATTTTTTTTTCTAAGTCCCGCGTCTCGTATTTTTAATGCTAAGTGCGTAAATTTTCCGTTCTAAGTCCCGCGGTTCATTTATGTTGTGTAAGTCCGTATATAGTGATTGCGTGTTATATCTATTTTGGTAAAGTGCCGCTTGTGTGGGTGTTTGTAACAGCGTGTGAGGCGCTGTAGAGCCTCCACTTCCGCAAATCGTGAGGTTCATTGCAGCCGACGTGGAAGCCTCCACCTCCGCAAATGCAGCCCCTCGAGGGTCCGCATTTGCGGGCTGCAATGAGCCTTCGGCGCATTGCAGCAGACGTGGAAGCCTCCACCTTCCCCAAATGCGGACCAAACTGCATTTGCAGACCAAACAGCATCCCTCTCTTCGCTCGCAAAGCGTGACGACGATTTTTAGTTTGACAACTATTATATGTGATATCACTATATCTCTCTATTCATGCCATCCACATGCTAATATCAAGGAAACACAATACATACTTACCCAAGATGTTTAATAATGATTTTGCATTGTAAATGTTGAAACAAGATCACAACAGATATTAAAAGATATATCCTTAATTAAAGTAACACAAACAAAGAAAATGAAATGGTGTGGAATTAAGGTTTTTATTACAAGTAGAAAAGTGTTGGGCTGAACAAGTAAATTATGATATTAAATGTTTAGGCCCTTACTAAAGTTTAAAAAGCACTGTGAGCTCCATATAGGAGACTCAAAATTGAGAGAATAAATTCCCCTTTCTCTTCTTCTCTTAGGACTACTAAAGGAAGCAGCACACTTCAGTATATTTCAATATACAAAATAAATCATTTTTTTTTATTCCTGGCTTTCCAAAGAGAACATTAAACATTTGAACTCTGAGCTATATCAATCAAGTAACTTATGAATGAATGATTTATGTCAGCTTGAATATTATACTATATACAACCCATAAGGGGGAACACTTAGGTCCCTATTCAATTGCAAGTCTGCAGTTGCCTTCATAACGTCCATAAGTTGCAACAGTTACAGAGCGATTAAATTCATCAAGACTAAACCGTAAACCAATCAAGGCCGTAACTACCGATTTAGAAACAGTAGAAATAGTAAATGAGACCGTCATCATTACATCAGTAAAACATGGAGGTTAAATGTCAATCAATTAGCGTTTAGAAGTCCGATATGCAATTATCTGGTACTCGTAGGATTTTCTTCTACATTTGCCATTTGCGGGTGTGAAAACAATTGCAGGCTTAAGGAGTTTTAGCAATTCAATAGCGATTTGCGATTGTAACATTGATGGGCTTGAGTGTTCAAAGACTTAGATGGGTCGGAGTTACGATTTTGACAACCGCAGGAATTTTCAGACTGTAATCCGCAAATCTTTTGAAGTTAGCTAAAAGATGCCAATTGAAAAGCAAATTAGTTTACGGGCTATATTACGGGCTCCAGTAGCTAACAGTTGCTCAATTGAATAGGGGCCTAAGTGTTTGTTTCAACACATTGGGCCCTATTAAATTCCAGCCTCGTAAATAAGAGGCTTCTACTTAAGCCCTACGTACTGCAAAATTTCTCTAAGTTACAATGCTATTAAATTCGCCCTGCTGCGAACAACATATGAGCTACGCATCAGGGCCGTACGTATCAACACTGCGAAAATGTACATGAGAAGTGACAGCCTGCGAGATGATCTTGCAGGCTCCTGCACCCCAACAATTAGTGCAGGGGTCCTAAACAAGACCTCCCTGGCATTCCCCCACATAAGCCCTGTCGTGGGGGGTACTTCAACTACCCCCCGGCACCTAAAAGTGTCCTCACATTAACACCTTGCTGCAGGGGTCCATAGGGAGCCCCGCAGCCCCCACACATTAACCCGTTGCAGTGAGGGTCCCTGATCGGGCCCCCGCTGCATTTAAAAAGTTTAAATTACCCGCCGCGGCTCCTTACTTGGCCCGCGGCACACTATTACTAATACCTGCCACGGCACCTAAAATTAACCCCCCTTTATGCTGGGGGTCCCCATCAGGACCCCCCGAAGTGTCCTCACATTAAGCCCTTGCTGCAGGGGTCCATAGGGACCCCCGCAGCCCCCTCACATTAACCCCCTGCAGCGGGGGTCCTCGATCGGCGGGGGTCCTCGATCGGCACCGATCGTGACCCTGCTGCATTTCAATTTTTACATTTCCCGCCTCGCGGGTGCTTAAAGGACTGTAAAGGTCCTGAAAGGACTCAAACTAAAAAATATTAACATCAGGCAACTATAATTAACCCTATAATTCATGGGGGTCAATACAGAACCCCATAAGGCCTTAATTAACCCTGTCACTCATGGGGGACAATACAGATGCCCATAAGCACTTAATTAACCCTATAACTCATGGGGGTCAATACAGAACCCCATAAGCACTTGATTAACCCTGTCACTCATGGGGGTCAATACAGATGCCCATAAGCACTTAATTAACCCTATAACTCATGGGGGTCAATACAGAACCCCATAAGGCCTTAATTAACCCTGTCACTCATGGGGGACAATACAGATGCCCATAAGCACTTAATTAACCCTATAACTCATGGGGGTCAATACAGAACCCCATAAGCACCTAATTAACCCTGTCACTCATGGGGGTCAATACAGACACCCATAAGGCCTTAATTAACCCCGTCACTCATGGGGGGTCAATACAGACCCCCATAAGCACTTAATTAACCCTATATCTCATGGGGGTCAATACAGACCCCCATAAGCACTTAATTAACCCTATAACTCATGGGGGTCAGTACAGACCCCCATAAGGCCTTAATTAACCCTATAACTCATGGGGGTCAATACAAACCCCCATAAGTACTTAATTAACCCTGTCACTCATGGGGGTCAATACAGACACCCATAAGGCCTTAATTAACCCTGTCACTCATGGGGGTCAATACAGACCCCCATAAACACTTAATAAACCCTATAACTTATGGGGGTCAATGCAAACCCCCATAAGCCTCTATTTAACCCCATCAGTCCCATAAGGGTATATTATGACAACACCCTAATGACAATGTCGGCTTGAGATTGGCTGAAAAAGCTGTCCACCAATTTCAGCCAATCAGAAGTCGTCAATGTGTGAGCCAATCAGGATGCGCAGATGTCTTCACCCAATCACTCCGTGGGGGTGTATCCCATAGTGAATGGCTGAAGGCATCTGCGCCTTGTGATTGGTTCTAATAAAGATTGACAGGTGCTTTAGCCAATCAGGGTGGGATATTGGGGTGTATACCATCCTGATTGGCTCACACATTGACGACTTCTGATTGGCTGAAAAAGCTGTCTATCAATTTCAGCCAATCACAAGCTGCCATTGCCAATTTCCTCCCGGAAAAGACTCCGGGAGGCTCATTAGCGTTTGGGAGGTCTGCGAGTGCAGATCTCCGTTAGTTTTTTTTTTTTTAGAGCGCGGATGGTTCCATGGCTCAGCCGGGGCTGAAGGGGAGGAGGCTGGGGACATCGCGGGGAGGTAAGTTGAATGTATATTTAGATGTTTATGTGTTTATTTTATTTTGTGTTTGTATATTGTATTAATGTATTGTGTTTTTTTAACAGGGCAGCGCCGGAAAAACTGAACAATGACGGGACATGCTGGAAAGGTGAGTAGAATATTTAGAATGTATATAATGTTTATTTATTTTATGTTAATGTTTTGTACTAATTATTTTGTTTTGTTTTACCCCTAGGTTAGTGATCTGAAGGGACATCTTAAAGGTAAGTGGTCTTAATTATTTTATTTTAGCTTAGAATTAGGGTCTGTGGGCCTCATTCTATTATCGGCCGCAGCCGTTGCGGGGCCGCAAGGACCGGCCGCAAGCTATTCTGCTATTCTATTCCCCTCCGGCCAGGGGATTCTGGCAGGCTTGCGGCCGGTGCCTTGCTATCTCTTGCGGCCGCTCGCGCCGAAGGAAAGCCTTTCATCTAAAACGGCCGCAAGGAAATCGGTCGCAAGAAAATCCTATTTGCAATTCAATTGCTCCGGGAACCCTCTCTGCAAGGCTAAAACCGAGCCGCAGCTTACTTGCAGGAAAGTGGTCCCACTAGCACCAATTAAGCACGAAATATAGCCCAAATAAAGCCATCCTGCACTTTGAGAAGACTATAAAGTGATTTTCGGGGTTAGCAAAAATAGCACAAAATTCCCCTATACTCAAATCCGTAAAATATATATTTTTTAATATACGTCAAATATCCATGTAAAAAGTCCATAGGGCTTGGAGCACCTCAGACCCGCCCACGCCGCAGCCGGAAAATAAACAGTTAATTTGAACTCGGGTTTGGGCTGATGTGCAAGCTTGAGAGTGGGTTACTTTTAATCCTCATGTCCCCCAATATGATCCCTAGCATTTACAGAGCTGTACAGTGCAGGCTTGAATTTATTTTTTACTTTAAAAAATGTTGAGCTTACGGCCGGTTCAAAGATATGCGGCCGGCCGTAAGAGGAGATCCTTGCGGGGCCGTATAATTGAATTGCGAGGTAACAGAACCCCTGCAAGGAATCGCAGCCTTACGGACGTTTTACGGACGATAATAGAATGAGGCCCTGTGTATGTAGTTAGGATTTATTGTATATTAGATAGATAGGGGGATGTATTTGATATAGTTAGGATTTATTTATATTAAATAGATTGTATGTGATTTGTATTATATGTAATGTATTATATGTAATGTATTGTATGTAATGTAATGTATTGTATGTATGTATTGTATTGTGTATGTCTGTCTTTCTTTTCCAGGTGTGTAATTTTTTTTTTTCTGTATTGTTATAATGTATTTTTTTATTTTCTGTACTGTAGTTTTTTTTATTTTCTGTAAGGTATTTTTTTTTATTAGAGTGGTGGGGGGTAGTGTAGGTAGGTAGTGTTAATGTTAATAGATAAGTGTAGAGGGGGGTTAGTTTAGATTAAATGGTTTATTGGGGGTTATAGTGTAGTGTTTGTCCTTGTGGACCGTCATGGCACTTATGTGGTTAATGTTAGGGGTTTAACAGCCCCATAGGTGTCATAATATACCCTTATGGGACTGATGGGGTCAAATAGAGGCTTATGGGGGTCTGTATTGACCCCCATGAATTATATGGTTAATTAAGGCCTTATGGGGGTCTGTATTGACCCCCATGAATTATAGGGTTTATTGAGGCCTTATGGGGGTCTGTATTGACCCCCATGAATTATAGGGTTAATTATTGGCTTTTGGGGGTCTGTATTGACCAGTTAGACCTAAATAATAATACAAGTTTTTAGTAGTTAATCTGTGTATTTTTAAGTGGCACAAAGAAACATGCAGAAATTAAAAGTATATATAAATATATATAAATGTAAAAATAATTGTACAATTGTTTTGTAATTAAAAAGTCCAAGTGGGAGTACCTTTGATATAGAATTTGCTTTTTTCATGCATAAATTAATTTAGCATTACTAACAGCAATTTTGATGTGCAGTGTGTTTGAGGGGTATGAAAGTAGAAGAGAATGTCCCATTGCAAAAACGGTAATAGTGACAGCGGACCTTGTGTGTTACGAATCCACGACGCAACACCAGCAGCAAAACTGCAAGTGGCCACTAGATGGTACTGTCGCTGTTTTGCAGGGGCTGCCCGGGGGAACATTACCGGGAAACATACTACACTAATAGCCTCATTAAATTGGAGCTATGTGTTAACACGTAGCTCGTAACTGTCATCTTAAGGCTATTTGCGTGCTAAGATGCCTTGTAACTTTGACACGCAGGACAGACGAGAATAGGCTATGTAGACAGCAATGTTAAACTTTGCTCACGTAAATCCTTTGATCTGTCATGCCTGTAACCGCTAATTGTTTAACTCAGCTATTAAAGTGCAACATGGTGACTCGCGAGCAAGCACATAACACGCAAATGGAGCCCAGAGGCCAACGTGTGCTCTAGAGCACCCGCAAAGGGGGTAAATTACAATACGGAGCACTTGTAAAGTAAGTAAAATCCCTCTACTATATATTTATTATAAGGGAAAGTGATGTTAGGTCTTAGACTTAATAGCACAACATTCTCAAGCCTACAAATCGGCTCCAAAAAATACTTTATTCCATGATTATTTTTTGTGTTTTATCGATCCCGGCATTTAATGTGTTACGACATATACTGTAACTCGCATGTAATAGAATATCATATTTACTGCTTTATTAATATTGCATTATTTCTGGCCTGTTGGACCGATCGCAAACTGGACGTGAAGCACGTAGGACTTGGAAATCTATCCTCCCCTTATTCAGTGACGTAACGCTTATGATCTCTCTTTCCATTGGCTCCATATGAACCCCGTAACTACGAGATTGCTTACTTGTTTGCGTGCGAGCACGCGAGACAGACAGACGCAATCTGGTTTACAAAATAGCATCTCTCGCTCCTAGCACGCCGACCGTTCTAATTTAATAGCAACGTAACTTGGCCAAATTTGAAGCATGCACCCCTTACGTGCTACACATTGGACTTACGAGGCTGGAATTTAATATGGCGCTAAGCTGGGAAGAATATCACCCGGTGCCGGTAAGTACCAGCAGTGCTCAGCACATTGTAAGTCACCTCAGTAGCATCATATATGGGCAGAAAGTGTCCATTTTCCCTGTTGGGAAACACAGCACCCGGAATACTCCTCACCGACCACCCACATCCAGAGCCCCTCAGCCAGAGTCAAGGGCCACCATCCTGAGCAGCCCCACATCCAGAGTGAGGAGCCTCCACCACTTGGCCAGAACATCTCGTCCGGATGTAATATACCTCCCACCCTAAGTATTCTTCATCCAGACCCCACTCTGTGACCTCACCCTTATATAGTTACATAGTATTTGAGGTTGAATAAAGACTGTTAGTCCATCAAGTTCAACCTTTTTAGATCTCTTCTGATAATTTTAATATGTGGACTATTTGTTAATAATTGTTAATTGATCCAGAGGAAGGCAAACAGAACCCTGAGGTGATAATTACAAACACACCTGAAAATTAGTGACCAGGAAAAGCAGATGAGATAAATAGGTTATTTTCTTCGGTATACACAATGGAGGTACCAGTGGTTGGGGTACTGCAACATAATGGGACTACCTACCTTCGCCGAATAATTGGTTAACGCAGGAAGTAATCCAAAAGAGGTTGGAAAAAATAAATGTTAATAAAGCCTCAGATCCTGATGGAATACATCCAAGGGTACTGAGGGAATTGGGTTCTTTAATAGCCAAACCATTATATTTAATTTTTCATGATTCGCTCAACACAAGGCCTCTACCAGATGACTAGAAAAAAGCAGAAGGGAATTATAGACCAGTGAGCCTCACTTCTGTAGTGGGGAAGCTTTTAGAAGGGTCAATAAGGGATGATATACAAGAATATATCTATTTGAACAGGATTATAAGTAGGAGTCAACATGGATTTATGAGGGATAGGTCATGTCAAACAAATCTAATTAGCGTCTATGAGGAGTTTAGTAGGAACCCTAGATCAAGGCAATTCAGTGGATGTAGTCTTTTTGGATTTTGCAAAGGCTTTTGATACAGTGCCAAATGGGAGACTATTGTGCAAACTAGGAGATACAGGAATTGCAGTAAATATATGCTCATGGATTGAGAGCTGGCTAAAAGAGAGGAAGCAAAGGGTTGTTGTAAATGGAACATACTTCGATTGGACTAATGTGGTAAGTGGGATTCCACAGGGTTCAGTATTAGGTCCTCTCCTTTTTACCAAATGTATTAATGACTGAGAGGTAGGATTGGAGTGTGGTGTCTCCATTTTCGCTGATAACACGAAGTTGTGCAAAGTAATTAAATCAGATAATGACGTACTTCCCCTCCAAAGGGATTTACATAACATTGAGGAATGGACAATGGACTAGATATTGAAAGGGATTTGGGAGTGCTTGTGGATAACCACCTAGGTAACTCCTGCAAAGGCAAATCAAATATTAGCATGTATTAAGAAGGGTATAGAAGCAAGGGAAGCAAATATAATTCTGCCACTATACAAATCTCTAGTATGCTCTCATTTGGAATATGGAGTACAATATTTTGGGCACCACTTCATAAAAAGGACATTTTAGAGCTGGAAAAGGTACAGAGAAGGACAACAAAACTAATAAGGGGAATGGAGGGGCTAAGTTATGAAGAAAGACTAACCAAATTAAGCTTATTTTCTCTAGAAAAAAATATGTCTAAGAGGAGATAAGATTACCTTATATAAATACATCCAGGGTCAGTATGAAGTCAGTGTCAAGGGAGCTTTTTGTGTTAAGAGGTTTTCAACTGACAAGAGGACACCCCTTGAGGTTAGAAGTAAAAAGATTCCACCTTAAAGAAAGAAAAGGGTTCTTCACAGTAAGGGTGGTTAATCTGTGGAATTCTCTGCCAGAGGAGGTGGTGACAGCAGATTTGATAGATAACTTTAAAAGGGGACTGGATTTGCTGCTAATTAAAAAGGGAATTCAGGGTTACTGGATAATTAGAGAGTATTGATCCAGTGAGGAATCCGATCGTCAGTATCTTGGGTCAGGAAGGACTCCCCCCCCCCCCCTTTGAGACGATTGGCTAAATTTCACTTTTTTTTTTCTTTCTGTTTGCCTTCCTCTGGATCAATTAATTATTAACTAAAATAAATACATACAAATGTAATTGTTGATTAATAATTAACAACTAGTTAATTAATAACTAATCCGCATATTTCAGATCAGGGTTCCCAAAAGGTTGAACTTGATGGACTGAAAGTCTTTTTTCAACCTCAATTACTATGTAACCTCATCCAGATGTCTGACCATGATGTAACAAACACAAAATGCATTCCTGTACTGATTACAGCACAGCGAGGGGCCGCTAGATTGCTCTGTTAATATTTTACACAAGTTCTAACTTTAAACTGTTGCCCTTACTGTAACCCTATGAAACGGAGTTAAATTCCAGATTAAATACAGTAAAATTGGCAGTAAAATATCTGAAGCACAATCTATCTGCTGCCAGCATTAACAGGAAAGGTCCCAGATGTTTACACACCTGCTAATATTATTATGGACCTTTAAAACAATTCAGCAGCAACAAAGAAAGTAAATGTGTTAAACTTTCAGGAGTCTGAGATCTCATGTGCATTGCCTTGAAGAGAAGCAGCGTTACAAAACTATGCATTGGGATGTAACAGGCAGAACCATGCTCAAGCACTGACCCGCTCTGCATACAGACATAACTGGTAATTTGGGTGTAGAAACATGGCCGTCAGATATCAAACTATGCTTTAATAATCGAATATGGGTGGGGGCGTTTCATGAGGCTCCTAAAATGGTAGGTAATCTATACCTAGCGCTTTGATATCTCGTCATACAGAAGCGCTGGGACTGTGAAGAGGTCGAAATTGTAAGGACAAAGGTGAAAAGAGGTTAAGAGCAACGATCCACACAACACATTTATACATTATTATACAGAATTGCGGTCATTGCATGTAGTGGTGTAAAATAGTACGTTTTGTATACTGACAAGAGATGTGACGTTTATAAATATTGTACATTAGCAGGGCGATTTAAAGTAGAGGAGTATGTTGCTCAGTAGTGATTATAATTGTAATTATATGATTTCCATGACTAAGAATATTTCCTGTAATTGCAGGAAATAAAATGTCGCAGGAAAATCTGATTCTGGAAGGTGCGAGACTGGTAAGAACTTTGCACTCTGTGACTCCTCCCCGGGCTGGACGGGAAGGACTCATGCACCACCCTGTAGGCAGTGCAAGCTAGACATGCTGGAGCGAAATATGTCGTGTGTATTGGCGAAGAGAAACGAAACGCCCTCCTCAACCTGAAGATAAACACATACATACACCTGTGGACACTGTGAGGGATTTACAGATACAACACACCATATAAGTTCTACGTGGTGGGTGTCATCTCCCCTTTACTGATCCATGGCACTCGCTGGGTAAATCACACAATTTACAGACGTGGTTATGAGTAACTTGTAGTAATGATAATTTGGTTTATAATAAGCAAGGCTTGGGGCAATATCCCAGTTTAATTTCCAAGATAGTAATATAGATATGGAGTAAAACACAATTACCATCCAATATATATGCTGTTTATCATTCACACCAAAACATAATATCTACTAAATCATGGATTGACAAATAAAGGGAGCCATGGCTTCTACATTTTTACTGCAGGCTCCTAATTCATTATTTTACTTATCCATATATTTAACACAGATTTTCTGAAATATTTGGCATTGATTTTGGTGGCAAATGTGCCAATGTAGTGGCATTTGGTAGTTTGTCACCTATATAACTAAACAGCGTGGTGCTATAAACCCCAAACACAACACCATCTTATTATTTCCATCTAGTTTTGTGGATTGGCAATGTATACTATTGTACGCTATTATTATACTATTGTTAAAATTATTTGAAAGGGGGAAGAGGAGGGGGGCTAAGAGAGAGACAGAAGTATTTGAGCTTGTGAGACAGAGAGAGGGACACATAAAATTAATTGTAGGTGCACATTGTGACTTTAGGTTTAACAAGCATGAGCTAGGATAAAAAGTAAAAATAGATAAATAGGTGACCTATCCTGTTTTTGTGTGCATTTGTTGCAGTGCTGAAAGCGTGCCACCGCCGACTAGCTGTGATGAGCTACTACGCCCAGTAAGTTGTTAGGGGTTTAGCGTTAGAGGATTAGAGGGTTAGGAAGTGAGGTTTAGGGGGTAAGCGCTAGGGTTAGAAAGTGAGGGTTATGGGGTTGGGGTATACTACCTAGTTTTCACAGCTAGATGGGGACTGGAGCGCGGCCACGTTCCTACAGTTGTCGGCGGCCTGCTGCAACAAATGCGCACATAAAACAGGATAGATCCTAAATAGATACATCATTTGCATATAAAACAATATCACCTGTATTAGAACAGTTACAGATTACTCAATTTATGTATTATTTATTTGTTTAGCATGCGTTATGTTTTGTGTATTTACATATTGTGGAACTGACAATGGGCAAAATCAATTTAAAAATAAAAACAGCTGTTATATGTACTTTTATAACAGAAATAACTAACTTTACCATACAAAGAAGGATGCTTCATTGGAACTTGAAATTTGACTACATATAATAGTTACTAATTTAAAGGTCGTAGAAAAATAGAAGAGACCGTTTTATTTATATATTCCGTCTATTTTATCTACCCTATGATTGCATTATCGTTATCGCATTTGTTTTTTCAATTTTATTTTTCAACTTTCTAAAATTTCTTGCCCTTTTCAAGTTTAGCTTTTCAGAAGAGCATACTGTACATATGGGACTTAAGTGTATTCTTGCTGGAATTGCTTAACTATAGACTAAATATAATCAGTAAAAAAATATACATTTTATGAGGAGATCAGAGACCAAATTGTATCCATAAAATATAACCTTTATTCACTTAAAATAAAATTATGTTCCTGCTAGAATTGTGGTTTAGGTATATCCAACGCCGGCTGCAATGAGTCGAAGGCTCATTGCAGGCCTCAAAAGTGGGTCCTCACTCTCGTTAAAAAGCCCCCAGAAAAGCGGGACTTTGAACAAAAAAAAAAATACAATAGGCATTGCACATTTTTTATAAAATGTTTACTTAATGGAATAATATAGATACACTTTGACCACAGTGGTGTTAATGACCAATATGTTTTTAGAAAGCAAAAAATTAAACTCAAGCTTTATATTTTGCAACTTTTATATGCAATTATTCTTTACTGCATAACTCCATTATCAATTTTTCCCATATGTTGCATGTTACTTTTTTAGTTGGGTATATCATTGCAAACTAATTAGCTTTCCTTACATCTGCCAATGTTACCCACAGTTCTAACTGCTGAATTTCCATTGTGCAGAAAGATACTTTGTGTATTCTCAAAGTCTCCTCAAGAAGTGGATCTACTGAAGCCAAAGTAGGAGATTCTCCAGTAAGAAAATTGGAAATAAAATATAAAATATGTAACATGTTTTTTAAAATGTAAAAAAATATATACAACCTCTAATTTATTAAGTGTAGTTCTTCAAAACAATACATGTTAAAAATAAGACCACAGTGGCCCTTTATCTCTGAGGTCTATAAAAATAAAAATCATGCAGAGAAATACATATGAAGTAAGGAAATATGCATTATATCTATAATTTCCATTATAATGCAATAGGTAGGTATGGATCTTTACAGGATCACTTGGCAAATTTCACTACAGTATGAGGATTTTTTTTTATCCCTGCACTGATAGGGACAATTGAAGGTACTGTATATTTAAATATGTTATACCAAAAGACACTTTTAATGTTTAAAACTTGCTCTATTAAATGCACAGTGGAAAAAAATAATTATATGTCCATTGAAGTGATATATATTATATGTCATTGGAAGTGAAACTTGCTGTGCTATGACTCTAAATTTACATGAATTCAGCCCAAGGGGTTGGGTTTTTTCAGGGAAGAAAACACGTAGTCCAGGATTTGCTAGGTGGAAGAGAAGACTTTACAAAGCAATGGTTATTTCCTGAGCTGTCCCTTTTTCCCCCCTAGGATCACACCCTAACTCTTCAGGTCTTTGCAGCTGTGATCTGTGCTCTTGGGGGAGCCTGTGTTCTATGGCTTGTTATATCTGTGTTACAAAGGGGCACATCAGGTGAGTTACCTTACTTGCTAAACCAAAATGATTCAACTGTAGCATTTTGTTTTTGCTTACCCACTCTTTAAGAAAAAGAGTCTTAGGTAAAGGACCAATTTTCTGCTCTTGTACTCATTCAATCCAGTTTCATTTGTTTATTCAGTTACAACCTAACAATAAAGCATGGGTGGGAGGACTCAGTGCAGTCTAACTTTTTTTTCTCTATATTAAGTTTTTTTTATTTATGTGCCAATCCTGGGCACCCTTGGCCTCACCCCCATATCTGCTCAGCTCGGGTGCAGGGATCTCTCTTAAAGAAGCAGAACTATGACAGGCAGCTTAGGTACTTATTGTGGACGAGAGTAAGGTGTTGTAAAGTGATATACTTTGCAACACAAACTTTTATACAATTAATAAACAGTTAATTATAAAAGGTATGGACTATAATAATAATCATAAGCACATCAAGAAAGGCAATAATAAAAAATGGCATATCCTTAAGAAAGACCTCTTCTTACAGGGAATTTTGCCTAAAAGTGCTCTTATAATATTCAGAAGATTGCATAACCTAAATAATAGCCTAGTTAAAAGTATGCCAAATATAGAACAAACAATAAACAAAAAAAGGAGATTCTTTAGTTCTGGGCTATGCAATGTTGGTCAAGTAATTCAAATACAAACCACATCAAAGTTTCAAATAAAATATGTAAATCCAGAAATAAGGTCTACATACTAGAATGCATCTGTAAACAACAGGACATAGGCTTCACATCTAGACCTCTACACAGAAGATCTGATGAACATATTAGAAATATCAAAAAAGGGTTCACCAAATCACTCCGTCTCAAAGCATTTTAAAGAAGTACACAAACAAAACCAAAATGAATGAAATGTATGTTTCAAGGTTAAACAGAATTGGGGAGGAACACTGTAAAGTCATGATCACAAACAGGGGAGATCATATACAGTAAACTCCCAGTTATCTGGCACCTATGGGGACTCCCTATTGCCTGATACGTGTAGTTTCCGGTTAATCGTGAGTCCCCGATTTAAGGGTCTAAATGACCCATAAACACCACAAAACCCCTCAAAATGCCTTTAAAAAGGCATTAGCACCTAAACTTCGCCATTTAGGCCCAGAAAAATAATTAAAAGTTAGCATTCTTTTTTCTGCAGTCTCAAACTCTGGATAGTGCCGGTTTAGCGGGAGTAAATTTAAATAGGGAATTGGTGCTGGTTGCTTGAGAGTGCTGGTTGGTTAGGTGCCGGATAATTGTGAGTTTACTGTATCATTTAAACACTATGGGCCTCATTCTATTATCGGCCGTAAATCGGCCGCAAAGCTGCGATTCCTTGCGGGCTCCCATTACCTTGCAATTCAAATAGACGGCGCCACAAGGATATCCCCTTACGGCCGGCCGTATATCTTGCAACCGGCTGTAAGCTCAGAAATCTTCAAATGCAAATATAAATTCAAGACGGCACTGTAAAGCTCTGTAAATGAGGATTAATAGCAACCCCCTCTCAAGCTTGCACATCAGCCCAAATCCGAGATTTCATTAACTGTTTATTTTCCGGCCGCAGTGTGGGCGGGTCTGAGGTGCTCCAAGCCCTCTGGACTTTTTCCACAGATATTTGACATAAATTAAAATAAAAATTATTTACGCATTTGAGTGTAGGGGAATGTTGTGCTATGAATGCTAACACCTACAATCACTTTATAGTCTCTTCAGAGTGCAGGATGGCTTTATTATGGCTTTATTATGTGCTTAATTCTGTGCCTGCGGGACCTTTTTGCTGCAAGTAAGCTGCGGCTCGGTTTTAGCCTTGCAGAGAGGGTTCCCGGAGCAATTGAATAGCAACCGGGATTTGCTTGCGGCCGAAACTCTTGCGGCCGTTTAAGATCAAAGGCTTTCCTCCGGCGCGTGCGGCCGGAAGGGAATAGAATAGGCAAATAGCTTGCGGCCGGTCCTTGCGGCCCCGCATCTCCTACGGCCGATAATAGAATGAGGCCCTATGGCTTTCAAGGTTTTAAATGCAGATTTTGATTTACACTGTTTTATTAAATATAATCTTTGGGGTTTGGCAATCAAATAAAACTGTAAGAAGACTGAACTTTGCAAGCTAATGTATATTTTCCTGTTAATCTGTGGCTGTTTGTTAAGAAACTTTTATAACCCAGAAAACCTCTATGTATTTTTTAATGATAATGACGTAAATAGGAGACAGACAAACACTTACCCGCTTGTGAAGTTTTGTTTTCCTGACCAGGGGACTTCTGGATCCTGTAGCCATTTTGTATATAGGACATGTAATTCCCATGCTTGTCCACAAGATGTTACTGCAGGACGTTAGGGTAATTACAGGCCCTTTGTCTATGTTGCCGCTCTGAGGCCATGTGTTCCTCCCCCCAGGTGGGCAAGCTATGATTTGGTGATTTTGAATGTCTTGGAAAAAACAGGATAAAGAGTAAATGTCCAGGGTGTCTCTAGGAAACAATTTATAATAATGGGATATGTTCACATATCTACCAAGTTATGTTGTTGCTGAGAAAATATTGGCAGTGTAAAAATCGATAATAGTAGCAAGGAGAGAGAGAAAAGTACACCTTTAATTCCAATGATATTGTATACCCTAATAGAATGATCCTACATATGTGATGGAAAAATCTAAATCAAATACCTTGTTAAAATATAATTTTATTAATGTACACAATATACACAAGACAATAAAATAGCTAAAAACACGGTAGTCCGGCCATCTACAAAATTGCGTTACAATTTGTGCAAAACCAAATAATAATAGAATTACTCTAACTATATATAGAAAGTGAATATGGTACAAATCTATGCAGATTAAATCAAAATAGAAATTAGATCGACAATGGGCTGGTTAATACCAGTTTATATTATAAGTTAGATATTCATACAATAAAAGGTATGCATTGGATATCTGGGTTGCATATAAGTCATTTGCTATACAATCATTCAGCAAGTGCCACCTTCATTCTGTAGTGGGGAGTGTATAGGCAGGTAGGGGAGACTACAGTAGTACCTCTGTGGCCCTCTCTGTAAATACACTAGCAGATTAAGTATTAAGTGATTTTGAATGTCTTCAGCCCACTGTGATGTAATTGATGAGGGAAATCCTTTGTCTGGAGGGAGTTGTTGTTGAGAAATGCAGTAAAGTGGGTCCATATTAAACCATGCTTCTGAAATACATAGACTATGGTGTATTTCTTTAAGAAGGACTAATATGACTGCCGGTCACCGAGAAGACCATTCCTTCAACGAAGAATGCCTATGTAGTGGGGAATTCCTGTGATCAAAGGCAGGGATTGTCTGTGGCTAAATAGACCCACTTTTTGGGATCTTCACACCACTCCAAAGCGAAACCGGTTGAGTGAGTGATGTTAAGGAAAATATATTTTCTCAAATCCTCTCTGGCAGTCACCAAGAAAGGAGGTGAAGCTCAAGAGGGCATCAAAAGAGATTAAATCATTTATTTACAAGCTTGGAACCAGTTGGTGTCTCTATGTAAGCAGATGAGAGCTAATAATAAGACTGATTACAATACAAAAGAAACAATGTTTTTATAGGTTTCTTGGCAGGAAACCACATATGCTTACATAGTTACATAGTTACATAGTAATTAAGGTTGAAAAAAGACTTTCAGTCCATCAAGTTCAACCTGTTAAGATCTCCTCTGATCTGCAATATGCGGATTAGTTATTAATTAAATTATTGATTAAATAATTATTAATAGTATAGTATTGGAGAATGAATAAAGAGTTAGTCCATCAAGTTCAACCTTTTTAGATCTCTATTGATCTTTTTAATTTGGACTATTTATTATTATTGTTAATTGTTAATTATTGTTAATTGATCCAGAGGAAGGCAAACATAAAAAAAAAAACCCCATTGAAACTTTGCCAATTGTCTCATAATGGGAAAAAAAAGCAAAATTCCTTCCTGACCCCAGAAACTGGCGATCAAATTTCTCCCTGGATCAATATTCCTTGCTAGTTATCTAGGATAGCCTTGAATGCCCTCTTTATTCAGAAATATATCTAACCCCTTTTTGAAGTTGTCTATCGAATTCGCTGTCACCACCTCCTTTGGTAGAGAATTCCACAGTTTAACCACCCTAACTGTGAAGAACCCTTTTCTTTGTTTAAGGTGAAATCTTTTTTCCTCTAACCTCAACGGATGTCCTCTTGTCAGTTGAAAATCTCTTGCTACAAAAAGTTCACTTGACAAAGCCTTATATTGACCCTGGATGTATTTAAATAACGTAATCATATCTCCTCTTAGACGCCTTTTTTCTAGGGAAAATAAGTTTAATTTTGCTAGTCTTTCTTCATAACTTAGCCCCTCCATTCCCCTTATTAGTTTTGTAGCCCTTCTCTGTACTTTTTCCAGCTCTAAAATGTCTTTTTTGTGAGGTGGTGCCCAAAATTGTACTCCATATTCCAAATGAGGGCGTACTAGAGATTTGTATAGTGGCAGAATTATATCTTCTTCCCTGGCTTCTATACCCTTCCTAATACATGCTAATATTTTATTTGCCTTTGCAGCCGCTGCTTGGCTTTGAGCGCTGTTACCTAGGTGGTTGTCCACTAGTACTCCCAAATCCCTTTCAATATCTGATACCCCTAGATTTGCTCCATTAAGATTATAGATTGCTTGGCTATTGTTCCTTCCCAAATGCATAACCTTACATTTATTTGTATTAAATCTCATCTGCCATTTAGCCGCCCATTTCTCTAATTTATGCAAATCCTTTTGTAGGGAAAGTACATCATTATCTGATTTTATTACCTTGCACAACTTAGTGTCATCAGCAAAAATGGAGACACTACATTCGAGTCCTACTTCAATGTCATTAATAAATATGTTAAAAAGGAGAGGACCCAATACTGAGCCCTGAGGAACCCCACTTATCACATTAGACCAATCGGAGTATGTTCCATTTACAACAACCCTTTGCTTCCTGTCTTTTAGCCAGCTCTCGATCCATGAGCAGATATTTACTGCAATTCCTGTATCCCTTAGTTTGCTCACTAGTCTTCCATGTGGCACTGTATCAAATGCCTTTGAAAAATCTAAAAAGACTACATCCACTGAGTTGCCCTGATCCAAGTTCCTACTAACCTCCTCATAAAAACTAATTAGATTGGTCTGACACGACCTTTCCTTCATAAATCCATGTTGACTGCCACCTATGATCCTGTTCAAATAGACATATTCTTGTATTCTGTCCCTTATTAACCCTTCTAAAAGCTTCCCAACTACAGAAGTGAGGCTCACTGGTCTATAATTCCCCGGATATGCTCTAGATCCCTTCTTAAATATAGGTATCACCTCTGCTTTTCTCCAGTCATCTGGTAGAGACCCTGTAGTGAGCGAGTCCTTAAAGATTAGATATAATGGTTTGGCTATTGCAGAACCCAGCTCCCTCAGTACCCTTGGATGTATTCCATCAGGACCTGGGGCTTTATTAACATTTATTTTCTCCAACCTCTTTTGTATTTCTTCCTGCGTTAACCAATTATTTAGTGAAGGTAGTGTAGCCCCATTATGTTGCAGTGTCCCAACCACTGGTACCTCCCTTGTGTAAACCGACGAAAAGAACCTATTTAGCTCATCTGCCTTTTCCTGGTCACTAATTATCAGATGGCCTGTGTCACATTGTAATGGTCCTATCGATTCCTTCCTGGCCTTCTTCCCATTAATATATTTATAAAATATTTTAGGGTTAGTCTTACTTTCCATTGCAACTGACTTCTCATTTTCTATTTTAGCCAGTCTAATAGCCCTTTTGCAAGCCTTGTTGATTTCCTTATAGTCACATAAAGATGCCTCTGTTCCCTCCTTCTTGTATAATTTAAATGCATATTTCTTTTTCCTCATCATGATCTTTAAGTCATTGTTAAGCCACATGGGATGTGATTTACTCCTATTTATTTTATTTCCACATGGTACATGCTGATGAGTATGTTTATTTAGTAAGGATTTGAATGTTGTCCATTTATTTTCAGTATTCTTCCCTGTAAGTTCTTTGTCCCAGTCTATATGTTGTATTGCTGCCCGTAGCCCATTAAAGTTAGCCCTTTTAAAATTTAGAGTTTTTGTTGGCCCCTTACAACTCTGTTTTTTGTATTCAATCTCAAATGAGACTGTGTTGTGATCACTGTTGCCCAAGGGTTCCCCTATTTTTACATTTGATATTATATCAATACTAGCGACTTGCCCGTCAAAAAATGACGGCAATGTGATGTATATGTTTGTCAAGTTGTTTAGTTATTAACATATATTTTTGACTCTTGTAAGTATTTTAATATGAACGTGTATTTTTGTAAAATGTTGATGTAATGGTTTTTTAAAATGTAATTAGTATCTGAAGAATTGTTAACTTTAATATACATTGAATGAATAGGAAAGCAAAAAGTAAAAACCCTTCTTTAAACGTCGCGAATTTTAACATGAAGTTTAAACTATATGTAAGCAATAACCATCAAAGTATATATTTTTAAACTTGAACTTTATTTTTTATGTAAGTTTAGAAGTTAACAAAACATTGGTATAATTTTGAACATTATAAACAGGAACATAGTGAATACATTTTGTAACCTAATTTTTTATTAAAAGTATTAACATTTGAATGTAAAAACAATTGACCTTTAAATTAATCAGTATTAACATGCAATTTCTATCACAATAATTGTTAACTTGAATATACATTGAATGTAGAGGAAGGCATACAGTAAAACTCTGCTTAAAACGTACGTAATTAAAGTAATTCATTACTGAGCACATAAACTGGCGATAAACATTAATGTAGTTAGTAATCTTAAGATAACAGACAATATTTACATTGTGACTTAAAAGGTGCTTGACCTCTCAACATGCACTTTGTAATCTGTTGAATGAAATAACTTGCAAATATATTTTTTAAACTTGTAACATTAGAAACATTAACATAGTGACTTAACATTTTAACATAATTTTTAGTAACAATGCAAGGCAAGTATTTTGTGAGGCGAATCATTCCTAAACAGTACTTTCATTAATTATGACTGAATTAAACAACCAATTGTTATGTATTTTGCAATGGTTTTAAAAAATGTTGGCATCTTGAATTTGTATCCTGCAAAGCTATAGTACTTCATAGTAGACAATGTTTTTAGTAAAAATACGTCCATCTTCTAATAAATCACCTTGACTTTCATTGTTTTCAATGTAAACTTTAATAGCCTGTGGATTTTTGCACCGTGACAACGCAACGTACAATTGACCATGTGCAAAAACTGGTTCTTCCAAGTAAATACCCACAGATTTGAAAGTTTGACCTTGTGATTTATTAATGGTCATGGCAAATGCCATAATAATGGGAAATTGTCTTCTTTGAAGTATAAAAGGGAGACTACTTTCACTTGGTGCTAAATCTATTCTTGGTATGAAAACTCTCTCTCCTTTATGGGTCCCAGTTAAAATTTCAGCATCTATAAAATGGTCCTTTAATTGTTGAACAATTAATCTTGTGCCATTGCATAGACCTTTTTTGGGGTTCATATTTCGCAGTAACATGATAATTGCACCTTTCTTTAGCTGCAAAATATGTGGTGGCATTCCAGAAGGAGTTAAAGAGTTAATGAATTCAGTTGAATAGTTTGCCTGACTTTCATTGTCATCAGCAAGTACAGAATCAGCACTGTGATAATTTCTTTGTGGTGCATTAATTTTTTTTAAGATTTCATTATTGAGTATTAATGCATCTTTATTTTTACACGTCAGTATAACTTGGTTGGCAAGCTCAGAATATTCTTCGTTATTTATGCTCCCTTCAAATATAGCCGATATAATATCTTGTTGACAAATCATATGAGGTGGGATCTCTACAGTGTCGTCAGGTAAATGTAGTATTTTTTCTGTTCTGCCTTCTCCAATTTTAATAAGCCAATCATTGAAATCAGTTTGGCCTTCTGATCTCATATTTTGTTGCAGTTGAAGATGGGTAAAATGTTTCCATACTGTACTTGACTTTATACATGTTTCAATAATGTCTGTTCGATTTCCATGTACAACGACAGGTAATGTTTGTCTAAAATCGCCACCCAACAAAATAACCTTTCCACCAAATGGAAAAATATTCTCCATGACTTCACGAAGCAAACGGTCAATACATTGGAGGGCATAGCATGACATCATTGTGGCCTCATCTATTATAATTAATTTACATTTCTTCAATTTCTTTGCTTGTAAGGATGTCATGCGAATATCTGACACTGAATTTTCCAAAATAGGCACTGGCAGTTTAAATCCACTATGAACAGTTCTTCCACCTTCTAATAAAAGTGCAGCAATTCCAGTAGTGGCAAACGCCATTGCTATTTGTCCTTGTGCTCGTACTGAACTCATTAATAAATTGTACAAATATGTTTTCCCTGATCCGCCAGGTCCATCAAGATAGAAATAACGCTCTGTCACCATGTCATCATCTATAGCATTTTTAATGGCATGAAATGCTTGCAATTGTAGTGTATTTAAAGTTGCAAGTCTTTCTTCTGTTCTTTCTGCTTGTAGTTGAATGTCATAGTCTTCAAAGTTAATGTCATCTATTAGACCTGGATCAGGCAAATTAAAACTTGCACAACTTAATCCATGAGTTAAAAAGACTTCTTGAATTTCCATTAAGGCTTTTAAGTGTGCAATGGGTTCATTGTATCGTCGCATAAAGTCTTCAGCCATATTACTTTTAAAAGTCTCCCACAAAGCTAATGCATTTGGAGCATTTGAGAAGATACAAATAAAAGCAAATTGTTCTCTCATCTGTCGTGGCATTTGACATTGTGCTGCTTCTTCTAAACATCTTTCCCACTCTGTATCATCAGCGAGTAAGTTTCTATTTCTTGCAGCTCAATGGAATGATTCATATACAATGTCATTAACAGTTCTTAATTGTTCAAAACTTTGTGCTCCTGGAACATTTAAAAGTAATATCCGTAAGCAAAATCGTTCAACATCTCTTGGACTGACTGTGTAAATTCGTGGAATTATTTTATTGCCTCTGGTTTTTCTTGCTCTCCATAATCCATTCACAAAAACATAGTGATATGGAATTTCAATATATAAGTATTGTGTTGCTTGAGCATCAGTGGAATTTAATGCAAACCATGCAGTTAGTGTAGTGTGACGATCTTCACTTTGGGCCAATGCATTCATTTCATTTCCAGCATGGAAATAGACTAAATGTCGTTGTGGCAAATGTACTGCTAACCTATATACTGCATGTGATCTATCATGCATTTCAAATTTTAAAAGCCGCCACATAGCTTCTGGCGCACTAACATAGCGAGCATCTACATGAGATGCAAGTTCATCATGTACTAACTCACTACTTTCAGGGTTGTCTGCACTTTTGACGACTACAGTAGCTGCATCGTAACCTTTGTAAATATATTTGTAGACATATTTAATGGATTTGATGGAAGTGCAGGCTTCTACGTTGATGTGGGCATTGTACTTCATGAGTAAATGTGGATTGTAGGGTACTACATATCTATTGTCCACTTTTTTTCCACGAATAATGGCACTATCTCCTTCTCTTCTTTTATAAAGTGGATATCCATCACAATTTGCATATGTTTTGTCTCTATAATCTTTTGGAAAATCTTTTGAACATTGATTATTTTCCATACATGGTGATTGTGGATTAAGGTCTCCACAGGGTCCATGAATCATGCGATGAGTAACAATCTCATATAGTCTACCATATAGTTCTGGATCTGGTAGTTCAGCAACTATGACTGCATCCACTTTGTCCGAAGTATCTAATTTATCTTTCTCTTGAAGTATTATGAGAAGATGTGCATGTGGAAGGCCTCTTTTTTGAAATTCAATGGTATATACATAAGCAAGACATTTGCCAAATAACTGATTTATAGTGAAGTCACGTATTAATTCATTTAATTTTATCTTAAAAACTCTGGCTACTAAATCTGGTCGATCTGAAGCACTTTGTCCAAGAAGTAGATTTTGATTAATTTCTGGCCATTGTGGATTACATGTAAATGTCACAAATAAATCTGGTTTTCCAAATTTTGTCACAATAGCCATAGCATCATTGTATCTTCCTCTCATATTTCGAGGAGATCCTTGAAAGGAAGATGGTAAAATGATGGCTTTGCCAGCTGTCATGTCTCTGCTTGTAGCCACGTCAGCAACATAGTCCATGAGTCCACAATATTGTTCTACACGTAGTTTATCTTGTTGATATTTTATAAAGTTTAAATTATTTGCCTCAACTTGCAAATATGAATCAATAATCCATTGTTGTGTTAGTTTCCCACCACATAAAATTGGATTAAATTAATCTCTAATGGCAATTTGAGCAACTTTAAATTCAAGCATAGAAACATTATTTCGGATTCTGGCTTTAGCATTTGGGTAACTGGGAAGGGTTAATTTTGGTTGCCAACCTGCTTCTCCGTGTGGGAAAAAGATGGGATATGTCATTGGATCTAAATTTGGACTTAAGATATTAATATTAATAAATGGTTGGTCCTCATTTCTGGGATATACTCTAATGTCTCTTTGAAATGGTGGTTCTCCTTCATCATTCTGAAAGACCATTGCAACCTCATTTGATGTTGGCAAGTTATAACGACGTTTATCAGTATGTCTGTCTCTTTTAAGCACCATATTAACCTTTGGCATGGGTAATTGATGTCTTTGTGCATGAAGTAGTTGTTCATTTTCTACTTCTGCCAATTTTTTGTAAGCTTTACTGTAGGGATTGTTGTCCATAATGTTATTTAGCTCTATAAAAACACTGGGTAAGCATTTTTTATTTTCTTCCATCTGCATACGTTGGTCAACAGCTTCCATTGTATCTAGGACATATAGTTGAGCGAATTTTCTTTGCTCTCCTTCCTCTGGATGTAAATGTGAAGTCCGATGATAAATTTGTCCTTGGACTTTAAAACAGTAAGGACCATGTCCTGGTACATTAGCAGCCAATGTTGCCCCCATAGATGCAAATGATATGGCACTATTGTAGGATCTTATGTTTGTCTTAAAATTTTTGTAATTTGGAAAAGTAGGTTCAGTCATAATATTTTGTAAATAGGTTGGAAATTGTTTCCTTTGTGGAAGTTTGAACTTTCCTTTTTGACAACAACTAATAAATTGTCCATCTCGGGGTCTCTCCTGTTTAAAATAATAAGCCTCACAAAATTGACATTGAGTAGTCATGTCCCCACAACTATGAACCTCTACTGCTAAAGACTTCAGTAAAGGACAATTTGCAAAGCATATTGGATGTTGACTTTCATATTCATCAGATGAAAAGTCATGAAATGTTTCAACAACAGGTTCTAAATATTTCGTTTTTTTCGTCGATTTTCTTGGTATATGTTGGACTTGTTTGGTTGAAATGTCCTGTAAGTTTTTAGTAAGAGTTTGTAAATGGTTTGTTTTTGTAGTTGCTTTTTTTGGTCTGTCTTGACTGGTATGTTGTAAAATGTCATCTGATGTTTTAGGAACAGTTTGTAAATGCTTTATTATTTGTTTATTTTTTTTGGTTGTATCTTTCATTTTTGCAGCTGATATTCTTTTATTTGCAAGTCTTTTGCGTTCTTTTTCTCGTCGAGTTTCTTTCTCCTCCGGTGTCTGCTGGGCGGCCCATCTCTCTTGTCTTTCTCTAGTTTGACGTCTTTTCTTCTCTTGTTTGGTCTCGTTATCAGCCATATTAATCTGTAAAGGAAAAAAAATAAATGTAATTGTGTATATTTAAATTTGTAATTCCTGTTAAAGATTCTTGTGCACAATTGGTGAAATAAAAGGCAAATCATTAATGTATCATTTATATTTAGTTAAATTTATAATTCCTGTCCTCACTGGCTAAGAATTTGGCCAATGGAATCCTGCTGTAAATAAGCATGTAACATATTTTTTTCAAATAATGGTTTTATTTATTAAAAACGTTGTTTGTGGATAGATATTTACCACTGCAAAACTTCTTTGCTAAAAAAAAAAAGTGATGTGGTTATTGAGCTATGTATTGCATAGTAGCAATTTAAATAAAATAAGGGAGATAGTAAATTAATTATTTTATTTTTCTGTTGACACATATGCAACTGAAAGCAGTTTCTTTAGTTTTATACTTTAGTACTTATTATACTTTACCTTGGTTGAAGTGTGATTTAAATCCGAATGTTTGTTGGTCCTCGGTTCCAAATCGTTGTCCAATGGTGTGGTCCTCTGTTGGAAGTCCTCGTCCGATGGTGTGGTCCTGTGGCGATAGCCCTCGTCCGATGTTGTGGTCCTGTGGCGATATCCCTCGTCCGATGTTGTGGTCCGTTGGTGAAAGTCCTCGTCCGATGGTCGGGTCCTGTGTTGAAATTCCTCGTCTGCTGGTCTGGTCCTGTTTTGAAATTCCTCGTCTGCTGGTCTGGCCCAAGTCCTCGTCCAATGGTCCGGTCCTGTGGAAAAAGTCCTCGTCCGATTGTCTTCACGCAGTATCTGTTGTAATATAAAATAGAAAATGTTGTTTGAGTGAAATGTCTTGTAAATAATTTAAAAATGTTTTAATTTGACTGTATTGTATGAGTTATGGTTATTTTTTTCTATCTTTGTTTTTTTTTACTTTCTGTACAATCCGACAACTTTTGTTATTCTTATTGAAGGTTCTTAGTAAGGCTTGTGGGTTGTGATATATTAAATAAGATGTGTTTATGTTATTTTTTGTACAATCCTGTTTTGTGCACACCACTTGTGGTATACTTATTTAACCTTTATTGGGATGCTTGTAGTTAGTGAAACATGAAATAATATAATTAATGTAGTTTGCTATGTGTTTGTGTTAGTTTTTGACAATCCTGTTTGGTGCGCAGCACTTGTGCAAAACTTATTTCTTCTTGATTGTACTGGTTATAGGTTGTTAAACATTAAAGAAGAATGTTAATGTAGTTTGCTATGAGTTTGTGTGATTTTTTGTACAATGCTATTAGGTGCACAACACTATTGTTATTCTTATTTTTGCTTCTTTGTAAGGCTTATAGGTTGTTAAACATTGAATAAGAAATTCTGTTTTGTGTGTAGCAGTTTGTGTCTCATTCAATTGCGATTTGGCTAATTGAATCGTGCCCTAAATAAGCACATAGCATATTTTTTTAAATAAGTTTGTAGTCATTGAAAAACTTTATTTTTGATATCTTTTTAGTAACTAAAAACTTATTTAAAAGAAATTGTTATGTTGTAATTTAGAGCCCTATTCAATTGGGCAAATTGCAATTGAATGAGGGCCTTTGTGTGTACCATATGTTGCATAGTTTGCCCCTCATTCAATTGCATTTTTTACAATGTAATAGTACTCTAAGGCCGTAATTGAATTGCAATGTAGAAATTTGAATAGGGTTGTAAATAAGCACATCACATATATTTGCTAAAATAGAATAAGGGCCTAAAAGTGCTTATTTATGGGCCTAAAAGTGCTTATTTATAGCCATATTTAATTGTCCAAAATAGCAATTGAATGAGGGCCTTTGGTTACTGCATTTGTTATATTGTGAGCTCCTCATTCAATTGTGTTTTGGCCAATGGAATAGACCTCAATATCAGCACAGACCATATTTTGTAACGTAATTTTGTATTTAGTGAACTTGTATCCAAAAGCAACGTGTTCACAAACGAAAAATTTCCTTTAAAAAATATGCTCTGTGCTTATATAGAGGCCTATTGAAATGGGCAAATCACATTTGAGTGAGGCCCTTGGCCATTAAAGATATATAGGTCCTCATTGAATTGCAATTTTGCCAATTGAAGAGGGCTCTATATAATCACATAACATATTTATTGAGCACATTTTTTAGTTATTGAAAAACTTGATTGTGGTTAGAAATTCAGTAACTAAAAAGTTCTGTATAAAAAATATGTTATGTGCTTATATAGAGCCCTATTCAATTGAGGAAGTCGCAATTGAATAAGGCTCATGGTTCTTTCTTGTTTATACTTAATACTTTACCTTGATTGAAGTTTTGAATGACAGACGGTCCCCTCCTGCCAATCTTAATCCGCCGGTCTTCTTGTAGTGTCTGTTTGAAAAAGAAAGTGAAATAGTTATTTGTATATTTATAATTTTTCATCTAGCAAAGCATGGCCTTTTGAGCATGTAATGTCTTGTTGTATCTTATCTCTTCTTCTTTGTTGGTGTTCTTTAAAAGGGATTGTGCTTCACAGTGCACGGTGCAAATTGTTGAGAGACGCTATTGATGCAGAGTCTGTTTGAATATTCAAAGAAATAAAACGATTCAGCTTTATATGATCTATTGAATTGCAGTAAAGGAATGTAATTTAAATATAGTTGTGTAATTTTTTTCAATTAACCTTATTTTTTGTTGGGGGCTACACACATATGTCACATACATGAAGCACATTCCATAGTTTAATGTAATTATTTTGTGTACGTGTGACATATCAGTATACATGAGTCAAATTTAAATGGTTAAATTAACCTTATATTTTTTTTTTCCAACACACATAAATGTGTGTGTGTGAGATGTAACTATAGATGATGTACATATATGTGCGTGTGACATATCAGTATACATGACATATAATGTCATTTAAATGTAGTTGTTTACTGATTTTGTTTTAAGCTAATTTTGTTGCATTGGCAATACACATAAATGTGCGTGTCACATGTCACTATACATTATACACATATACGTGCGTGTCACATGTCACTATGAAGGGGCAATACACAGAAATGTGCGTGTGAGATGTCACTATACATTATAGACATATATGTGCGTGTCAGATGTCACTATACATTATAGACATATATGTGCGTGTCATATGTCACTATACATTATAGACATATATGTGCGTGTCACATGTCAGTATACATAAACCTCTGTTTAATATTGAATTATGTTTTTTTGTTGTTTTGTTAAATGAACCGGATTTTTTTTGGAGCCTATACACATAAATGTGCCATACATGATGACTACATAAATCCTAGTTTATTTTTTTATTTGTTTGACCTGTCCTGATAATAAAATGTAATATATTATAGCTTACCTCTCAGTTGTAATTTGCACAATGTAAAGTAGTAAATTAGTAAAGAATTGTCTTCTCAAGTAAAAGCAGCAGTTATCTCAGAAGTCACTCTGTTCATCACCTGAGGAGAAATGTATTTTTTTGTTTGAAATAGGCAGTATTTATAAACTTGTAGAAAGTTCTGGAAAGTGAGACCGTTAGAACGCAATACGCATGCGCTATTTGCGTTCCAGCTTACAATTTGCGTTCCATCCGCCATTTTCTGCGTATTACTGTTCAAAATGGTGTTTAATATGATTGTGATACGTTCCGCATAGTATGTGTTTCATTATTGCGAGTAAGTGTAGTATAGTTACGTCTGAAGCCTCGTTTTCGTTTTGTTCGTCGGCCATTTTTTCTCTCGCTTAGCGATGGTATTAGTGTCTAAAGTGTTTTATTTTGATTTAAATGTAGGTGTAACTTGTTTTTTTGAGGTGCTGGCTGGTTCCTCTTGCTGTAGGTAAGCTTTTTATGTGTTTGTTGTGTGTCTTTGTTAAGTTTTAAATGTTTGTATGTCGGCGTGTTGCGTCCGATGTTTGCGAAGTCGTAATGTGTGGTAACGTGTCTCGTATGGTGTTTACGTGTGTAGCCTCGTTTTCGTTTTATTCGTCGGCCATTTTTTGTGTCGCTTAACAAACTATTTATTGTCTAAACTCTTTTATTTTGAGTGCAATTAAGTTGTAAGTTGCATTTTTGAGGTCCTGGGTGCTTCCTGTTTGTGTAGGTAAGGTTTTTATGTATGTGCTGTGTGTATGTATTGTGTTTGTAATTTTGTAATGTTCGCGAGTTGCGTCCGAGTGTTGCGAGGCCGTAATGTGTGTGAACGTGTGTCGTATGTTGTTTGCGAGTGTCGTAATGTGTGTGAACGTGTGTCGTATGTTGTTTGCGAGTGTCGTAATGTGTTGCGACGTAAACTTTTTTTTGCAAGGGTCGCAGTTGCTGCAACTGAAGACCTCGCTTTGCGAGGTCCTCAGGTGCTGGCATGGAGCGCCTGCGGCGCTCCAAGCCAGCAACTGAGGCCCTCGCTTCGCGAGGGTCCTCAGTTGCTGGCAAGGAGCGCCTTCGGCGCTCCATACCAGCAACTGAGAACCAGGCACAGTGCCCTCTCTTCGCGAGCCCGCAGCGTTAGCAACAACTCGTACGCTCACAACTATATATGTGATTACTTGTGATGACTAAATCCAAGATGGCCCCATTTCTAGTAGGTTCTTGTATTACCTGGGCTAGATAATGATCCCTGAGTGTACTCAAGAACCTGCTCCCCTTAGCTGAGCTGCTGGTCTCGTTTATCCAGTTTATATCAGGGTAATTAAAGTCTCCCATTATTAGAACTTGCCCATGCTTAGCTGCATTTCCAATCTGTAACAATAATTGTATTTACTCACTTTCAGCTATATTTGGGGGTTTATAGCATACTCCCACCAATATGCATTTAGAATTAGCTCCTCCACTATTTAGCTCAACCCACAAGGATTCAATGATGCCGTTAGTGCCAGCATAAATATCTTCTCTAACTATAGGCTTAAATTCAGGCTTAACATAAAGACAGATCCCTCCTCCTCTTTTACCATTTCCCCTATCTTTCCTAAATAGGTTATAACCATCCAGATTAACAGTCCAGTCATGAGATTCATCCCACCATGTTTCCGTAATGCCTATTAAGCCCCATTTTTTTTGTACTGCTAATATTTCTAGCTCATCCATTTTCCCAGGCAAACTTCTTGCGTTTGCAATCATACACTTTATGTTGCTATGGCTCTGCTGATGTGAAGTGCCTGCCACTGTATTTGAGGCCCCTATTAATATCTCCCTACTTTCTATTGTAACCCTCCCCCCTTCTCCTCCCCCATGGGTAAATAATTCATCCCTTTCCCTCTCTACCCTATTTACCCCAATACTTCTATATAGTCCCCCCCCCCCACCTACAAGTTTAAAAACTCCCCCAGCCGTTCTACCATCCTATTCCCTAGCACAAAAGCGCCCTCATCATTAAGGTGCAATCCATCCCTGCTATAGAGATTGTACCCAAGTGAGAAGTCAGCCCAGTGCTCTAAAAACCCCAAACCCTCTGCACTGCACCACTTTTTTAGCCATGCATTAACCTCCCTAAGCTCCTTCTGCCTCCCTGGGCTAGCACGTGGCACTGGTAGTATCTCAGAAAATACTACCTTGGAGGTCCTTGCTTTAAGCTTATTCCCTAATTCTCTAAAATCATTCTTTAGGACGCTCCATCTTCCACTAACTTTGTCATTGGTACCAATGTGTACCAAGACCGCCGGTTCATTACCAGCCCCTCCCAATAATTTATCCACCCGATCCACAACATGCCGAACCCGAGCACACTGTTTGATTGCTGGGATCTGGGTGACAAATTACCCTGTCTACCTTCCTAATAATAGAGTCCCCTACCACCAAAACATGTCTGTTGCTCTGCCTATTCTGCCCTCCCTCTTCTCCAGTAGAGCTGTTCGCCCGGCTGTTAGAGGGAACAGCTCTATCTGGCATTGCCATTCCTGAATGGACATCGCCAACAGTTTCACTCAATCTGGCAAATCTGTTGTTGTTTGCCAACTCAGAACTGGCCTGCCTCCTCCTGTATCCTCTGATTCCCCTTCTAACTGTAACCCAGCTACCTCCCTGGCCATCCTCACTAGCCCCAGCTCCTCCCTCCATACTAGGCCCAGCTAAACTGTGCTCCGTGAGCACCAACTCCCTTTCCAGTGGAGCAATATCACTAAGTGCTGCAATTCTCCTCTCCAGATCTTCAATTTGAGCTTCCAAAGAGGCAACATGCTCACACCTGTCACAGAGGTATGGACCCTGGATCATCTGTTCCAGTAGTGCATACATTTGACAGGATGTACACTGAATAAGGTTGCCACTGGACTGACTCATAATTATTATTATTGTCTACGAAATTTCAGTGGGAAAAATAAAGAATATAATATATTTATATAAAGTTTTCCTCCTTTGCACTATAAATCTGCCCCCCTTTTCTTTGAAGGCCCTCCTTTTATTTAAACTCCTAGGCTTTTACTAGAATTGCACTTGATACTGAAAATGTTCGCAAGCTCACAAGTTCCCCTTCTCCGGTTTCTATTAACTTCTGCCTTCTCGTCTGGGCACAATTAGTGCACTCTGCAATTTATCAGCCTTTACTTGTAAGGTAAATCCACTTGTAAACAGGCCCCAAACCAGCTCACAAATCCTTTATCCTAGTTTAACAGTCAAGCCACACCCCTCTCACCTGGGCACACTTAGTGCACTCTGCAGTTTATCAGCCTTTACTTGTAAGGTAAATCCACTTGTAAACAGGCCCCAAACCAGCTCCCAAACCTTTTATACAAGTTTAACAGTCAAGCCACACCCCTCTCACCTGGGCACAATTAGTGCACTCTGCAGTTTATTAGCCTTTACTTTTTAAGGTGAATCCACTTGTAAACAGACCCCAAACCAGCTCACAAACCTTTTATCCAAGTTTAACAGTCAAGCCACACCCCTCTCACCTGGGCACAATTAGTGCACTCTGCAGTTTCTTAGCCTTTACTTTTTAAGGTAAATCCACTTGTAAACAGACCCCAAACCAGCTCACAAACCTTTTATACAAGTTTAACAGTCAAGCCACACCCCTCTCACCTGGGCACAATTAGTGCACGCTGCAGTTTCTCAGCCTTTACTTTTTAAGGTAAATCCACTTGTAAACAGACCCCAAACCAGCTCACAAACCTTTTATACAAGTTTAACAGTCAAGCCACACCCCTCTCACCTGGGCACAATTAGTGCACTCTGCAGTTTATCAGCCTTTACTTGTAAGGTAAATCCACTTGTAATTCTCTTATTCCATTAATAAATTAATATTTAAAAATACTAAAATACCAAAATAATGATTTTACAGGTCAGAAATCGAGTCTGTTAAAATATTGATGTGATAACATACCAAGGCTTAAAGAAACAAATCATTGCTATAATTATTAATTTACTTCAAACTAAGCATAATGACAATAGTTTTTTTAAAATATATAAACTACAAGTGGTCCCCTGGTACTTAACAATAATTCATTACAGACGGCGGGATGAGTAACAAAAACAATGAGCACTAAACAAGCTTTTCCCAAAAGGATCAGTGTAAATAATTTATTTTACATTTTAATATGAACTGATGGTGCTTTTTTATTTTTTTTATACAAAACCTTAAAACTAGAGATACATAAATAGAAACAATAATTAGATAGAATAAAATAGAATTTAACTTTACTTTACATGTACTGAGAGGACTTGGAAGTCCCAATAGGATAGTGACGATGTAAAGGAGGAGGAGTGGAGTGGTTATTGCTTAGCAGGAGAGTCCTCTTTCTTTAAAACATCAGGCACTTTAAAAGGGGATTTTTCTCTTTTCTGTCTCTTAACACCACTGAAACCTGCTGGAGACCCTGTATGTGGCGATTTCTTTCACTAGAAATCTATCAAGAGAAACTTGCTACTGCCTATGTTTCAAAATGTTTCGGAAGTGAGATATTGTTGGACCATTAAACAAATCCATATTTTGGCTTGCTTGAACTTTTGTCAGGAGGATACTTTCCAACAAAATTTTGTAATTCAACACATTTAGCACACATTTCTTTGATTTGTGCACTAAGTAATTCCTCCCTTCCCTCCTCTTCACCTGAAGAATTTTCATCAGCCATTAACTGTTCCTGCTTCCTTTGAAAGCACTGCAGCTTCTCAGTGCTGAGCTCTTGTCTATGCTCTTCCACAAACTCCTCAATTTCTTCATTATTCATCTCGGGGCTCATAGACTTGCCCAGATACACAGTATCCTCCACTATTGGGCTAGGTTCAGCCTCCAAATTCCTTGGAGTTATAGCTTCTGGCTACAATTTCCTCTAGGCATAGTTCATGGACTTTTAAGAGACTGCACACCAGGCCTTAACAATCAGAGTGACACAGTGGAGGATATCAAAATGGTCCTTCCAAAACTCTCTGTGTCAACTCCATATACAAGGTCACCTCAAAGCACCTCTGGACGAGGAGCTTGGTATACAGTTTTTTAAATCTTAAAATGACCTGCTGGTCAATGGGCTGGATCAGAGGAATTGTGTTATGGGGCAAGAACTTAACAGTTATAAAATTAAAGTCCTCCAGTAAGTTGTCCTCTATGCCTGGAGGGTAAGCAGGAGCACTGTCCATTATTAACGGAGCCCTCAGAGGCAGTTCTTTTTCCTGCAAATATTTTTTTTATATTTGGGGATAAACACTTCATTCATCCACTTGATGAAGAACTGCCTGGTTACCAAGGCTTTGCTGTTGGCCCTCCACATTACATTTAACTTTCTTTTTATCACATTTTTTATTTTGAAAACTCTGGGGTTCTCACTGTGATAGACTAGTAGAGGCTTTTTTTTAAAATCCCCACTAGCATTCCCACACACCAACAGAGCAAGCTTATCCTTCTTTGGCTTATGCCATGGCAATGCCATATATACATTATCTCACAAAAGTGAGTACTCCCTCACATTTTTGTACGTATTTTATTATATCTTTTCATGTGACAACCCTGAAGAAATGACACTCGGCTACAATGTAAAGTAGTAAGTGTACTGGCTGTATAACAGTGCAAATTTGCTGTCCCCTCAAAATAACTCAACACACAGCCATTAATGTCTAAACCGTTGGCAACAAAAGTGAGTACACCCCTAAGTGGAAATGTTCAAATTGGGCCAAAGTGTCAATATTTTGTGTGGCCACCATTATTTCCCAGCACTTCCTTAACCCTTATGGGCATGGAGTTCACCAGAGCTCCACAGGTTACCACTGGAGTCCTCTTCCACTCCTCCATGATGACATCACAAAGCTGGTGATTGTTAGAGACTTTGCACTCCCCCACCTTCCGTTTGAGGATGCCCCACAGATGCTCAATAGGGTTTAGGTCTGGAGACATGCTTGGCCAGTCCACCACCTTTACCTTCAGCTTCTTTAGCAAGGCAGTGGTCGTCTTCTAGGTGTGTTTGGGGTCATAATCATGTTTGAATACTGCCCTGTGGCCCAGTCTCTGAAGGGAGGGGATCGTGCTCTGCTTCAGTATGTCACAGTACAGTGGATATAAAAAGTCTACACACCCCTTTTAAAATGTCAGGTTTCTGTGCTGTAAAAAAAGGAGACCAAGATAAATCATTTCAGAACTTTTTCCACCTTTAATGTGACCTATAAACTGTACAACTCAATTGAAAAACAAACTGATATTTTTTAGGTGGAGGGAAGAAAAAAAAACAAACAAAGAAAAACAAAGAAAAATAATGTGGTTGCATAAGTCTTTACGCCCTCTTATAACTGGGGATGTAGCTGTGTTCAGAATTAAGCAATTCCAAAGCATTAAGCATTCCAAATTGTGTTAAATAGGAGTCAGCATACAACTGCCATCATTTAAAGTGCCTCTGATTAACCCCAAATAAAGTTCAGCTGCTCTAGTTGGTCTTCCCTGAAATTTTCTTACTCGCATCCCACAGCAAAAGCTATGGTCCACATAGAGCTTCCAAAGCATCAGAACGATCTCATTGTTAAAATGTATCAGTCAGGAGAAGGGTACAAAAGAATTTCCAAGGCATTAGATATACCATGGAACACAGTGAAGACAGTCATCATCAAGTGGAGAAAGTATGGCACAACAGTGACGTTACCAAGAACTGGAGCTCCCTCCAAAATTGATGAAAAGACAAGAAGAAAACTGGTCTGGGAGGCTACCAAGAGGCCTACAGCAACATTAAAGGAGCTGCAGGAATATCTGTCAAGTACTGGCTGTGTGGTACATGTGACAACAATCTCCCATATTCTTCATATGTCTGGGCTATGGGGTAGAGCGGGAAGACGAAAGCCTTTTCTTACGAAGAAAAACATCCAAGCCAGGCTACATTTTGCAAAAACACATCTGAAGTCTCTCAAAAGCATGTGGGAAAAGGTGTCAATATTGGCACAAAACCTTCAGGCTTCTGCTAGAAAGCTGAACATAACAACGACCCAAAGCATACATCCAAATCAACAAAGGAAAGGCTTCACAAGAAGAAGATTAAAGTTTTGGAATGGCCCAGCCAGAGCCCAGACCTGAATCGTATTGAAAATCTGTGGGGTGATCTGAAGAGGGCTGTGCACAGGAGATGCCCTCGCAATCTGACAGATTTGGAGTGTTTTTGCAAAGAAGAGAGGGTAAATCTTGCCAAGTCAAAATGTGCCATGCTGATAGACTCATATTCAAAAGAGTTCTGTAATAAAATCAAAAGGTGCTTCAACAAAGTATTAGTTTAAGGGTGTGCATACTTATGCAACCATATTATTTTATTTTTATATTTTTTCTTCCCTCTACCTAAAAGATTTCAGTTTGTTTTTCAATTGAGTTGTACAGTTTATAGGTCACATTAAAGGTGGAAAAAGTTCTGAAATGATTTATCTTTGTCTCATTTTTTTTACAGCAAAGAAACCTGACATTTTAACAGGGGTGTGTAGACTTTTTATATCCACTGTACATGTTGGCAGTCATGGTTCCCTCAAAGAACTGTAGCTCAGTAACGGCAGCACTCATGCAGGCCCAGACCATGACACTCCCACCACCATGCTTGACTGTAGGCAAGACACACTTGTCTTTGTACTCCTCACCTGGTTGCCGCCACACACGCTTGACACCATCTAAACCAAATACGTTTATCTTGGTCTCATCAGACCACAGGACATGGTTCCTGTAATCCATGCCCTTAGTCTGATTGTCTTCAGCAAACTGTTTGCAGGCTTTCTTGTGCATCATCTTTAGAAGAGGCTTCCTTCTGGGCCGATAGCCATGCAGACTAATTTGATGCAGTGTGCGGCATATGGTCTGAGCACTGACAGGCTGACCCCCCACCCCTTCAACCTCTGCAGCAATGCTGGCAGCACTTGTACGTCTATTTCCCAAAGACAACCTCTGGCTATGACGCTGAGCACATGCACTCAACTTCTTTGGTTGACCTTGGCGAGGCCTATTCTGAGTGGAACCTGTCCTGTGAAACCACTGTATGGTCTTGCCCACCCTTCTGCAGCTCAGTTTCAGGGTATTGGCAATCTGCTTATAGCCTAGGCCATCTTAATGTAGAATAACAATTCTATTTTTCAGATCCTTAGAGAGTTCTTTGCCGTGAGGTGCCATGTTGAACTTCCAGTGACCAGTATGAGAGAGTGTGAGACTGATAACGCCAAGTTTAACACACCTGCTCTGCATTCACACCTGAGACCTTGTAACACTAACGGGTCACATGACACCAGGGAGGGAAAATGGCTAATTGGGCCCAATTTGGACATTTCCACTTAGGGGTGTACTCACTTTTGTTGCCAACGGTTTAGACATTAATGGCTGTGTGTTACACAGGCTGTTACACAGGCTGTACACTTACTACTTTACATTGTAGCAGAGTGTCATTTCTTCAGTTTTGTCACATGAAAAGATATAATAAAATATTTACAAAAAATGTGAGGGGTGTATTATTATTATTATTATTATTATTATGATTAACTTTTATTTGTAATGCGCCAACATATTTCGTAGCACTATACAGGGGATAAGATCAAGGAAATACAACATTTACAACTGCAGAATATGGAGAGCCCTGTTTTGAGCCTCAAGTCTTGCAAAAAGTGCTTTTTTTCCAAAGCACCCTACAAGATTTGAAACTCGCTACTTCAAGGGAGCTTTTTGTGAGAGAGATTTTCAACTGACAAGAAGACATCCCTTGAGGTTAGAAGTAAAGGTTCCACCTCAAAGAAAGAATAAGGTTCTATACAGTAAGTGTTTAATCTGTGGAATTCTCTACCAGAAGAGGTGGTGACAGCGGATTCAATAGATAACATTAAAAGGGGACTGGATTTATTTCGAATTAAAAAGGGATTTCAGGGTTATCCTGGATAATTAGAGATTATTGATCCAGGGAGGAATCCGATCGCCAGTATCTGGGGTCAGGAAGGAATTATCATTTTTTTCCCTTTGAGACGATTGGCTAAGTTTCACTTGTTTTTTTTTTTCTTTTACCTTCCTCTGCATCAAAAGCTGCCCTATTTCAACATTTAATAACATATCGATATTATTTGTGATAACTAAATCCAAGATAGCCTTATTTCTAGTAGGCTCTTGTATAACCTGGGCCAGATAATGATCTTTGAGTGTACTCAAGAACCTGCTCCCCTTAGCTGAGCTGCTGGTCTCATTTACCCAGTTATAACTTGCTCATGCTTAGCTGCATTTCCAATTTGTAACAATAATTGTATTTCCTCACTATCAGCTATATTTGGGTGTTTATAGCATACTCTGCTATTTAACTCTAACCACAAACATTTAACATTACTGCTAGTTCCACCATAAATATCTTCTCTGAATTTAGGCTTAAATTCAGACTTAACATGCAGACACATCCCTCCTCCTCTTTTACCATTGCCCTTATCTTTCCTAAATAGTTTATAACCATCCAGATTAACAGTCCAGTCATGAAATTCAACCCACGTAATATCTAGTCCCTCCCCCACCACCTACTAGTTTAAAAATTCCAGCCTTTCTACCATCCTATCCCTAGCACAAAAGATCCCTCATCATTAAGGTGCAATCCATCCCTGCTGTAGAGATTGTACCAAAGTAAGAAGTCAGCCCAGTGCTCTAAAAACCCAAACCCCTCCTTAGTGCACCACATCTTTAGCCACGCCTTAACCTCCCTTAGCTCCTTCTGCCTCCCTGGGCTAGCACATGGCACTGGTAGTATCTCAGAAAATACTACCTTGGAGGTTCTTGCCTTCAGCTTATTACCTAGTTCTCTAAAATCATTCTTTATGACACTCCATCTTCCACTAACTTTGTCATTGGTACCAAGTGTACCAAGACTGCCGGTTCATTTCCAGCCCCTCCCAATTATTTATCTACCCGATCCACAACATGCAGAACCCGAGCACCCGGGAGACAGCAAACTGTTTAATTGCTGGGATCTGGGTGACAAACCACCCTGTCTACCTTCCTAATATTAGACTCCCCCACCAGCAAAACCTGTCTGTTGCTCTCCCTATTCTGCCCGCCCACTCCTCCAGTAGAACTGTTCTCTCTGCTGTTAGAGGGAACCTCTCTATCTGTTGGTGATGTCCATTCAGTAATGGTAATGTCCGTTTCACTCAATTTGGCAAATCTATTTGCCAACTCAGAACTGGCCTGCCTCCTCCTGTTCCCCCTGATTCCCATTCTAACTGTAATCCAACTATCTCCCTGGACATCCTCACTAGCCCCAGCTCCACCCTCCATGCTAGGCCCAGCTAAACTGTGCTCAGTGAGCATCAACTCCCTTTCCAGTGGAGCAATAACACTAAGTGCTTCAATTCTCCTCTCCAGTTCTCCAATTTGAGCTTCCAGTGAGGCAACATGCTCAAACCTCTCACAGAGGTATGGACCCTGGATCATCTGTTCCAGTATTGCATACATATGGCAGGATGTACACTGAGTGAGGTTGCCAGTGGACTGACTCATAATTATTATTATTGTCTAAAAAAAGTCAGTGGGAAAAATAAACAAGAATAAAAAATAATATATTTGTATAAAGTTTTATTAAAAATTATATATATATATATATTTTCCTTCCCCTTCTTTTCTTCCTCCTTTTATTTGAACTCCTACTCTTTTACTAGAATTGCACTTATACTAGAAATGTTAGCAAGCTCACAAGTTTGCCCCTTTTCCTTATATTAACTTCTGCCTTCTCACCTGGGCACAATCAGTGCACTCTACAGTTTATCATCCTTTAGTTGTAGAAAGTAAAATCCACTTACAAACAGCTCTCAAACCATTATAGTAGTTTAACACAGTCAAACCACACCCCTCTCACCTGGCACAAGTAGTGCACTCTGCAGTTTATTAGCCTTTACTTGTAAAAAGTATAATCCACTTGCAAGAAAGTATGACACTTTACTGCAGTTATCAATTATTTGTAAATGTTTCAATGAGATTTCTGGATCTGTGTAGCTAGAATGTCATGTGCAAATAACATAACTTTGTGAGAGAGATCTTACATCAATACTTGTTATCATGAATGCAAAAAAACAGTGGAGAAAGGGGGCACCCCTGTATAGTTCCATTGCTGACAGATTTTTTTTGTGTGATTTAAAACCCAAACCTGTAACATATGCTGCTGGGCTTGTATACAAGGCCTTGATTGCTTTGCTCCAAAATCAAAGAGGCCAAATTTTTGAAACTCCATATTTTAAATCACTTTTTCAAATGCTTTCCTTCATCCAAAGACCCTCTTTTAACTGTTTCACTTAAACTGATGTACATTCCTCTAGGTAATATAAAGCTTTATACTAGTTATAGAATGCTTTACCTATTTCATCTGTTTTAACATAAAGTTTCCCTTTATTACTTCTATTCTTTCTGAAGGTCTTTTTTTTTTTTTGTGAAGTTTATTTGCTGAGTTTCCGAACTTAATTTCCAAAGTGATACCGTTTTTGATGCAGTTTCCAAAAAATTTGTCTACTTGAGCTTGAGCTATTTTTCTATTATTACTTCTATTCTTTCTGAAGGTCTTTTTTTTTTTTTTGTGAAGTTTATTTGCTGAGTTTCCCAACTTTATTTCCAAAGTGATACCGTTTTTGATGCAGTTTCCAAAAAATTTGTCTACTTGAGCTTGAGCTATTTTTCTAATTTGAGCTTGAATATTAGCTATATCTTTGATGTTATTTTTATTTGGATTAAGATTGCTGGTTCTTTCAGTTTTACTTAATTTAATATACAGTTTTCATAGAAATAGACCTCTCTCTTTTCTGTTGGACTGTCCATTTATGCCTTATTAGCATATCATAATGTAATATTTCAGTTTACTGAATTCTCATTTAAATTTAAAAATTTAGAGATTTCCTCTTTATTAAAGATATATCCATCTTTCTTATATTTCTCTGTTTAACAAGTTGTTCAGTTTTTATATTTAATTTAACTATAGCATGGTCAGACCATTAATTAAGCCAATTTCTGCTCCTCCTATTTTGCCTAAGGTATCGAAGTCTGCTAAGAAATAGCCCAATCTAGTGTAGACTTCAGGTCTACATGAAACAATGTGTAGATCTCCATGCATCATAAGGGGTTAAATTAAAAAAGGCTCCATGGAATAGTTTAGATTTACTAATTGGGCATCTGGTACTGTGTTTTTTTTTGTACTTGAATTTAAGTTTAAACACAGTTACATAGTAATTGAGGTTGAAAAATACTTTTAGTCCATCACGTTCAACATTTTTAGATCTCATCTGATCTGCAATATTAGATTAGAGACTAGATTGAGAATAGTATGTTTTTCAACCCCTTTGGATCTATTTCCTTAAATTATTTTACAATACTTAACTTTTTATTTAATTGACTAGATACTCCTCTTGCTTTATTTTTATAAGTAGATAAAATAGAAGTCAGCAGAACAGAATATACGTTATCTACATAGTTGGTTCTTCCAGTTTTCCATTGAATACATATCACAACTCATTATTCTCTCTGGAAACTTTTACATGCTATATGCCTTTTTGAGTTTAATCCTTATGCATTCTAGGATATTACCCATCTAGAAATACACTTTCAATTCTTAATATAAAGGCTGCCCCTCTCTCCTCTAGCCATACTCCTCACTTTACATACAAAAAACAAATTACAAAACAATTACATAAAAAATATGGGAGTCTCCATCCCAAATATCTTTTGAAATTGGTTTAAAGATGAAAAAAACTACTGTATGGTCAGACCAAATCGGCTCTGACTGCCCTAAAGACTGACCCAAGTAGAGGCCTTAAATAACCATTTTTGGAACCAATTACCTATATTCCCACTGTAAATATAATAAATATATATTGGTAATTCCCCTAATTAATACATCTATCATCTTTGTGTATTAATAACATATCATATCATCATTGTTGAATATTAGTTATTTTATTCTTTATCTGTATGTAATTTAAGCTTGACAGTCTTTTACTTATATTGTTAAATGTAACTTTTGTTATTTATATAGTTATTTTGTATCTATATATTATCATTGAGCGATTATTTACATCAATATTTATTAATGCACTTATGCCAAAATTGATTCATTCAAATAGTTCTAATGAGACACAGGGGAGAGTGGCGGGGAAGTAGACACGCGGTGTCGGAGGAGACACAGGGGAGGGGGAAGGACACACAGGTGTGGGAGAGGTGGGAAAAATGTATACCCGTCATTGTTGACAGGCAAGTTACCAGATATTACATACTAGCGACTTGCCCGTCAAAAAATGACGGTCAATAACATTTTAAAGCTGGGAATGCTGTTTGCCACACAATGTGAGTCTCTGTCCCTCTTAACCTTTTTGTTATGTAGAAGAAGTACAACAATTATAATAACTTTTTTTTTTTCTTTAACAGTCAACTTGTATTTCAACACATGGTAAACAATCATTTTTTAACCATATTAAGCTATTTAATAGTCATGTATGCAGGAATAATGTAACAATGGATGAAGTTTGTATGAATACATTATTGTAAACTGTCATGAATCAGCCAGGGGCCATCTTGGATTTGGAACTGTTATCTGCCACCTGTTACTGAACAGAAGGTTTTGGGCTCCCAGAGCCACTGTTATAATGTAATATATTCAGGGCAGAGTCCCACTGTTATTGTTATGCATTCAGAGAAGAGGCAGTTTACCACGTCACCACTAATAAAGTCGTCATAACGCATTAAGTGGACTGACGTGGGAAGTACTGCCTCAACTCATAACATGTGGGTTATAAAATGTTGTAGTGGTAATATCTGTAAATATATTGTATTGTAATGTGGGAGCCATGTTGGGTGCAGTCATCCATATTGACTGCATATGTAACCTGAGTAGATCACCCATCTGCCTTCCAGCTATCACCTAAAGTAAACACTTGAAGTGATAGCAAGGCCAGAACAAAGTGGTCTCCACATACACAGAGGCACCATAACTCCAGGGGGTCTACAGCTTGTCCCCTCCCAACTATCAGTGCAGGCAGCAGAGCAAAAAGGGCATGTGTCTCTCCTGAGAGCTAGAGGCCAAGTGAATTAGGTAGCCACACCTAGTGGGCGGACCTGGGAGGAGTCTCATGTTTCCCACGGTGTAAAGCTACGGGATTGGCCAGAGGCCATTAGGGGCTGACCTCAGGTAGCCCCTCCCTCTACTATGTTGTAAAGAGTTTATATACGTGTGTTTTCCAAATAAAGGTTGTTGAGAGATAGTTTTCACATAAACAAGGTGTGAGACTATTTCTGTGTGTTGTATCCTGACTCGGGGAGTGGTCTTGCTATGGGCCACTAAGTAACCTGGATCCAGTATTCTCTGCCTGTAGCTTTTGGGCCTTGCCATCTTTTGTGCCACAGAGAACAGGAACTTCATGATTCTGCTGGGGTAGGTTTGAACTAGGTTCATATCAAGCCCCCTAGAAGAAGCAGATCGTGACATAAACCATTACATAATGCTTTGCAACATGCAACTTATATTTGAAACATTAGTGAACCATTTTTTTTTTAACAATAGTAACGTTTTTCAATCTGAGGTATGGATGAGTAACATTACATTAGGTCAACTTTATCAATGAGTATATTAAACCATTACATAATGCTTTGTAACATGCAACTTTTATTTAAAGTACTGTTAAACCACATAGGTATTGAGTCCTGAGGAAGGCAAACAGTACAAAAACAAATTAAAACTTAGCCAATTGTATCAAAGGAGGGAACAAAAATAATTCCTCCCTGAGCCCATTAACTGGCGATCAGATTGCTCCCTGGATCAATACTCTGTATTTAATTATACATTTAATTTTTACAACAAATGATCATCCTCCTAGTAACTTGAACCCTTAATTGCATACAATGAAACAACTTTTGAGACCTTGGAAAAAACAATTTTAACATTACAAACATTAAGGTAATGTATTAAAATTTAAACCGTAAAAGTAATAAAATGCAACATAACTGTTTTGTGGGGCCAGTCCTAGCAAAAGGCCACTTCCAAGACATTCCAATACTTTTTGTTTCCATTAAAAAGAGCACAGCAGACTTTTAATTTTGTCTATGGCATATAACCACTGTTTATTCTTGTTGTTGTTTTTTTCTTCAGATATTTGTTGTTATTGTTGTTGTTTTTGTAAAATTATACATAGAGTTTCCTAAGTGAAATAGTGAGAGTTTCCTAAGTGAAATAGTGGTCCTCTCAAAAGAGCCCGAGTGACGTCCTTGAAATAAAACCACTGTTCTCTATGTTTACAAAACCTCATGGTACACAATGTTTTTGTTAAGAATTCCTCCATCCTGTAATAGATCACCCTGACTTGGGTTGTCTTGAATTGAAACTTTGATATCATCTGGATTTGTGCACCTTGAAAAAGCAACATAGAGAGTTGTCCATGTGCAAAAACAGGTTCCTGTAAATAAATACTCACAGACTTAAATGTTTGTCCTTGGGATTTATTTATGGTCACGGCAAATGCCATTATAACTGGAAATGGTCTCCTTTGAAGGACAAAAGTGTTATGAACAGAAGGGCCCACTGGACTCATCAGTTATTATATGTGTAGTCAGATAATAGTGACAACTTGGTTGACATATCTGGGATATTCAAAGGGTTAAATAATTCTAAAGCATTTATATGGCCCTGCGATCGGCCAGGTGTGACTGCTCTGGCTTTAGTCTGGAAGAGGGAAGTATAGTTTTATAACCCTGTAAGTTGAGATCTGGCATGTGGGGGGAGTGAGATCTTTCTGTGTTTTGATATATCTCTGTAGCAATAAAGAAGTGCCAGTCTGATTTTGGACACACTAATCAAAGGTGGTGTGTGATTCTGAGATCCTAAGAAAGGGGGTCTGATGGTGCCTGTCTAGTCAGAAATGATGCTATCATCTGAAGTGTCTGCTGGTGTCGAGATCTGAACAAAAAGTTGCGACTCATAGAGAGAGAGAGAATTGGGGTCCCCCATACTTGCCGGGGCATAACAAAAAGGCAAACCACTCTCACTTGGAGCCAAATCAATTCTTGTTATACACACTCGTTCACCATTATGGGTACCATTCATCATTTCTGCATGTATGAAATGATCTTTTAAATCATGCACAATTAATCTGGTCCCATTACAAAGTCCTTTTTTGGGATTCAGATTTCTCAATAGCATGACAATTGCCCCTTTTTTCAATTGCAAAACATGTGGTGGCATTCCAGGCGGTGTTAAAGAATTGATAAATTTTATACTAAAGTTAGATTCACTATCTTTATCGTCAACCAGAACTGAATCTGCACTGTAATCATTTTTTGGGGGTGCATAGATGATTTTTAAATTTTGTTATTTAGATTTAAGGCATCTTTATTTTTGGAAGTTAATATCACGTTGTTGGCAGTGTCTGAGTAATAGTCGTTATTAATGGTATTGAGAAAGATTGCAGATATGAGTGATTCCTTGCAAGCCATTTGTGATGGAATTTTGACGGTATCATCCGGTAAATTATTTATTTGTGGATGTTTTCCTTCTCCAATTTGAATGAGCCAATCATTGAATTCATTTTGGCCTTCAGATCTCATATTTAATTCTAATTTCAATGATGTCAGTCCTATTTCCATTTGGCCCAACAGGTAATGTTTGCCTAAAGTCCCTCCTACCAACATTACCTTTACACCAAATGGCAAATTATTATCCATCACTTCTTTTAATAATCTATCAATACATTGCAAGGCATGACATGACATAATTGTTGACTCATCTATGATAATTAATTAACATTTTTAAATTTTATTGCTTGTAAATTCAGTCGAATATCTGACACTGATGTTTCTAAAATGGGAACTGGCAGTTTAAATACATGATGCACAGTTCTGCCACCTTCTTACAAAAGTGTGGCAATTCCAGTTGTTGCAAATGGCATTGCTATTTGACCCTGTGCTAGAATGTAACTCGTCAAACAATTGTACAGATACATTTTTCCTGATCCACCAGGGCCATCTAGATAGAAATAATGGTCTTTGGCCATTTCATCATCTGTAGCATTTGTGATGGCATTAAATGCTTGCAATTGTAATGTATTTAAACTTGCAATTTTTTCTTGTGTTTTTTGTTTTTTAAGCTCAATGTCATAGTCATCAAAGTTGATGTCATCTAAAAGTCCTGAATCAGGCAATTTAATTTTAATCCATGAGCAAGAAATATTTCATGAATTTCCATTAATTCTTTTAAGAGTGCAATAGCCTCATTGTAAGGTTTCAAGAAGCCTTCATACATATGTAATTTAAATGTTTCCCGCAAAGCAAATTCATCATGTACGTTGCAAAAGATGCAAATGAATGCAAATTGTTCTCTCATTTGCTTGGCATTTCACTTAGTGCTGTTTCTTCCAGACACCTCTCCCATTCAGTATCATCTGCTATGAAGTTTTGATGTCATGCAGGAAAGTATCATAAACTATGTCATTAACTGTGCGTAAATGTTCATAACTTTGGGCACCGGGAACATGTAAAAGAACTAAACTTAAACTGAAACGTTCAATGTCTTTTGGGCTGAAGTTATAAATTTGTGGGATAATTTTATGAGTATCTCTTTTTCGTTGTTGCCATTGGCCATTTACAAATACATAGTGATATGAAATCGCAATGTATGAACAATGTCTGGCCTCAGTGTCCTGGCAGTATAATTGAAACCATGCAGTAAGTGTTGTTTCTCGATGTTCACTTTGGGCTAAGGCAGTTCTTTTATTGCCTGCAGTAAAGCAAACAAACTGACTTTGTGGCAAATGTACAGCTAATCGATATGCAGCATGTGACCGATCATGCATCTCAAATTTCAGAAGATGCCACATTGCTTCTGGAGCAATGTGTTGTCATGTAAAATTGGATTTTCCTTTTCGTTTTGTGCACCTTGCACAACAATAGTTGCTGCATCATATCCTTTGTATATATATTTATACACATATTTGATGTATTTAATAGAAGTGCAAGCTTCCACATTTATGTGTGCATTGTACACCGTCAGTAAATGTGGATTGTATGGAACTACATATCTGTTATCGACCTTTTGGTCACGGATAATAGCTGTTTGTCCTTCTCTTCTTTTATACAAAGGGTATCCATCACAATTAGCATACGTTTGCATTTGAAATTGTTTTGGGATCTCTTTTTGTAAATTTTTTATTTTCCATACATGGTGAATTTGGATTAACATCTCCACATGGCCCATGTATCATTCTGTGTGTTACAATCTCAGTTTTGAATATTTTTCTGGATGTGGCAATTCAGCAGTAATTACTGAATCCACTCTCTCTGCAGTATTCAATTTCTCTTTTTCCTGCAGGATTAAAAGTATATGTGCATGTGGCAGGCCTCTTTTTTTTTTTTATTCAATGGTATAAACAAAAAGCCACACATTTTCCAAATAACTGTGCTTTAGTTATATTATGTATTAATGAATTGAGTTTTCTTTTGAATACTCTTACCACTAAATCTGGTCGGTCAGAAGTATTTTGTCCATGATTAAAATTTTCCTTGATCTCTGGCCATTGTGGATTACATGTGAATGTAATGAATAAATCTGGTTTTCCAAATTTTGTGACAATAGCCATGGCATCATTATATCTTTCTCACATATTGCGAGGAGATCCTTGGAAAGTGGATGGCAAAATTATTGCTCTTCCAGCTGGAATGTCTCTGTGGGTAGGCAATTCAGCAACATAATCCATCAATCCACAATATTGTTCTGTGTGAAGCTTGTTTTATTGAAATTTGATAACATTTTGATTATTTGCTTTGACTTGTAGATAGGAATCAATAATCCATTGTTGTGTGAGTTTGCCCCCACATAAAGTAGGATTAAAATAATCCCGAATAGCAGGTTGTGCCACTTTATATTCCAGCATAGAAATATTGCATCTAACATGAATTTTACTATTGGGATAACTTTGCAATTGTAATTTCGGTTCCCATCCTGGCTCACCATTTGGAAAGAAAATTGGGTATCTCATTGAGTCCAAATTACCACTTAATATATGAATGTTTAAAAAAGGTTGGTCTTCATTGCGTGGATATATTCTAATATACCGCTGAAAAGGTGGTTCACCATCCTCATTTTTAAAGACCATGGCAACCTAATTTACTGTTGGTAAATAATAACGTCTTTGATCATTATTTCAATCTCTTTTCATAACCATATTTACTCTTGGCATTGGCAATTTATGTATTTGAGAATGTTTTTGCTGTTGTTATTTTTCAACCTGTACTAATTGTTTGTATGCTTGACTGTATGGGTTGTTGGCCATAATTTTATCCAGCTGTTCAAAGACTATGCACAAACACTGTTTATTTTCTTTAAGCGTCATCCGTTGTTCAACAGCTTCCATTGTATCTAAGACCTATAACTGTGCAAATTTCCTTTGCTCTCCTTCTTGTGGGTGTAAATGGGAAGTGTGGTGGTAAATTTGTCCTTGAACTCTAAAACAATATAGACTATGTCCTGGGACATTTTCTGCTAATGTAGCATCCATAGAAGCAAATGAAATTGCACTGTTGTAAGACCTTATGTTTTTTTTTAAATTGGTATAATTTGGAAATGTTGGATCGCTCCTTATACTTTGTAAGTAATCTGGAAACGTGTGTCTTTGTGGAAGTCTTACCTTTCCTTTCTGAAGTTGGTCTTTCCTTGAGAAAATGATAGGACTCACAAAACTGACAAACCACATTGGGTAATCCACAATAATGAGTGTCTACTGTTAGTACTGAAATGAAAGCACTATACTGAGCTACCTCAACATAGATATCGCTACAACTTTCTATATCTACATTGGTGTCATGTGTACGAACATTGGTGTGATGAGGCAATATTTGGTCATTAGGCAATGTTTCACAGACATTTTTTTGTTTACTTTTTCTTTTCTTTGAAGCTCCAGCACACTCACTTTGTTCTTTCTTACTCCTTTTTCTTTTATTTAAAAGTCTGTCGGCCTTCTTCTCTTAAGCGTTGGGAAGTCTCGGGGGACCGTGCATCGATCCACCTCTGCTTCCTTTACCTTGCCACTCTTTTGCGTTCAATCCGGTCTTCTCCGTTGTCCACCATTGTAATCTGTAATTGTAAATACAGATGTAAGATATAATGTTTTTTTTGTATTGTACATATTGTTTTTACCTGCTCTCAATGCAAAACCTAAATAGCATTAATGAAAGAATGAAATGATTTGAAAAGCATTTGTAATTTGTGCATGAAATAAATTATTCCATTATGATTTTTTTATTTATTGGCATACATGAAAAACAAAAGCGCTGCTGGTAACCTTGCTTTTGGATAGATGAAAAACTTCTGTAAAAATAATATGCTATGTGCTTATATAGAGCCCTATTCAATTTTGCAAATCACAATTGAATGAGGCCCTACATGAATATAGGTTAATTAATTAATCATAAACTTTAAGAAGGGAGCAAGAGCAAATCCGGGGAATTATAGATCAGTGCTTCTCACTTTGGTAGTGGGAAAGCTTTTAGAAGGGTTAATAAGGGATAATATACAGGAGTATGTCTATTCAAACAGAATTATAAGTAGAAGCCAACATGGATTTATGAAGGATAGATCATGTCAAACAAACCTAATTAGTTTCTATGAGGAGGTTAGTAGGAACTTGGATCAAGGCAACTCAGTGGATGTAGCCTTTTTGGATTTTGCAAATGCTTTTGATACAGTGCCACATGGGAGACTATTGTGCAAACTAAGGGATACAGGAATTGCCATAAATATTTGCTTATGGAGTGAGAGCTGGCTAAAAGACAGGAAGCAAAGGGTTGTTGTAAATGGAACATACTCCGATTGGACTAATGTGGTAAGTGGGGTTCCTCAGGGCTCAGTATTAGGTCCCCTCCTTTTTAACATATTTATTAATGACTTGGAAGTGGGATTGAAGTGTGGTGTCTCCATTTTTGCTGATGACACAAAGTTGTGCAATATAATTAAATCAGAAAATGATGTACTTTCCCTCCAAAGGGATTTGCATAAATTAGAGGAATGGGCATCTAAGTGACAGATGAGATGTAATATGAATAAATGTAAAGTTAATCATCTGGGAAGGAAAAATAGTCATGCAATTTATAATCTTAATGGAGCAGATCTAGGGGTATTGGATATTGAAAGGGATTTGGGAGTACTTGTGGACAACCGCCTAGGTAACCGGTTAGAAGTAAAAAGATTCCACCTTAAAGAAAGAAAAGGGTTCTTCACAGTGAGGGTGGTTAATCTGTGGAATTCTCTATCAAAGGAGGTGGTGACAGTGGATTCAATAGATCACTTTAAAAGGGCACTGGATTTATTTTTAAATAAAAAGGCCATTAAGAGCTATCCTAGATAAATAGAGAGGGAGTATTGATCCAGTGATGAATCCGATCGCCAGTATCTGGGGTCACGAAGGAATTTTATATTTTTTTCCCTGTTGAGACAATTGGCAAAGTTTCACAGTTTTTTTTTTTTTTTCTGTTTGCCTTACTCTGGATCAATCAACAATAAATCTGCGTATTGCAGATCAAAGGAGATCTAAATAGGTTGAGTATTAGTAAATTGCCCATCAAAAATGACTGTCATTTTTATCACCCTCCTCTCCCCCTCTTCCCCCCTCTCCCTCCCTTTTGTCTCTCCCCCCCTTTTGTCTCCCTGCCCTCTCCCTTCCTTTTGTCTCTCCCCCATTCCTTTTGTCTCTCCACCCTCTCCCTCCCTTTTGTCTCCCCCACCTCTCCCTTCCTTTTGTCTCCCCCCACCTCTCCCTTCCTTTTGTCTCTCCCCACCTCTCCCTTCCTTTTGTCTCTCCCCCCTCTCCCTTCCTTTTGTCTCTTCCCCCCTCTCCCTTCCTTTTGTCTCTTCCCCCCTCTCCCTTCCTTTTGTCTCTCCCCCCTCTCCCTTCCTTTTGTCTCTCCGCCCTCTCCCTTCCTTTTGTTTGTCAATTATAATGTACATAACATAAAAACACATACATTAAAACAAGACAAACATAAAATACATATTAATAACATCAGATAATGTGTGCTCATGAGAAAAAAATATAAACTGGTTGAATTTTGCTTGCTAACATCAGAGCTGCAGGCTGAGCGGAAAATAATGCAACATAATGAAACTTAACTTTTAAAGGGCTATCCTCAATATTTGTACATCAACTAATAAACTGGATTTAATATTATGAAAGGACATACATAACAATGCATAAAAAGCTTCATTTAAATGAGAGATAAAAAATAGCAAAACTTCAAAAACTGCAAAAATGTACTTTTAGTAAACTAAAATAAAAATATCTGCAATTCCCAGCAAAGATCTTTTGTATAAATTGTTTCAGCCTCAATAACCATTTTCTTAATCTCTTGGGGCCATTTAGAATTTCTTATCAATAATATCTCCTGACATTGTAAACTTGTTTTTTGTTTTTCTCATCTTCCACCTTGTTCTCTCCTGTCCAGTCATTCAAAAACAATCTATTTATGATCCGACTTTGGATCAGACATATACAAATAATTTTTACCAACTTACAAAGAATGATCTCCTATGGGCCAAATTACCTTTTGTCTGCTTCTGTACTATTTATAAATGTCCACAAATATCGCACCTCTTCTGGCTTGCTTTTCAAGGCACAAACCATCTGTCATGATTTAATTGTTTAAGGACTCATATTGTCAGTCGTTTGTGAGTATGTCCAAGGGAACATGACATTGTTGCACTGGGATTATGTGTTATTGTGTGGTTATATGTTGCCTGTACATGGTTATTATGTATCCTAGCTATAAAATATTATGAGGGAAAATGTTATATAGAACATATGTGGAATTGGTAGAAATGCTCTGCATAGAAGTTAGCTGCAGATCATTGCACACTCAAACATGTAGGCCTTGGGTCAGGACAGCTGCATGTGCATTAAGTGGTCCTGGGCAAACACTTGAGTTTAACATAAAGGTTTGTTCACTAGATATCTAATGAATGTGATCTCACGAGCTTTGATAGCCCAAGGTTGCAAGCCAAATGGTCTGACATCACACATACACAAATGTACACAAGGGTGTGGTATTGGAGAATATAAATATGTTGTTTTGTTCATTCAATAAAGGTTGAGAGATAGTTTTCAGATAAACAAGGTGTGAGACTATTTCTGTGTGTTGTATCCTGACTTGGGGAGTGGTCTTGCCATGGGCCACTAAGTAACTTGGATCCAGTATTCTCTGCCTGTACCTATTCAGAAGCCATCTTTTGTGCCACAGAGAACAGGAACTACATGATTCTGCTGGGGTAGGTTTGAACTAGGTTCATATCAAGCCCCCTTGAAGAAGCAGATCGTGACACCATCTATGTAGCCTACTTAATTTTTCTGCTAGTACAAATTCCTTCTAAAGTCATACACTGACCCTAAATATCCAGAGATAAAGTGAACAGTATTAACTGCTCTTTTATCTTTTCAACAATTTTACTCCATTTGATTAATTTATTTTGCTATCATATAAGTACTGGAAAGGTAAAAATAAAAGGGAACTAAAGAAAACAAACTATTATACAGTCTTAAATGCAAACTATCACACATAACAGCAGGGCCAAAAATAAAGTAATTTAACCTTGAACAAGTACAGAAGAGAGGTTAGTATCAGGTGACAAGAAAAGAAGCATAATTAAGTTTGCATAGTTTCTAACCAGCAAACACTGACTCTAAGACAACACACATTAAAAAAAATATGTGGGTGGGTGGAGGGCAGTAAGTTACATTAGAGGCCACACTCAATTTCTATATCAGGATTTGCATGGACTATTTTCTCATACTATGACACTCGCACAAGATTATGGTTATACAGGAGTATTGAATGGAGGACTTAAAATCAAACGTTCATAGGGATTTCCCCAAAGAACTTTACAAAATTGAAAATTCACAAACTTCCAGTCAAATGGTTTGGGTGTGGTACAGAGGGGCAATAGATGAATAGTGCATATTAAGGCTTAAGGTGATAAGCTTCTTTAAAAAGATGCATTTTTTGTGAGTTTCTACAGGTTTTGCGGTAGAAGTATAGTCTAGTGGAGCGACGCAAGGAATTCCAAAGACTTTCAACATTAGAAAAGTCCTGAAGCAAGAGTAAGAGTAAGTGATGAGAGGAGGTAAAAAGGTAATTAGCAGGACACAGAGGGTGGGTGTGTAGAAGAAAAACATATCCACAAACCGACATTCTACTCCAATACCCAGTCATGATACCAAAACACAGAGGCCTGATTTTCTTCACTTTATTTGGACACCCGTGGATCAGCAACAGAATAACATTCACAATGTCTGCTGCTGACATCAAATATATATAAACTAGCGACTTCCCCTTCAAAAAATGACAGCAATATAATTTTAAGCCAGGCAATGCTGTTTGCCACACATTGCGAGTCTCTCCCCTGTGTACTTTGCAGGCCTGTGAATGCTATACCTTCGGTTCTCATTGCAAGCCTCTCCCTCTGTCTCTTTTTGTCCGTCTCTCAGCCCTGTGTCTCTTTCCACCCTCTCCCCCCTCTACCTCCCCTGTGTCTTTCTCCTCTGTGTCTGTGCTGCAGTTTTGCCTGGGTCGCGATGAGTGCCGCTAAAGTCGTAAAGTATTGCGTGCCTCCCAATCAGCGGCAAACTGCTACGCAATGAGTCCCGCTGACTCTCGGTCCAGCGGGAATCGCGAACTGCGCCTGCGGCACTCATCTCCACCCCTGCAATGTTCACCTTTTGGCGCTCATTGCAGCTAAGTCCTGCATGCCTCCCACCCCGCAACTTCATCCCTTTGCGAGGGCTGCATTTGTGGGCCTAGCTTTGCGAGGCCCGCAATGGGACGACAACTCGCAGTACGACAACTATATTAGTGGTCGTATCTTTTTATAGTAGTCCTACATACAGGAAATAGTATATTCAATTACTACCTTATAGAAAATGGTACATTCCACCACCTCCTATTTCTAGACCAGTAAGATATTATTTATATTCTGCAATCCAAAGAAGATGGGACGTAAGTTGTAATCTGTATGCATAGGTCAAGTTGTTGACCATCCTTGGCTTTGGCCTTATGGACTCCTGGAGTACATTTTGTTAAGACTTAAGAGTTGTTGATGGCTTCTAGCAAACTTGCTAAATCTGGGACGTTCAGATTTAACAGTTCAGAGATATTTGTATTTCTCCACAACAGGTGGGGTTGTATTCTGAGATGAGAGCAGAGATATAAGAGGGTGCACTGTTGTTGAGAGCTTTGCAAGTTAGGGTCATAATATAACATGTTACTCTGGATGCTACTGAAAGACAGTGGAGTGATTGACAGGGAGGTGCTGCAAACTCTGAGCATTGAGTATGAGTTTAGTAGATTAGAATTTTAATTGTGGCTTGTGTAAGATAGTGACATATTTTGGAGATTGTTTTTGGTGAAAAAGATAAGATTTTGTTATTGATTCTATGTGAGGAATGAAAAAAAGGACAGTGTCCAGTAGAACCCCAATACAATTGACCTAAATGGTGGGAGTGACGATGGCCTTGTTACCAGTGAGAGATATTTGAGGAGTGGAGCTGTTGTAGAGGGTGGAATTAGTTGCTCAGTCTTAAGACATGTTGAATTTGGGCTGTAGGGTGGATATCCAGGATGAAATGCTTTAGAGGCTGTTGGCAACTCATGCTTGAAGAGAGGGCAATAGATTTGGTGTTGAAAGGTAGATTTAAGTCATTTGCATGATATTAATGATATTGAATTCGGTAAGATTTAGTTAGGGTATCAAGGGAGGATGTATAGATAGAGAAGAGGAGGTGGCCAAAAACGGAACCTTGGGGAACAGTCGTAGGGCTAGGTGAAGCAGTGATGCCAGAGAAGGAGACACTAAATGTTTGATCTTGTAGGTATGATGTGGACCATGTGATCTGTGTATGGGTGTGGCTATGACATGTTTTAAAGAGGATGGAAACTTGCCAGCTTTTAGGGAAAGGTTGAATAGATGTGTGAGAGCTGGGATAAAGGTGGTAGAGGATAGGATCAGCTAAAATAGGATCCTATGGACCGGTTATAAGGCAAGAGATTGATCGTAGACTGGTGACTTCATCCTTAGTTACAAGATCTAAGGAGCCCGCAATGGATGTACGTTTGGGGAAGGGTGAAAGCTGGGTATTGTCCATTTTTTGAGAGGAGGAATGTTTGAGCCACGTTCAGAGGAAAATTCATTACAAATGTTTTCAATTTTATGTTTAAAGTGGCAGGCAAAGTCTTTAGCCTTGGTGGGTGTGGGTAGCCTTGGCGAGGGTAGGTTGATGAGAGTTTTGAAAGTTGTGAATAAATGTTTGGGGTTGGAGGACTGATGTGATATTAATAGAGAGCAATAGTGCTATTTGGCAAGATTGAGGGCAGAAGAGTAGGAGCCCAAAATAAAGTTGTAATGGAGGAAGTCTGCTATGGTGCGAGATTCCCTCCATAGTCGTTCAGCAGGGTGGCTGCACCCCTGGATGTAGCATTTTTGTGTAGTGTGCCACAGTTGTAGATGTAAGTGAGTCTGTATGTTATTATGGGGGCAAGAGTGTCAAGTGTGCCATGTTGTACTGTGTGGTTGGGTTCTGGTGTAGAGTTTGAGAAAGAGACAGAAGGTTATACGGAAGAAGAAGGTATGAGAAAACATTGTGACAACATGTGTTAGCACAAGGCAAATAGAATAAATGTGAAAATAGAGGTAAAATGTGCCTAACTTGATTGTTCCTATCAGAGATGATTACAATTTAAGTGTGTTCAATCCTGTCCTATATAATTTCAATTGTAGATGGAAATGAGTGAGGGAACGTTGATCGGGTTGGCTTTTATTGGTGGGTAGGTAATGTGATGACTCAAGGGTAGGGGCTACTACAGCCCAGGGCTACCTGCTATAGACTACAGGTTAATTACCCACAAGGACCGTGGGGTTCTTGGAAATCTCGGCATCAGCACCCTGATATCTGGCTTCTGTATCAGTCAGGGTCTCTCCATCAGGAATCGGCAATTCCAGGAGTCTCCGTAACCTTCCTGTGGTGGTGACCAGTACAAGTTACTTGACAGGCGGAGACAGGATGAATATCGCAGCCATCCAGGGACAAATAAGAGACATACAATTTTCTATATGTCTCAGAAGTGAACTGTTTTATTTTTTAAAAGTCAGAAATATTTATAGCAGTTAGATACAGAGGGGGTGGGGTGTACACAATCTAACAATGAGAGGGTGTGGCAGACAATTACAGGAGATGACATCACATAGAGTCCAGCCGTAACTTGATGGCTGACAGCTTAGAACAATAGGGCTACCTTCTAATATACATCCTGTCACATTCTACAGGTCCTATCTAGCTAATCAAAGATGCACTTAGCTTAGCTCTCCTGATAGCCTCATGCCCCAATCTGGCATCACACTCTCTATGACTGTCAGCCTTGGCATCTCCACCTGTTTCCTTACTGCCCAGACATCAGTGGTCTGTGGTTCAGGACAGGTAACAGTCCCTGGGTAGTTTGGCAAACTCTCAGGGCTTGAACCATCCTTTGCCAACTGTTAAGTCTCCAGCTCCTCACCCTTGGTTAGCGGCTGGAACTTTTATGGTTGCTGATGATCTTCCAGGGGCCGGTGCTGCTTAACACTGCATCCTGGTCTTGCATCTACCAGGCGTCTGGACTGTTCTGCCTTTGTCCCTATCCTGGTGAGTTCCCAGCAGTCCCTCTGATCTCGCCTTTTCTGTAGTGGTCAGATCTCCAGGTACAATCTGGTTTCCTTCCTCCCACCTTATAGGGGTTTAGCCACCAGCCCATTTCCTCTGGCAGTGTATCCTCTGCTAGCTCAGCTAGGGAAGCATGGGGTAGCTGCAAGTACTTGAGCCAGGTCCCACCTGGGCCCACCTCCTCAAGCAGTTTCTCGTACTCTTTTTTCCAAATCCATTTCTTTATAAACCAAGGTTTGAGCAACCTTTCTTCTTCTTTCCCTGGGTCTATTTCCACATCCTTTTGGCTTTGTGCCAATAGGATTTCCCAACTCTCTGTGGTTCCAAGGCCACACTTTAGATCACTCTGCAGCACTTCAGGAAGCCCTTCCATCAGCCCAAGCTTGTAGAAAGAGGGCCATTGTGATGCAGGAATTATCAGCATTAGGTCCACATACTGATGTTCCAAGTCTAGCTCCAACCACACCAGGTTCTCAGGCCGTTCTGCTAGCTTCTCACCTGGCTAGAGCTCAAGAGAAGCCATCCGCTGATTTAGAAAAGCTGTTCACCTATCCTCTTCTGTGGCAATCCGTTGCCGCTCCAGCATACTGGTGATCAGACTAGTTTTCTCCCTGATCACCTCTGCAGAACTCCATGTGGTCCATGATCCCATTTATCCAGTGCTGGCCTTTCTTGGACTTGGACCTGGATTTCAAGGTTTGGCAAAATTGCTGGTCGGTTTCTGCATCCCCGCCAAGCCGCCGAAAGTACTGGACTTCAAAACTGCATAGATCACCATATCACCCTATCTCTTTACTTCCCCTGGTTTCCAAACTGCTGGAGTGGCTCGTCTATACCCGCCTTACCAGTTTCATCTCCTCTAACTCTATTTTGGACTCCTTCCAATCCGGCTTTTGGCCCCAACACTCCACTGAGACAGCCCTCATAAAAGTCACCAATGACCTGCTCACCGCCAAGTCTAAAGGCTACTTTTCCATTTTGCTTCTTCTGGATCTCTTTGCCGCCTTTGACACAGTTGACCATCCGCTTTTACTCCACATTCTCTCCTCCCTTGGCATTCGAGACACTGCTCTCTGGTGGTTCTCATCATACCTCCAAGGAAGATCATTTAGCGTCTTCTTCTCCGGCACCTCTTCTTCTCCTCACCCCCTGTCTATTGGCGTACCCCAAGGATCAGTCCTAGGCCCCCTCCTCTTCTACATCTACACATCCTCATTCGGTACCCTAATAAACTCTTTTGGGTTTCAGTACCATCTCTATGCAGACCTACCTCTCCGCACCAGATCTATCCCCCTCTCTTCTAGCACACGTCTCTGACTGCCTCTTTATAATATCCTCTTGGATGTCCACCCACCATCTAAAGCTCAACATGTCTAAGACTGAACTCTTAATTTTCCCACCCTCTACTACAGCTTCAATTCCGCACATCTCTCTCACTGTCAACAAATCCATCATCACTCCCACCTCTCAAGCCCGTTGTCTCTGGGTTCTACTGGACCCTGCCCTCTCTTTCATCCCTCACATAAGTCTCTTACTAAATCTTGCCTTCTCGATCTAAAAAACATATCCACAATACGCCATTACCTCACACAAGACTCTGCTAAGATTCTAATACACTCTCTCATCATTTCTCGTCTCGACTATTGCAACTCGCTCCTTGTTGGCCTGTCCACCACTTGCATCTCGCCACTTTATTCCATAATGAATGCCACCGCCAGACTACTCTTCCGTACACATCGTTCAGTGTTGGCAGCTCCTCTTTGTCAATCACTCTACTGGCTTCCCTTAGCCCCCAGAATAAAATGTAAACTCTTGACCCTAACTTATAAAACCCTCAACAACAGCTCACCCCCATACATCTCTGCTCTCATCTCCAAATACTCCCCACACGCACTCTTCGTTCTGCTAACAACCTTCTTCTTTCTACCACTCTTGTCACCTCCTCTCACTCCCGCCTCAAGGACTTTTCTCGCGCTGCCCCTATTCTCTGAAACTCCTTGCCTTGCTTCACCAGACTATCCTCCTGCCTTAAATCCTTCAAAACGTCAATAAAACCGCAACTCTTTAAAGAAGCCTTTACCCTTCCACCCTAACACGCTCAGCACTACTCTCTCCCTACCACATATAAACTTTTAGATTGTATGTTTGCGAGTTTCTATCCTGCAAGGTGCTTTAGGGAAAGCGCTATGGACACCGGATTCCAAGCTCAAAGACAGGGCCCTCCATTATTTGCAATGTGTTAATCCTGAACTTGTCATTGCCTGTAATTTAACTTATGTATAGCGCTACGGAATATGTTGGCGCGTTACAAATAAACAATAATAATAATATCCCATCCTTGCTGCCGGTTCTTGCACCGAGATCCCAGTACTGCCAACCAGTTGTGATGATCCAAGGGTAGGGGATACTACAAACCAGAGCTAGCACCCTGATAACTGGCTTCTGTATCAGTCAGGGTCTCTCCATCAGGAATCAGCGCTTTCAGGAGTCTCGGTAACATTCCTGTAGTAGTGGCCAGGACAAGTTACTTGTCGGGCGGAGATAGGATGAATATCGCAGCCATCCAGGGACAAATAAGAGACATACAATTTTCTATATGTCTCAGAAGTGAACTGTTTTATTTTTGAAAAGTCAGCAATATTTATAGCAGTTAGATACAGAGAGGGTTGTACACAATGTAACAATGAGAGGGTGTGGCAGACAATTGCAGGAGATGACCCCACATAGTGTCTAGCAGTAGCTTGATGGCTGGCACCTGAGATTAATAGGGCTACCTTCTAATATACATCCTGTCACATCCTACACATCCTGCTTATCTAACAAACAATCGGATAAAGAAGATTACAATACAATGGAGTGGCTGGATCCAAGCCATCTGGCCTTTTAATGACAAGATTTTCAAAGTGAAACCTGGCTTTCTGAACCACAATTTACAGGAAAAGTGGTTGGCTGCCAGGGTTAATTGTAATTGCTCTTTTGAATAAACAACAGACAGTGGCATTCTGTAAAACACCTTCTAGAAGCAAGAACTTTTTAGTATTGAAGACTCTATTTATCAGAATTTCTAGATTATACCCGAACTTTGTGCATTCCTTGCTTTTCCCTTCTTATTTTCAGTAGCTCTGTTACTTCTTATGTTTGTTTACCTTCATCTTGAACTTAAGCCATTTTTATTTTGGTATTATCCACAGAGTCATTCACTACAGATACCCAGCGGCCGCAGACTCAGAAAATTCAGCATAAGGTGATTGTGTGTTAACATTAGTCTGTTCCACATTACTGTATGCGTGTAAATGTATATCAACATTGATCTGTTTGCCAGCACTGTGTGTTGGAACAGTGAGAACATTTATTATATGTTTTTTTCTATTGCTCCATAGTTTAAGAAGAGAAAGAAGGTACTGAGCATGAAAAATAGGTGAGCTAAAGAACAGGATTGCTGTGTGTAGATTTTGGACAGTGATGGGTGTTCTAATGGATCACATTCTGTCTTTCAGGATTTGTAAGAAAAAATGGGAGTCTCCTGTGCTGCATTATACAGGACCAGTGCCAGCACCTCTCATCAACTCCCCGGATGAGTCGGTCCCCCAAATACTGCCACCTGATGTGCTGTACATGTTACAGAGTGTCAGGTAAGAACTTTAGTGCTCAATTTGTGGCTCTTCCATAATTTGTCCCTTTTTTATAAAACATTGTCTCTTTTTACCTCTTTTCAACTCTATGACCATAATTAAGAGAAGCCAGCATTTTTTCACAATCTAAAGAAGCACACTTGTCTAAATGTATCTAGCATATGTACTATAATATCAAATCTTACTACAGCAGTACAATTTTAGAAAGGCATAATAATTCCTTCCAAAAAGTGTACCTTATGCATTTTTATTTATCATGTACATTTTCACTGCCACTTTAATTAACTTTGGGTTGTGTAGATCGATCTAGAAACATTACACTGTATGCTGTCAAGGCACCGAGGATGAGTTGATAGAGCTTTCCTCAAACGGGAGTGCTGTGTATTTTAATGTTTTATTTTATCAGTGTTATACTCAGATTGTAACAATCTTCAATACATTCCATTTTCAGTATAACTAATAATTTAAAAACTTCATAATCACAGTTCCATAACCATGCCAGTGAGGATGCAATAAATTAATTCAGATTCAACAGCCACCATTTAATTGTGAACGGATATGATTTAACCATGAAATCAACTATTTCCACAGCTAAGAACTTGGACCCAAACATTAGACCCAAATATCAATTGGACCTAAACATCTATAGCCACTATATATCTCTATCTCCGCCATTCCTTCAAGAGGTTGTTTTTCATGAAAACCTCAATTTTACCCCAACTGATCCCCTGTGAGTATATCAAATGTGGCCTTTGGTGACCCAAAATATAAAAAAATAGCTTACTTCAGCAAAACAAAATTAAAATCTGCGCAAAGAATCGAACTAAACTGAATGCTTACCAGTTTAACCTAATGTGGTTAGCTATCAGTTCTCTGATTAATTTAATACTCAATTTTGTGCTACATACTTTTATAGCAAACTAAGCCACTATGTTGCACTTAATTTAAAAGTTAAACAAGTTGCAGAACATAGTACCAAACTCGTGAGCAACAGTAGGCTCTGTGTGGAAGTATATATTTTTCCACTGAAGTTAAACAAAAAGGGGTTGGTGTGTTATTACAGACTAATTAAGGTTAGGCACTTAGCCCCTCATAAAATAATCCCTAACAAGTTTATAACCATTAGTTAATGTTCAAACTTATGAATAGGATGGTTTAGTACACTCAAAAGAAGTGTGAATACAATATAAAGACACTGAATCCCCCCTCTTGAGTGTTGCTTCTGTGGAAATTAAATATCCAGTAGAGATGGCATAAGCTTTCTATTTTAAAACTTCATTTTTATATTAAAAACATATAGAAAAAAACAGATGAAAATAAAGTAAAAATTTAAAATAAACTGACTGTCCCGGATTACAATGTATTATGAGGACTCATTAATATACATATGATCAATTCAGAAATAATGAATGACTACATGGCCACTTTTAACAATCAACATGGAATTGGTATAATCCAAAATTCATAATAGTGGTACATCATTAAACTGTCATATTAGAAGTGAAAGCTGCCACAGATGTAATTTCAATGTACAATATGAGGTAAGTATATTATTGAACAATCTTAATTTTAATGTACAATATGAGGTAGGTATGTTGTTTAAGCTATGTTAAATAGTGAGATAGAGGAGAAATGTATTGATAAATAAACTTACTATAAGTTTTACGTCTGTTTCATCCTTGAATAGGAGGCAGAGGAAGTGCCTTATAAAGGGTAAGTATCCTGTAGTTGTATTTAACCCATTAACGCTTTTTATTTTAGATAGTTACCATACACATTAAACTGCTGAGAACAGAAGAAAAGAAATCCATCAATACCCCAGAATCTCACACTTAACAACGCATTGCAGCACAATTATGTTCCTTCACAATAAATTATTGTAATTCTACTACCAAATCTTAACCTTTCTTTTTACCTATAATTCATAAACATCAAATCACTCCAGACAAAGATATTTTTTCATGCTATGTTCCATATCTAATTAATTACCATATGGAAGGGTAGGAAAATATCCTACACTTTTACCAGTATCGACTCACTCAATTTATTGAAAATCAATAAAATTGTTCTCCTCATTGAGCCCATTGGGTATGACCGTATAAACATTGTGATCCATGTAGTTTCTGTCTTTAGCAACTCCACCTCTAGATTTCCCTGACAAATACCGAAATCAACTTTTTGCAGGATCCAACATTTAAGCTGCCATTTGCAATTATGTTTTTGAAAAAAATGTTTTGCAATATAGGGTCTTTCCCTTCTCATTATCATTTTTTTTTAATGCTGGCTACATGTTCAGGGTCTACGTCGTATTTCCCTAGGGGTCATTCCTACATGAAGTAACTTGCATGGACATTCCAAACTTTAAATAACACTGTAATTACTACAATTATAGAAACCTTTCAAGGTTACTTTTCTGCCCAACCTGTCTACAAATTCTACTTTTGAAGTCATAAATTGGCAAACACTGCTGTGACCAGAGGGAAACGTGCCATTCGGGAGGGAGCCATGCAATCTCTAGAGAAGTGACTCAACTGATAAATCACGTAAATTCTTGGATCTTCTCCAACTCATCTTAATATTGTCATCAATCACCATATTAAGATAAAAATAATTAAGACATCTGTGTGCTTATTGAGAATCTTTGAAATCTCTCGCCATTGATCACTAAATGTACCTATAATCTCACTGGTTCCTGTGTAACTTGTTTAATCTCATACGTAAAAATTCACCAGTTGGATGGAAGAAAATGTGAGCTCTGATTATGTAGTGTATTATTAGTCAATGTTGGTTTCCTATAATTATCTTTTCTAATTACACCAGATATATACTTGTTGACTGTAACATCCAAGAAATCCACTGAGGTCTGATCAACATGATAAGTCAGTCTAAGATTCAAATCATTAGTATTCAAGAACCTGATGAAACCATTCAGATCTTTTTGACTGCCTTCCCATATCAAAACAATATCCCTAATGTAACATAGCCACATGGTTATGTGATTGTAATTTTAGAATTAATTTTGTTAAATACAAAGGCCCTCATTCAATTGCAACTTGGCCAATTGAATAGGGGTCTAAATAAGCACATAACATATTTTTTTTAAAGACGTTTTCAGTTCGTAAGCATCTATCCAAAAGCAAGGTTTTCACTAACTAAAAACTTCTTTAAAAAAAATATGCTATGTGCTTATTTAGACCACTATTCAATTGGCCAAATTGCAATTGAATGAGGGCCAAAGTCTCTCTCCCACCAGCCAAAAATTAAAGGATTGACTAGGTGAAAAGGATAATCCTTTTTTTAAGAACACAAATTTGTGCATCAGTGACAATCATCTTGTACAAATTGATGACAAAATTATCTCCGTCTTTCACCAACCCATTCTTTTCAGCCAATTCCTTCTCTTGGTGGAGCCCTCGTTTAGCTTTTCTGTCTTGTAAATTCCGACCCTGAGAGGCAGTCATCCAAGTTTCTTGGGTCTCCATCACACTTGTCCACAGATGGATCCTGTCTTGATGAGCACTCTCTAAAAAAAAAATCACAGGAGCCCGATCTATAATCTACTGTTTGTACTGATGTAAGTCCCTCATCTTCAGTAGCGGAAGTTTCAGCACCTGATGAGACTCTAATAAACATTAGAGAGTGTGAGAATTCTTAAAAAAGAATTATCCTTTTCACCAAGACAATTTATTTGATTATTATAAAGAATGTACTTCTGTTTATAAGGAAATTAAACCATTTTTTGAAGATATATGATAACAGAATTTCACGAGATGCATTAGGTATACTGCCTTACTCCTTTTATTTAGGTGGTCCTAACAGGGATAGTGAATTTACTTTTCCTAATTTTGATGAGGATAATAGGGATACAAATTCTGAAATTAATTCACAGGTTCAAAGAGAGATGAGCTGCGTGAATAAATTGAAAATAAAATATTTTAATCCTCCTTTATCTAGCTGTCCTGCAGCTGATATATTTCTTAAATTAGTAATGAAAGATGTGGAGAAACTTGAAGGATTTAGAGGACACAATATCACAAGATTTGATAATACAGCTTTGAGAGAAATTGGATACTGGGAAGATGTAATTATCAAACCTTCAGATAAAGAGGGTAACTGGTCAATTGAGATGTATATATCAGAATCTCAGAGACCGCTAATCAATAAATTGTATAATAATCCAAGCAAGAACTGTGGATATAATATCTGAAAAATATTTCAGGTTTTTGACCATGGCATACCCAAAAGTTGTATGCTTTTATATGCTTCCCAATGTCCATAAAGATAAAAAGAAGCCTCCAGGAAGACCAATAATATCCGGAAACAGAAGTATAAGTGAGAAGGCTAGTAAATACCTTGACACTAGATTAGGAATGTACGTTCTTGGATTACCATCATATGTTCGGGATACTATGGAGGTTTTTATCAGAGTAGAGGGATTCACACTCTCCCTCCACCTTGCTTGTAACCTGTAATGTTTAATCACTATACATATCTATCGATCCTACTAATGGTTGTAAAGCGATTCGTTATTTTCTCCAAATAGATTCGATGAACAACTTGGAAAATAATTAATTTATCCTTAAACTGTTATATTTTATAGTAACCCATAATTTTTGCACCTTTTGGCCATGAGAACAGCTTACGCGCCTCAACTAAATTAATTCAGAATTTACCGATCACATAACCTTGTGGCAACGTTATATTGACAATAATTTTTTGATATAGGAAGGTAGTGAAGAAGATCTGGATAGGTTCATCAAGTTCTTGAAGGGATTAAGAATATAGTGGTGTTTCTGTTAAAAGAGCTTATCATAGAGCTTTTCTTAAGCAGAGGGAGGAATTATTGGTACCTAAGATTAAACAAGTTAAACAGGAACCGGAGAGGCTCAATGGCAAGAGATTTCAGTCATTCTCAATAAACACACAGGTGTCTTAAAAATGGATTTGTCCGTGCAAGTTGCTTTATATAGGAATGACCAATAGGGAAATACGACATGAACATGTAGCCAACATAAAAAAAAAAAATTGATAATGAGAAGGGAAAGACCCTAACTTCGACTGCAAAACATTTCTTTGAAAAAGATGATTGCAAATGGCAACTTAAATGTTGGATCCTGCAGAAAGTAAATTTAGGGATTTGTAATGGAAGATGAGTCAGAAACTAGATGGATCACAATGTTTAATACTGTGTACCATATGATGACGTATGATGTTTATGGTAACTATCTGAAATAAAGAGAGGACAACCATGGGTTAAATACAACTAATGGGATACTTGCCCTTTTATAAGGCGTCTCCTATTCACGGCCTCAGGTGGAAGCAAACACAAAACTCTTCTGACTTTATGATTCACTTTAAGATTATCATGATTATATCTGTATAGGAATGATTTAATGTATACACTGTAATAAACTAAATATATGTTTATTTATCATTATATTTAATGGTATATGTGACGTCACGCCATTAGCATATACCTATTACTCAATCCCATCCGCGGCACCTACAATTAACCCCCCTCTATGCTGGGGATCCCCATCGGGACCCCTGAAGTGTACCCACATAAACCCCTTGCTGCAGGGGTCCATAGGGTAAAGGTCCTGAAAGGACTCGCACTAAAAATATTAACCCCAGGCAACACTAATTAACCCTATAACTCATGAAGGTCAATACAGACTCCCATAAGACCTTAGTTAACCCTATAACTCATGGTTGTCAATACAGACCCCCATAAGGCCTTAATTAACCCTATAACTCATGGGGGTCAATACAGACCCCATAAGGCCTTAATTAACCCTATAACTCATGGTGGTCAATACAGAACCCCATAAGGCCTTAATTAACCCTATAATTTATGGTGGTCAATACAGACCCCCATAAGGCCTTAATTAACCCTATAACTCATGGTGGTCAATACAGACCCCCATAAGGCCTTAATTAACCCCGTCACTCATGAAGGTCAATACAGACCCCCATAAGGCCTTAATTAACCCTATAATTTATGGTGGTCAATACAGACCCCCATAAGGCCTTAATTAACCCCGTCACTCATGAAGGTCAATACAGACCCCCATAAGCACTTAATTAACCCCGTCACTCATGGTAGTCAATACAGACCCCCATAAGGCCTTTATTAACCCTGTCACTCATGAAGGTCAAAACAGACCCCCATAAGGCCTTAATAAACCCTATAACTCATCGTGGTCAATACAGACCCCCATAAGGCCTTAATTAACCCTATAACTCATGGTGGTCAATACAGACCCCCATAAGGCCTTAATTAACCCCGTCACTCATGAAGGTCAATACAGACCCCCATAAGGCCTTAATTAACCGTGTCACTCATGAAGGTCAAAACAGACCCCCATAAGGCCTTAATTAACCATATAACTCATGGTGGTTAATACAGACCCCCATAAGGCCTTAATTAACCCTATAACTCATTGTGGTCAATACAGACCCCGATAACTCCTTAATTAACCCTTTAACTAATGGTGGTCAATACAGACACCGATAAGGCCTTAATTAACCCCGTCACTCATGAAGGTCAATACAGACCCCCATAAGGCCTTAATTAACCCTATAACTCATGGTGGTCAATACAGACCCCCATAAGGCCTTAATTTACCCCGTCACTCATGAAGGTCAATACAGACCCCCATAAGGCCTTAATTAACCCCGTCACTCATGAAGGTCAATACAGACCCCCATAAGCACTTAATTAACCCCGTCACTCATGGTAGTCAATACAGACCCCCATAAGGCCTTTATTAACCCTGTCACTCATGAAGGTCAAAACAGACCCCCATAAGGCCTTAATTAACTGTATAACTCATGGTGGTCAATACAGACCCCCATAAGGCCTTAATTAACCCTATAACTCATCGTGGTCAATACAGACCCCCATAAGGCCTTAATTAACCCTATAACTCATGGTGGTCAATACAGACCCCCATAAGGCCTTAATTAACGCCGTCACTCATGAAGGTCAATACAGACCCCCATAAGGCCTTAATTAACCGTGTCACTCATGAAGGTCAAAACAGACCCCCATAAGGCCTTAATTAACCATATAACTCATGGTGGTCAATACAGACCCCCATAAGGCCTTAATTAACCCTATAACTCATTGTGGTCAATACAGACCCCGATAACTCCTTAATTAACCCTTTAACTAATGGTGGTCAATACAGACACCGATAAGGCCTTAATTAACCCCGTCACTCATGAAGGTCAATACAGACCCCCATAAGGCCTTAATTAACCCTATAACTCATGGTGGTAAATACAGACCCCCATAAGGCCTTAATTTACCCCGTCACTCATGAAGGTCAATACAGACCCCCATAAGGCCTTAATTAACCCCGTCACTCATGAAGGTCAATACAGACCCCCATAAGCACTTAATTAACCCCGTCACTCATGGTAGTCAATACAGACCCCCATAAGGCCTTTATTAACCTTGTCACTCATGAAGGTCAAAACAGACCCCCATAAGGCCTTAATTAACTGTATAACTCATGGTGGTCAATACAGACCCCCATAAGGCCTTAATTAACCCTATAACTCATCGTGGTCAATACAGACCCCCATAAGGCCTTAATTAACCCTATAACTCATCGTGGTCAATACAGACCCCCATATGGCCATAATTAACCCTTTAACTAATGGTGGTCAATACAGACCCCGATAAGGCCTTAATTAACCCCGTCTCATGAAGGTCAATACAGACCCCCATAAGGCCTTAATTAACCCTATAACTCATTGTGGTCAATACAGACCCCCATAAGACCTTAATTTACCCCGTCACTCATGAAGGTCAATACAGACCCCCATAAGGCCTTATTTAACCCCGACACTCTTGAAGGTCAATACAGACCCCCATAAGGCCATAATTAACCATGTCACTCATAAAGGTCAATACAGACCCCCATAAGGCCTTAATTAACCCTTTAACTAATGGTGGTCAATACAGAGCCCGATAAGGCCTTAATTTACCCCGTCACTCATGAAGGTCAATACAGACCCCCATAAGGCCTTAATTAACCCTATAACTCATGGTGGTCAATACAGACCCCCATAAGGCCTTAATTAACCCCCGTCACTCATGGGGGTCAATACAGACCCCCATAAGGCCTTAATAAACCCTATAACTCATGGTGGTCAATACAGACCCCCATAAGGCCTTAATTAACCCCATCACTCATGAAGGTCAATACAGACCCCCATAAGGCCTTAATTAACCCTATAACTCATGGTGGTCAATACAGACCCCCATAAGGCCTTAATTAACCCCGTCACTCATGAAGGTCAATACAGACCCCCATAAGGCCTTAATTAACCCTATAACTCATGGTGGTCAATACAGATCCCCATAAGGCCTTAATTAACCCCGTCACTCATGAAGTTAAATACAGACCCCCATAAGCACTTAATTAACCCTGTCACTTATGGTAGTCAATACAGACCCCCATAAGGCCTTTATTAACCCTGTCACTCATGAAGGTCAAAACAGACCCCCATAAGGCCTTAATTAACTGTATAACTCATGGTGGTCAATACAGACCCCCATAAGGCCTTAATTAACCCTATAACTAATCGTGGTCAATACAGACCCCCATAAGGCCTTAATTAACCCTATAACTCATCGTGGTCAATACAGACCACCATAAGGCATTAATTTACCCCGTCACTCATGAAGGTCAATACAGACCCCCATAAGGCCTTATTTAACCCCGTCACTCATGAAGGTCAATACAGACCCCCATAAGGCCTTAATTAACCCTATAACTCATGGTGTTCAATACAGACCCCCATAAGGCCTTAATTAACTCTGTCACTCATGAAGGTCAATACAGACCCCCATAAGCCTCTATTTAACTCCATCAGTCCCATAAGGGTATATTATGACCATTATGGGCCTGTTACAACCCAACATTAACCACAAGGACCATCATGACACTAACTACAAACACTACACTATAACCCCCAATAAACCATTTAATCTAAACTAACCCACCTCTACACTAATCTATTAACACTTACACTACCTACCTACACTACCTACCCCCTAATAAACCTCCCCACCACTCTAATTACAAAAAATAAAAAAAAACTACCTTACAAAAAATAAAAAAACCTACCTTACAGAAAATAAAAAAACCTACAGTACAGAAAAAAAACCTACAGTACAGAAAAAAAACCTACAGTACAGAAAAAAAACAAATACATTACAACCCCCCCCCCCCCACTACAGAAAATAAAAAAAATTACACACCTGAAAAGGAAAGACAGATATACACAATACATTACATACATACATATAATACATTACATTACATATATTACATATAATACATTACATTACGTACATTATATTACATACATTACATATATTATATTACATATAATATATTATATATAATACATTACATACAATACATTACATTACATACATTACCTATAATATATTACATATAATACAATCAAATACCCCCTATCTATCTAACATACAATCTATTTAATATAAAATAAATCCTAACTATATCAAATACATCCCCCTATCTATCTAATCACATCACATATATAGTTGTGAGCGTACGGGCCGTTGCTCACGCTTGCGAGTGCGAGGGCTGCGGGCAAGGGCCTCAGTTGCTGGCATGGAGCGCAAGCCGCGGCCCTCGCGTAGCGAGGGCTGCGGGCAAGGGCCTCAGTTGCTGGAATCCCTCTCTGTCCCTCCCTTTTTCCCTCTGTCCCCTCCACATTCTCCCTCTGCCCCTCCCCTGTCTCCCTCTGTCCCTCCCCTTTCCCTCTCTCTGCTGCCCCCCGTGGCCGCTCTCCCCGCCTCCCAGTGATGATCCCACTGTGTCCCCACACACAGCACAGTGACCGGTGCCGCCATGAGCTGTGAGGTCCGGGATGTGAGTGAGGAGGACCCGGAGCTGGCCTCCCGTGAGCCGCCAGGCCGGGCCCTCCAGCAGGAGGAGAGCAGCTTCCTGGAGAAGGTCTGGTGGGACAAAGAGCAGCCTGGAGCCCCCGGGACCCGCAGGAGCCAGGTGTCACCCCACTCACCTCTGAGTGTGCCCCGCAGCAAGCTACTGCGGCCCTCAGTCTCCCTCTCTGTCCCTCCCTGTTTCCCTCTCTTCCCTCCCCAGTCTCCCTCTGCGCCTCCCCTATCTCCCTCTGTCCCTCCCCTGCCCCTCTTTTTGCTGCCCCCCATGGCCGCTCTCCCCGCCTCCCAGTGATGATCCCACTGTGTCCCCACACACAGCACAGTGACCGGTGCCGCCATGGGCTGTGAGGATCGGGATGTCAGTGAGGAGGACCCGGAGCTGGCCTCCCGTGAGCCGCCGGGCCCTACAGCAGGAGCAGAGCAGCTTCCTGGAGGAGGTCTGGTGGGAAAAAGAGCAGCCAAAGGAGCCAGGTGTCACCCTCCTCACCTCTGAGTGTGCCCGCAGCCAGCAACTGCGGCCCTCAGTCTCTCTCCTCGTCCCTCCCTGTTTCCCTCGGTCCCCTCCCCAGTCTCCCTCGGTCCCCTCCCCAGTCTCCCTCGGTCCCCTCCCCAGTCTCCCTCGGTCCCCTCCCCAGTCTCCCTCTGCCCCCTCCCCAGTCTCCCTCTGTCCCTCCCCTGTCCCTCTCTCTGCTTCCCCCAGTAGCCGCTCTCCCCTCCTCCCAGTGATGATCAAACTGTGTCCCCACACACAGCACAGTGGCCTGGGAACTGGTCATAGTGACGGAGGAGAAGACAGGTGAGAGACACCAGAGACAGAGTGACCTGTATGTGGTTATACCCACTCACACTGTGGGATCATGTATCTAATAGAGCAGAGTGGGGCTAGAACTTATTGTTGGCAATTATTGGTAATCTGTACAGTATCACATATATAGTTGTTAGTTGTTGCTAACGCTTGCGTGCTTGCGAAGCGAGGGCCGCAGTTTGCAAGGAACGCTGCCAGCAACTGCAGCCCTCGCAAAAAAGTACAAGACACGTTACGACCAATTACAACCTCGCAAAAAACGGCTGCAATTTGCGGACATGAAAAAAACACAATAAATACACACAACACATACATAAAAAGCTTACCTACAGCAAGAGGGAGCATGCAGGACCTCAAAAAATGAAGTTACACCTCATTTTAACTCAAAATAAAAGAGTTTAGACACTAAAAAAATTATCTAAGCGAGAGGTGTGGATAGAAGCAAACAGAGAGGAAGCAAAATAACAGAGCTCCCTGCAATAAGGCTTTAAAACAACATGAAAATACCAAGCAATTTGGATTATTTTTGATCTACAAGACCAGGTTGCAGTGACTGAACAGTCTGGATTGCTCTGGCACTGTGCAGGAACTTTTGGACTTCACTTTAATACAGATCTACTGGACTGAAAGATACTGGATGGGGCGCAATCAACAACTATTGGGAAGGTGTCTGGTGGGTCTAAACCCCAAAGGGGACCCTCTTATGTCATCCTACCCCAGCTAGACCCCAGCTCACCTACCCAGGGAAGGGCCTCTTGATGGGAGATATAAAGTGGAGCACAACATATAATTTTTCACTTCATATTTGAAGGAAAATTAACAAGCACTCTATATGGGTTACTACTGAAAGCTAACACAGGGTAAAGCTAGCAATAGCCCTGCAACTATACACAGACACTGGTGGGCATAGAAAAAAAGTGATTGAAGTGCATTCAATGAACTTCTACACCAACCTGGGATCATAAGGAGCAAGTGAAGTTGTACTCCCACACCCCAGGGACTGTACCTGTACACCCTGTATAAAAGACAGCTCAAGACTACCACCAAGTGTCAGCTGACGAAAATTACATGCTCAGGCTTATAAATATATCAGTGCTTCTGAAATCGACTACAACTGACAAGCCTACTTAGGCCTCTACAACCCAGTGTCCTTTGATTTGCTATTGTCTACGGAAGTTTGTTAAGTGTGTGACTAGAGCCTGTTTTGCATTCTTATGTTCTAGCCCTATTTCAAACGACAGCCAAGCCCTGATTTTTTGTTGTCAATATTTACAGCTGTGGCAAAGAATCCAACTATCATTGCCTTGGAACTGTGACACACAACTCTGCAAGATCTTATGCCTCACTCCCCTGTGATAGGGGGCATTTTGTTACTGGTGGTGTCTATACTCTAACTAGGGCAGGGCTAGGCCCGGTGACTGACCGCCATTCTGATTTCACTAAGTGCATGCAGCTGCCTGACACCAAAGGCAGGTGGATACAATTGTTATCTGTCAAAGTAGACAAGGGGCACCATCTACCCTACATTGGAAGATCACAGAGTCTTTAATGTGCACAATAAAAGTATTTTATTCCTTCTTTGGCGGATCAAGCTACAATGTGGCTGGTGCTGAGCAGAGCACACTACAATACAACCGCCCAATGGTCAAAGTGACAATTCCTGAAGCACTCTGGTAACTTACTATATCTTGGGGTCTAATGGGATGCACATATATTCAGTTTACTGCAATAAAGATATACAACACTACCACCCAGAGAAATTTCAGGAATATAACATCAGTGGTCTTTAAACTACATTAACTTACTACTACAAGAAATTAAGACTATCAATTACCTCTGATACTTCCCTGGTCTGCCACTGCCATCTGGTGGAGGAAAGTGGTAAACCACAAAGGGACTTCCTGATAGCACAAAGCTTATGGAGGACATCAGAGCGGACATCCAAAAAGTCTCAGCAGACTTGACGTCCAAGATAAAAAGAGTGGACGCTAAAACTGACTCGCTGGAAGAGAAATATAACAAACTAAAACAATCTCATGTCAAGATTGAGGAAGAAATCTCCATGCTAAAGGAGGAGCAAGCCCGCCACTTTACATCTCAGGAAGACCTAGAAAATAGATCTCGGAGACAGAATATCAGACTGAGAAACGTACCCGAATCAGTAACTGACCTCCATTTATACATGTCAGAGCTCTGTGAGTTTCTGCTACCAAATCTGGACTCTGAGCAATATAGACTGGACCGGATCCATAGAGCTCAGGGAGGTCATTCTACCATGTCTGAATGCCCCAGAGATATCATCGCCCGCTTTCATTTCTTTACAACTAAGGAAATGTTCATGAGAGCATCCTGGCTGGGGGTATTCCTGACATCGAAGGGCACCGACCAAGTGTCTTTGCGGACCTCGCTCAACAAACGTTATTCAAGAGGAAAATGATGAAACCACTCCTGGGCAACATCCTGGCCCATGGCTGGAAATACTCTTGGGGCTTTCCATTTTGCCTACTGATTGCCAGGGACGGCAAGTTCTTTACCATCAGAACCCTAGAGGAGGGGACGGCCCTTCTAGCTACCTGGGGCATTACGTTAACAGATGCTCCTGGAGTTTCTGGCGACAGCCAACCCATCAGGGAGTTGACAGAGGGTCCCCGAGGAAGAACAGTTGGCCTTAATTCTCGTGGTAGAGGTTCCAACCTCCCCTCCAGAAGACATCAAAACAGGGCCCCTGACCAGCCAGATGTGCCATAGATCCAATAACACTGTGATGTATTGTTATATGATATGTTATAGTTATGTTCTACCTCTGATTTTGATCTTCTAAAACTTGCGACCAAAATATGAACAGACATGACTAGTTAAACTCTTGCATAACTATCTGTCACTTTAGAAGAATATTTCTTCTTTTTTTTTTATATAGATATTGATAGTGTCACTTAAGGGCTTCACCATATACATACCCCCCCCCCCCCCTTGCAAATCCACTCAGTATTGGAGTCTAAAACTACTGGACTCACCAATTTAATTAAAAGGACAGCGCTCGCTCTCCTTGAAGTAGTGTTATACTACATTCCTAGTTTTGTTATATTCTATTAGTATAATATTATTTTTAGAATGAAAAAAAAAAAATTTATGTCAACAAATTTGACGCTGGATTACTTGACAAGCAGTTGCAACCACTGTATATTGTTGTGTTCTCCTCATCCGTTCTACCTTAACATTTTACTTTACGTTTACATCAATTTGCACAGTGAAGTGACGCAGGTGGTTTCTGGACGGAGTCCCAGCGGGAGGCTCATCAGACTGGATACTCGAAGGCGGCTATAACCCTTCGTGCTCTACTAAGCTTAGCCTTGAGCCCCAAACAAACGGTGAGTCATGAATATTAATATCATTTCACATAATGCTCCGGGCCTTAATGAACCTATTAAGAGAGGGGTTGCCATAAAAGAGTATCAGAGACTAGGGGGAGATGTAATATTTGTGCAAGAAACACATTTTAAGAAACTAGCGGTCCCCAAATACTGGGGGAAAACATATAAACAAACTTTCCACTCCACCGCAACAGAAAAGAAAAGAGGGGTGACACTCCTTACTCATAATAGGCTTACATTTAGCCACACCCGCACTCAGACCCAGAGGGTACATATATGGCAGTACATGGCACCATTCATGACCAGAAAATTACCTTCCTTAACATATATGCGCCAAACACTGATCAGAAGCAATTCTTCACTAAGATTTCAGATCTGATTATGGGCTGGGAGCACTCCCTCCTGATCATAGGGGGGGACATGAACACAGTCCTAGATCCATCTACAGACAAATCAACTGCTACCACTAAACTCACACCTCCCACGGCTACCAGAGCTTTTAAACATATTCTCAGATCTAATTGCCTGATAGACAGTTGGAGGATAAAGAACCCCACTGATCGAGAGTATACTTTTTACTACCCCAGACATCTGTCACACTTCAGAATTGATTACCTGTTCATTCAACAACACCTATCACTAAACTTAGAAGCAGCTTCCATTCGACCTATTTCGTGGTCAGATCATGACCTGGTTCTGATCTCCCTGTCTGGACTTCTACCAGCGGGACGGTCCCCCTCGTGGGCACTAAATCCCTGTCTATTAAACCTGACAGTATGTTGGCCAGAAAGCTTAAAGCACAGAGGGCGGACTCATGCATCCCAAAGATATTTACTAAAGGGAAAGGCCCGGTCTCTAAACCAGACCAGATTGCTGATGTCTTTCGACAATTTTATACAGAACTGTATTCCGCCCCCTCCCACTCAGGTTCCTACTCACAAATCACAAATTGATGAATTTCTTTCTAAGGATTCAGCTGCCACAAATTGAGGAATCACAGGCAGAGATCCTAGCAGACCCCATAACGTCTGAGGAAATTAAACAGGCTATTAAGGCTACGAGATCACATGCAGCACCTGGTCCGGATGGATTCACAAATTTTTATTATAAACAATACATCAATCTCTTGCCACCGCACCTCCAAGAATTATTTAACAGTTTCCTCTCTGGTTCTTTAGTCAGACCAGAATTTCTAGAGGCTAAAATTATCGTAATACCCAAAGAGGGGAAAGACCCAGCACAGTGCGGTAGTTATAGATCTCGTTGATCAACACGGACCTCAAATTATATTCCAAAATAATGGCAAACAGATTGGCCCCATTGTTGCCGGACGTGATCCAGCAGGTAGAGAAGCACCCAACAACACCAGGAGAATCTTTAACCTGATAGACTTGGCTACCAGAGAGGATATCCCGCTAATGCTCCTATCTTTAGACAGCGAAAAGGCATTTGATAGAGTAGACTGGACTTTTATGTGGAAAACTTTGGCGAAGTTTGGTCTGGGGGACGGCTTTTTAAAGGGCATTATGCCTTTATACAGCGGTCCCAGATCATGAATTATATATCAGGGATTTGTGTCCAAACAATTTAATATTACTAGGGGAACTAGACAGGGCTGCCCACTCTCCCCCTTGCTCTTCGCCCTTAGTCTTGAACCATTGGCAGCGGCAGTTAGAAATTGTCCAAACATTAAAGGAGTGCAGATTGGCCCTAATGAGCATAAGCTCAACCTTTTTGCAGACGGTATCATGCTGTCACTTACAGATCCAATACCAAGCTTGACTAATTTATTCCAATTGCTCACAGACTTTGGCAGAGTGTCAGGGTTCAAAATCAACACTAACAAGAGCATAGCCCTCAACATTACACTACCCCAAACGATGAAACAGAACTTAGAAAACAGCTTTCCCATAAAATGGGCCCCCAAACAGATAACTTATTTGGGTATTTATATTCTTCAGTCTATAGCGTTGGTATACGAGGCAAATTTTCCTCCTGTCTTTAACAGAATCAAGGCAGATATCTCCAAGTGGTCCCTCCTTAATATCTCATGGTTGGGCAGAATAAATTCCATCAAGATGAATGTGATTCCCAAATTATTATACCTATTTAGGACAATCCCAACCCCGATCAGGTTACCCCGACCTTAGAGTGATGCAAAAAACACTTTTTAAGTTCGCCTGGAATAACAATAAACCAAGAATCAATAGAACCACAATGTGTGCGCCTAAACAGAAAGGGGGGCTAGCCTTCTCTGATCTAATCAAGTATTATAAGGCCACTAGATTAGCTCAAACCACGACCTGGTTTAAAAAAGAGGCCATATCGGTGTGGGTAGACATAGAGAGGCAACTTCTAGAAGACAAGCATTGGGTACTACCGCAGGTTTTATGGCTTAGCTTAGGTCGGGACCTACGAACAGGAGAGTTACCAATTTGTATTAGCCACTCTTTGAAATTATCGAAAGACCTGAACAGAAGGGTAAACCTCCTGAGCGTGGGTTCTGGCTTGATTCCACTATGGCAATCTCCCAAAGGTCAGCACCTCAATAAATTTACCCAGATGAAATGGTGGATAAAGAACAAAATAACAATTGTGGCAGATACCTGGGTGACCTCACAAAGCAACACATCGTCAATTATCACTGACATAATTCAGGTGCCACATAGAGAGTGGCTTAATCTGATGGCAATTAATGAGACACTAACACACTCTACGAAAATCAACAAATATCCTACCAAACCTCCCTTCGAGAAATGCTGTATCAACAATCCCTGAGGTAAGGCCAATATAGCCATCATTTACAATTAGATGGTGTCTCTTACCAACAGGGTTAAACCACATTACCAAACTGCATGGGAGGCTAAATTGCAGGTAACTCTAGACGACAGCCAATGGAATAAGATCCTCAAACAAGCCAATACCTCTTCACTAAACGTGACACTAAAAGAAAACTCTTTTAAGACAATAATGAGGTGGTACCTTACACCAGCAAGACTCCATCTTCTGAACAAAACACACCCGGACACATGTTTTAGGGGCTGCACAGACACTGGTACACTGATTCACATGCTGTTGGAGTGTCCGAAAATAAGACCCATATGGACAGCAACATACGACCTATTAGAAACACTTTTGGGGACAACAGTAACACAAAAGCCTGAGGAAGCTTTGCTAGGCCTTCCAATTACGGGGCTATTCAAATCAGAACAATGTTTAACAACACAGATATTTTTGGCCACGAGATGCATCATAGCTAAACACTGGAAACTTACCTCCCCTACTCACATTGAAGTACTTCACAAAATCAGGTTCATTCGGGCTATGAGCTCACTTTCAGCTGAAATTGATGAAAGATACCGTCGATGGGCCTCCTGCTGGGACTTATGGACTCTACGAGGTCCACAATAAGGTTTGTGTGAACTACTTTTATGGGTTGACCTTATGTTTGATCTATGGTTTCACCTTACTGTACCTCCTGGACACATGCCTGCTTTGAGGAATGTATATATGTTCAAGACCTTGTGTGACTTTATATATATATATATATGTTTTACATGTTCATGTCTTATTCTAACCAAAAAAGAAAAACTTTGAAAGAAACTTTTTGATATATCTTGTTGATACTTGAGAGATTTGTTATATGATTTGCTGAACTTACGATGTTATATTTGTTTATTCTTTCAATAAAAAAGTTAATTATAAAAAAAAAAATAATAATCTCTAAGCGAGAGAAAAAATGGCCGCCGAACAAAACGAAAACGAGGCTACAGGACTCCAACATACGCAAAACACCACCAGAAACACGCAAAACACCACAAAACACCTACGGATATTCCACTAAGACGCATACCACATATTACCCACCATTTTAGAACAATAACTTATACAATGCTGAAGTATACAGCTACGCTAACGGTTTTGTCTTGCGCACGCACACTATTACACTCCACACATTCATCACGCTTACACAGCAGCTCCACACCACTAATGCTGCAGCAACATCAAAACAGATTGCCAGCTCTTCAACACAATGTTTCCTGCATATATTACTTCAAAATAGGTCAACTATATTAATTTATTAATCTATTATTTATTTGATTATTATACACCAAACACCATTAGCTCACTTACAATTTCATTGCCGTCATTTTTTGACGGGCAATTTGCTAGTATACAATAAATCCTAACTACATACACAGACCCTAATTCTAAGCTAAAATAAAATAATTACAGTCCTAACTACACAGACCCTAATTCTAAGCTAAAATAAAATAATTACAGTCCTAACTACACAGACCCTAATTCTAAGCTAAAATAAAATAATTAAGACCACTTACCTTTAAGATGTCCCTTCAGATCAGTAACCTAGGGATAAAACAAAACAAAATAATTAGTACAAAACATTAACATGAAATAAATAAACATTATATAATTCTAAATATTCTACTCACCTTTCCAGCATGTCCCGTCATTGTTCAGCTCTTCCGGCGCGGCCCTGTTAAAAAAACACAATACATTAATACAATATACAAACAGGAAATAAAATAAACATATAAACATCTAAATATACATTTAACTTACCTCCCCGCGATGTCCTCGGCCTCCTCCCCTTCAGCCCCGGATGGGCCCGGAACCATCCACGCACTAAAAAAAAAAGAAAACTAACTGAGATCTGCACTCGCAGACCTCCCCGACGCTAATGAGCCTCCCGGAGTCTTTTCCAGGAGGAAATTGGGAATGGCGGCTTGTGATTGGCTGAAAAAGCTGTCAGCCAATCAGAAGTCGTCAATGTATGAGCCAATCAGGATGCGCAGATGTCTTATACCAATCACTCCGTGGGGGTGTATCCCATAGTGATTGGCTGAAGGCATCTGAGCCTTGTGATTGGTTCCAATAAAGATTGACAAGTGCTTAAGCCAATCAGGGTGGGATATTGGGGTGTATCCCATCCTGATTGGCTCACACATTGACGACTTCTGATTGGCTGAAATTGATAGACAGCTTTTTCAGCCAATCACAGGCTAAAGACTCTGGGAGGCTCATTAGCGTCGGGGAGGTCTGCGAGTGCAGATCTCCCTTAGTTTTTTTTTTTTTTTTTTAAAGCGCGGATGGTTTGGGGGGCCCACCTGGGGCTGAAGGGGAGGAGGCTGAGGACCTCGCAGGGAGGTAAGTTGAATGTATATTTAGATGTTTATATGTTTATTTTATTTCTTGTTTGTATATTGTATTAATGTATTGTGTTTTTTTAACAGGGCCGCGCCGGAAGAGCTGAACAATGACGGGACATGCTGGAAAGGTGTGTAGAATATTTAGAATTATATAATGTTTATTTATTTCATGTTAATGTTTTGTACTAATTATTTTGTTTTGTTTTACCCCTAGGTTACTGATCTGAAGGGACATCTTAAAGGTAAGTGGTCTTAATTATTTTATTTTAACTTAGAATTAGGGTCTTTGTAGTTAAGACTGTAATTATTTTATTTTAGCTTAGAATTAGGGTCTGTGTAGTTAGGACTGTAATTATTTTATTTTAGCTTAGAATTAGGGTCTGTGTATGTAGTTAGGATTTATTGTATACTAGAGAATTGCCCGTCAAAAAATGACGGCAATGAAATTGTAAGAAATTGTAAGTGAGCTAATGGTGTTTGGTGTATAATAATCAAATAAATAATAGATTAATAAATTAATATATTTGACCTATTTTGAAGTAATATATGCAGGAAATATTGTGTTGAAGAGCTGGCAATCTGTTTTGATGTTGCTGCAGCATTAGTGGTGTGGAGCTGCTGTGTAAGCGTGATGAATGTGTGGAGTGTGATAGTGTGCGTGCGCAAGACAAAACCGTTAGCGTAGCTGTATACTTCCGCATTGTATAAGTTATTGTTCTAAAATGGCGGGTAATGTGTGGTATGCGTCTTAGCGGAATATCCGTAGGTGTTTTGTGGTGTTTTGCGTGTTTCTGGTGGTGTTTTGCGTGTTTAGAGTCCTGTAGCCTTCGTTTTGTTAGGCGACCATTTTTTCTCTCGCTTAGAGAATTTTTTAGTGTCTAAACTCTTTTATTTTGAGTTAAAATGAGGTGTAACTTCATTTTTTGAGGTCCTGGATGCTTCCTCTTGCTGTAGGTAAGCTTTTTATGTATGTGTTGTGCATATTTTTTGTGTTGTTCATTTTTTCATGTCCGCGGGTTGCGGACGTTTTTTGCGAGGTTGTAATTGGTCGTAACGTGTCTTTTACTTTTTTGCGAGGGCTGCAGTTGCTGGCAGCGCTCCTTGCCAGCAACTGAGGCCCTCGCTTCGCGAGGCCCTCAAATGCTGGCATGGAGCGCCTTTGGCGCTCCTTGCCAGCAACTGCTGCCCTCGCTTCGCAAGCCTGCAAGCGTTAGCAACAACTAACAACTATATATGTGATACTGTACAGATTACCAATAATTGCCAACAATAAGTTGTAGCCCCACTCTGCTCTATTAGATACATGATCCCACAGTGTGAGTGGGTATAGCCACATACAGGTCACTCTGTCTCTGGTGTCTCTCACCTGTCTTCTCCTCCGTCACTATGACCAGTTCCCAGGCCACTGTGCTGTGTGTGGGGACACAGTGAGACTGGGGAGGGGGCAGAGGGAGACTGGGGAGGGGACAGAGGGAAACAGGGAGGAACAGAGAGGGAGACTGAGGGCCGCAGTTGCTGGCTGCGGGGCACACTCAGAGGTGAGGGGGGTGACACCTGGCTCCTGCGGGTCCAAGGGGGCTCCAGGCTGCTCTTTTTCCCACCAGACCTCCTCCAGGAAGCTTCTCTCCTCCTGCTGGAGGGCCCGGCGGCTCACAGGAGGCCAGCTCCGGGTCCTCCTCACTCACATCCCGATCCTCACAGCTCATGGCGGCACCGGTCACTGTGCTGTGTGTGGGGACACAGTGGGATCATCACTGGGAGGCGGGGAGAGCGGCCACGGGGGGCAGCAAAGAGAGGGACAAGGGAGGGACAGAGGGAAACAGGGTAGGGGCAGAGGGACACTGGGGAGGGGACAGAGGGAAACAGGGAGAGACAGAGAGGGATCCCAGCAACTGAGGCCCTTGGCTCGCGCTCCATGCCAGCAACCGAGGCCCTTACCCGCAGCCCTCGCTACACGAGGGCCGCGGCTCGCACTCCATGCCAGCAACTGAGGCCCTTGCCCGCAGCCCTCGC